>OU426981.1:88368286-88730786 GCA_911387785.2 Aelia acuminata | reverse complement strand
AAGAGAAAATAATACAAAATTTATTAAGTAAAGTGCCCCCTCCAATTGATCAATTTTGATGAAATTTTGTCACATCGCGGGCATATACATACACCAAATACCGAGTTTGGTCAAAATCTTTTAAGCCCCTTTTGAGTAAATAAAATAAACACGTCATAATAAGACAACATTTATTAAGTAAAGTGCCCCCTCCGTTTAACCAATTTTAATGAAATTTCGGCTGGAGCATCGCGGTCATATACATACATCAAATACCAAGTTTGATGTAAATCGTTAAAGCCGTTTTTGAGTAAATAAAAAAAACACGTGATAATGAGACTACATATATTAAGTAAAGTGCCCCCTCCGTTTAACCAATTTTAATGAAATTTCGGCTGTCGCATCGCGGTCATATACCTACATCAAATACCAAGTTTAATCAAAATCGTTAGAGCCATTTTTGAGAAAATCGAGAAAAACGTAAAAAATAGACAAAATTCTTTAAATAAAGTACCCCCTCCGTTTGTCCAATTTTGATGAAATTATTGCTGTCACATCGCGGGCATATGCATACACCAAACACCCAATTTCAGTTTTGTACGGCCTAAGGTTTTTGAGCTAGTCTGTTCACACACACACACACACACAGACACACAGACCATTTCGCGGGACTTGGTTATTTGGACTCAGGGGACCCAAAAACGTGTATTTCCGTTGAAAACCGGAAGTCGAAATTTTTCACGATTGCAATACTTTCCTTACTATATATTTCATATGTAGGTAAGTGAAAGTAAAAACTGGTGCGATGCCTGCCACACAACTTTCACTGACCAAGTTACTTAGATTAGAAATTTTTTATAATTCCATTCCTTAATTAAACACATTTTTACTTTCACTTACCTATTCCCGCGAAATTGTCTGTGTGTGTGTGTGTGTGTGTGTGTGTGTGTGTGTGTGTGTGTGTGTGTGTGTGTGTGTGTGTGTGTGTGTGTGTGTGTGTGTGTGTGTGTGTGTGAACAGACTAGCTCAAAAACTATAAACCGTGCGAACCTGAGATTGGGTATTTAGTGTATGTATATGCCCGCGATGTGACAGCAAAAATTTCATCTAAATTGCTCAAAGGGAGTGGGTACTTTGTTTAATAACTTTTTAAGTTTTTTTCGATTTTCTCAAAAACGGCTCTAACGATTTTGATTAAACTGAGTATTTGATCTATTTATATGCCCGAGATATGACTGTAAAAATTTCATCAAAATTGATCAACCGGAGGGGGGACTTTACTTAATAAATTTTGTATCATTTTCAAGTATTTTTTTTTATTTACTCAAAAACGGCTTTCACGATTTTGATCAAACTGGGTATTTGATGTATGTATATGCCAAAGATTTGATAGCCAACATTTCATCAAAATTGATCAACCGGAGGGGGGACTTTACTTAATAAATTTTGTACCATTTTCAAGTGTTTTTTTTTATTTACTCAAAAACGGTTTTCATGATTTTGATCAAACTGGGTATTTATGTATGTATATGCCAAAGATGTGATAGCCAACATTTCATCAAGATTGATCAACCGAAGGGGACACTTTATTTCATAACTTTTTTTCTAATTTTTAGATTATCTCAAAAACGGCTTTAACGATTTTCTTCATATTCGTCATGTTTAATGAAAATTGAGTGTTATTTAATATCAGGTAAGCGTTATCATTATTAAAATGTTCTGAGGGGTTTATAGAGCAAATGAAAACAAAAATAAGAAATGAATGTGGAAAATGTGTAACTTTGAGAAGTGGCATTAACAAAACGCATTAATTTCTTATCTAAGTAAGTTGGTAAGTGAAAGTTGTGTGTTGCGCGCACGCACCAGATTTTTTTTTGAGCAAATGAAAACAAAAATAAGAAATGAATGTGGAAAAATGTATAACTTTGAGAAGTGGCAATTGACAAAACACATTCATTTCTAATCTAAGTAAGTTGGTAAGTGAAAGTTGTGTGTTGCGCGCACGCACCAGATTTTTCCACATTGTTATTGTTTCTATTTCCTTTCTAATGTACTCTAAATTTTTTTATTATTAAATAAAAGTTTGTTCTTGTTATAATTCTGCAATGCAATTATAATGCTCCATTCCGTGTGATTTTATTTACCATGAATGTAAATAATTTCCATTAAATGAACAGAACATCTTCAATTATAAACCATGTTCCGTCATCGTACGCGTACTTCGCATGCGTAGGCTCAACGTTGACGGAATATTTTTCTTTTTTCCTCCGGTATATGTTTACTTGATTTTTTCATTTTTCATATTTGGCCATCTCTTATTTTTAGGCGTAACGAGAGACAGTTAATTTCGCCATAGAAACCAATTCAAAGGTACCTTAAAGGAAAACAAAAACATCCTCTTCCCTACTAAGCCCCCTCAGAACATTTTAATAATGATAAAGCTTCCCTGATATTAAAAAATACTTGATTCTCATTAAGCATGACGAGTTTGATCAAAATCGTTACAGCCGTTTTTGAGAAAATCGATATAAACGTAAAAATGGGAAACAAAGTTATGAATAAAGTGCCCCCACCGTTTGACCAATTTTGATGAAATTTTCGCTTTCACGTCGCGGGCATATACATACACACAATACCCAATTTCAGGTTCGATCGGTTTATAGTTTTTGAGCTAGTCTGTTCACACTTACACACTCACATACACACACACCACTTCGGGGGACTTGGTTATTTGGACTCAAGGGACCAGAAAAAGGGAATCATAAAAATTTCTCACTCCCTTTTTGATAATCATGTAAACGTAATTTAGAAAATTCACAGCCTTATCCACATTTATTAAATATTTTTTGTTTTTCTCCATGAGGCATAGAGTATTTTAATTATTAAAAATTAAAAATTAAAACTTAAAACTAAAAGTCTTCAGTGTTTTTCGATTCATTACTTTTTTAAGAGGGGAAAAATTATAATTTCATCAATAGTTCAGTTTTTTTGACATTTTTTACTTTCACTTACCCTATATATGAAATATATAGAAGGGCAAAGTATTGCGGTCGTTAAAAATTTCGACTTCCAGTTTTCGGAACGGCAATACCCTTTTTGGGGTCCCCTGACTCCAAATAACTAAGTCCCCCGAAGTGGTGAGTGTGAACAGACTAGCTCAAAAACTATAAACCGTACGAACCTGAAATTGGGTATTGTGTGTATGTATATGCCCGCGACGTGAAAGCGAAAATTTCATCAACATTGGTCAATCGGAGGGGGCACTTTATTTCATGAATGAAAATTGTGTTAAGGTTAGCTAAAGGTGTGCAGTTAAAGGAAGCCTTTAGTAAGTCGTTCCTTAGGAATGTTGGGTATTGTGTGTATGTATATGCCCGCGACGTGAAAGCGAAAATTTCATCAACATTGGTCAATCGGAGGGGGCACTTTATTTCATGAATGAAAATTGTGTTAAGGTTAGCTAAAGGTGTGCAGTTAAAGGAAGCCTTTAGTAAGTCGTTCCTTAGGAATGTTCATAAATACTGCCCTTAATCTTACTTAATTAACTTAATTCTAACTAGACTAGACTTAAGTCTAACCAAACTACACTTAAAATTAAATCTATTTTATTCCCTAAACTATTTAAAAATGGATTTAAAATATACTAATTGGCTAACCTTCAGATACAATAAGTCCATCATTAAACATCGGTCTGAAGAATGAGTACTCGAAACGACTTTTATTGACATTTGTAGTGCTACTTAACAATGGCTGAAAGAATGTTATTACTGAATTAATAAGTAAAATATCTAAATAAAAATATATATAAATTATTTTTATTACTACAATAGCTGACATGCTTAAACGTTGGTTGAAAGCTCCATCTCCTTACGGACCTGTATCGTACTTGCAGTACATATGGACATAATACTGACATAATTTATGGAAATTTATTCTTTATTATTTATATCTAATATAAGTTACAATAAGTAAAAGACTTTTTGCACACCGGATTGTATCTCCCTACATTTATAAACCTATAATTAGAACCAATATTGATAAGATGAAGTACTTGGCTGGAAGCAGCTCAGTATTACTGCGAGAACTTCGATAAAAACAAGAATTTCCTTTCATATCTCGAAGCAGAAGCGGTAAATACACTTAAGTCTTTATTCGAGAAACCTAATTTAAAGAAGGACCTTGCCTCTATTTCTAAAAATAGCGTATTTCTCGCACACGCTTTTACCCAACTTGAGTTCCAAAATGCTCCAGTGACAGAAAACGTGGCTAACGTTAAAAAGGTTGAAGGAATACCTGGGAGTAAGGGAGATCTGATCAAATCAAAACTGGCAAAAGTACTGAGCAAGAACTAAGGGTGGGAAACCATCTGCCAGATTTCTGGTATCATCAGCGGAACAGAAGTCACCTCTGAGCATCGTGTATCCTTCACTCCAACGAGATAACTTTTTTCAGCAAGGCATCTGTAACATCTGTAGATGTTGAACGATCTTTTATTTGTTACAATTCCATCCAGCCCCCAGATCGTCGTCGCTTTACGTTCCAACATTTGAAATTTCATGTTGGGGGATAATTTATTAGCGCTACAGTCCTACAAGGACCCTGGCTTCTCTTTGGATCTTTCTCCACTCTCTTCTGTCTCGGGCAAGCATCCTCCATCTTCTTATGCCCATCCACTTCAAAATATCCTCCTCCTGGTCCAGCCACTTAAGGCGTGGTCTTCCTCTACCGCGACGACAACCAGGGCTATCCTCCAGCAGGCGTCTGGGAATCGAATCTCGAGGCATACGTGTAACATGCCCCAACCATCTGATTTGGCTTCCTTTTATTATTGAGGCAAGATCCGGTTTATCATATAGCTGGTAAAGCTCCTTATTAGAGCGAATCCTCCATTCTCCATGTTCGCTTACCGGTCCATATATCCTGCGGAGAACCCTTCTCTCCCACGCAAGCAGTTTTCTTTCTGAGGCCTTGGATAGTACCCAGGTCTCGGAACCATACGTGACCACAGGTCTTATGAACTTCTCATAGAGTGTGATCATGGTCCTACGAGAGAGTGTTTTATAATTTAGTAGTTTTCTCAAGGCAAAGCAGCATCGATTTCCGGGTGACAGTCTAGCTTTTATGTCTTCTGCCATTTCATTACCTTCAGTAATCAGTGAGCCAAGGTATTTAAAGCTTTTGACCACTTTCCACGTTGGGGGATAAAGTTTTCAAAATTGAAAATTTAACACATCTTTTATTATTATAATTTGTAAAAATGTTCTTTTGTTTCTAATAATTATTATAAATAGTAAAAATGTTTTTTTCGTTGTCTATCATTATAACTTGTAAACGAAAAATTCTTTTGTACCTAATAATTATTATAAATTGTAAAAAATTTCTTTTGTTGTATATATCATTATAACTTGTTAAAAAAAAAATATATTTTTCCGTTCATAATGATTATAAATTGTAAAAATGTTTTTTTCCTTGTATCAATCATTATAACTTGTAAAAAAAATCCCATTTTCGTTAAAAAATTTCCATTTTACTTTAATATTTCTGAAGATATTTTAGGAAAATCACACATTTGAGGAAAATAAATGCACATTTTAATTAAATATTAGGCATTTTTAAATAAACACAAATTCGATCCCTAATTATTATTATTCTTGCCATCAGCATTGGTTTAATGTATTATGTGCTATTTGTTTCTAAAAAGTGAGATTTCGCTCTGTGGAGTATCCTATAAGTCTTCGATGTCGTTTCCATTCTTGATTTCCACTCTAATACGCACAGATATGGTTTCCAACCTTATTTGATTTTTCTGATTATTTCCTTTTAATTCAAATTACACAACTTTGTATACCATCTTTTTCACAACACGAAGTGTATGATAATCAATTTTCAGTGATTCCTAAAAAATCTTGTCATGTTGATGCCATGCTCCATGATTATTTCATCCAGTTTATAAATTAAGAATCACATTTGTGATATAAACCATTGTTCTGTCCTTTATCTGAGAGATGAAATGTTAATCTCGACTTCATCCAGCTTAATTACTTTGGTGATGGCCCCTCTCATTCCAGTTTGATGCTGTGAACTCTGGAGGTATGGCCTTCTTCAAAAAATGGTTGATAAGCCTAAAAAATTTGAATAGCCAAAAAAATGTAAACTTAAAATAAAAATAACATCATATGCATAGTAGTGTAATATGTAGGATAGCTGTTCATGATTATGAAGAAAAATCGCATTAAGAAACAAAAATTTGAGTTGCAAAAATAATTCTAGTGTTATAAAATTTTCGTTAAAAATAAACTTCGTCGATGTTCGATTTTCAAAGGCTCATAACAATTGCGAAAATCGGAATATCTACAAATTAAGTGATGGAATGTGTCAGGTAACTATTCTATTTATTAACATTGAAATGAAATTTAAAAATATTCTAATACCTTCAAAAAATAGGTTTTTTCTGCCCTTCAACCACTGTGGGCCGGTGGTCAGGCGAATATTGCTCACACAACTTTATAAAATAGCAGTATATAAATATATATGTAATCAAACCTTACCTTCACAAATTCTGGTTCCGTCAATACTACGTATGTCATACCAAACATTCGCAATTGGAAAATGCCTTCATAATTGTTTGAAAATGTATTCAGTCGAGGAATGATATCTAAAACAAATAACAGACGAAAGTCTAATGAAAAAGACTTTGATCGAAATTATTGATTAATGTGGCATGAAAATACTGTTTTGTTTCTCATCTTGATGTAACTATACCAACCAAAAATAAATTTTATTGTAAAATAAATAAATATCAATAAGCCTTGTCACAAGGATTTTTTTTCTATTTTATAATTAAACTTTTATAATTTCTTCATTTGTTAATATATATATATATATATATATATATATATATATATATATATATATTTATATATATACGATAGTTTAACCCTTGTTATATTCTCTTTCATTTATTGGTCGGAGTTTCGGGTTTTTTCGTCCATTCTAATCACTATTCTGTTTAAATCTTAAAAATCTCAATTTAATGATTAATATAAACATTCTTATTGAGCTTTTTACATAATACCAGGTCTAAACATAAGTACTACACTAGTCTCTATATTATGTACCTCGTATTACGAAGAGTTCATTAGGAAAAGATTGTGAAATTTTAAATTTAAACAAATTTTGTTTTTTTGAGTTTTTGTTACAAATAAATTTTGTGTAGCTGTAAACATATTATCTATACCACTTCAAACAATGGGAATGTGTAAATGTAATGAAACCGTATGCATAGTATCTACATTGTGCATTGAATACAAAAAAACTTTCACATTGGACCAAGAATCAAATTAAATTAATACATTCTTCTTCAACATAAAGTGGTGACTTCATGAAACCGCTACGTTAGGCATGCCTCTGGAACCTGAACTCGTCCAGCAGGAGTTTGCAGTCATTGATTCATTTGAACGATCCTGACGCCTATGGTTTGTATAATCCCTTTTGCTCAACAATTTTCAAGTTCTTTTCCAACAAAGGTTTTTTTTTATCACCCGCTGCCTAACAGTCTGTCATGAGGGCACATAACGATGACCAAACAAATGACATGTCAGAGATACCTACCTCTTAGCCATTAGAAAAACGGCCTGTCTGTTAAGAAACTCCCTCCATGAGATCTTCAGTTTACCACTGGGTCGGGCAGTTCGCGGTTTTACCTTTCGGCCTGTGCAAGCATCTGTCCACTAGCATTTGAACACCTGTTGCAGGACATTCTAAGAGGTTTATCCTGAAGATCTGTCTCGGATATCTCCATGACGTCATAGTGGTTGACCAGGATGTGTGGAACACCTGTCCAATCTTGAAGAGGTCGCCAAGAGATTGAAAGCGGCTAATTTGACGCTCAACGCCAAGGAGTGTCATCTTTTCCAGACGAAGGTCACCAATTTAGGAAACATCGTCAGTGAAAAAGATGAGACAGTCGACCCAGGTCAAAATTCTGGTAGTCCAGCAATAGCCTACCCCTGCCAATAAACAGCAGCTTTGAAACTTTCTAGGCGTTTATTCCAACTACCTCTGTTACGTAAGGAAGTTTAGGGACAAATTGCGACGCCTCTTAATCGATTACGAGTGTCAGGAAGCCTTCGACACCTTGAGGGAACCTTTGACCTCAGTCCCAATATTGGACTACCCTGTCCCCGGAGTCCCCTAATTTCATCCTCGGTATATACATCAGCAAAGAAGGAATAGGCGAGTTCCTCTCAAGATTGCAGGAGGGCCAGGAACGGGTTCTCGGTCGTTTCAGCAAGACGCTGTCAAGCGTAGTTATTGTGTAACACCTGACCGTTGTTAAATCCGTGAAGCATTTCTATAAATACTTGTATGATATGAGGATTTTGTTGCTGACTGACCATGCAAGTTTGAAATAGCTGCTAAATTGGCTACAGAAGTTTCAAGAGTGTGACTTCGATTGTACCGGAGTAAGATATCGCAACGCAGATCCTAAATTTTTGTATAATGGATGGAAAAGAACATTTACCAGATGAATAAAAAATTAATTTTTGTTAAGCTACAACATTCCAGTATTGCTGATTTATAATGAACATTTATGTTAACTGTATACTACAGAAGGCGGTTGATGTAACAAAAGAATTTAATAAGGAAAACCTAACGAATGCACTTGCCCCCAAAACTTATTTAACCCACTTCACCTTAAACAAACTCTATTTGGAAGAAGGAAAAAGTAAGTAATATATACATTAGACTTAAAAAATTAATTTATTTGCTATTTCTATTTGAAAAATCTTATTCATTCATTTTAGCATGAAACCTTCTCGACGATAAAACATTTTATGATTCTTTTACCAAACCGATATAGTTATCATAGAGATGGATTTATTTTTCTTTATTTTTTATTTTTTCGGTTGGCGCATTAGGCCTAATGAGACCTTTGGCCGCGCAGTGTGGTCTTCTTTCAGACATTTGTATTGCTTGCGGGAGAACAGACAGCCTGGAGGGGGTAGCCCAAACCTCACGTTGCTGCAAACCATGGTCACCATGGTGCAGCGGCAGACTGCCCATAGCTCCATAACCAATCCCATTGGGACCAATTTGGCAGTGTCCTTCCCATCGATGGCGTCAGCTCTCTCGGGTTCAAGGACAGTGACAAACTGGTCTAGGTCCAAGGATTATGGTCGCTCAGAGTCAGCAGGCCCCGAGGACCTATATTTCTTTCCCCGAAGCATACCGTCCTTGAACCAATCTCCGGGCGATTACTGACATCCTGGAAAACCACACCACGATTCTCGATGAGATACACGGGGAAGGTTCATCACTCCTACGCCCGGTCGGTGTGAGTCGCCTCCAGTAGACTGACGGGCCTCACATACCCGGGGGTCTGGGTAGACTTGGACTGCGTGGTGGATGGGTGGTCACCCGAATGGAGCGGTCACCCATCCAAGTACTAACCACGATGGACGTTGCTTAACTTTGATTACCTATTGCAAGCGTCCTTGTCCACTCGGCCATCCCGGCACCTAGAGATGGATTTATATCGGAGGGATTTAGTTCTTTTATTGGATCGTTAGGTTTGATCAATTAAAATTATAGAAAATAAAATAGACAAGAAACTGAAAAACAAATTGTTACAGATTCAAAAAATTTTTCCTGCCCAGACTTTGTTTTGTTTAACGTCTCTTTCAGCTTCAAAGGTTAAACGAATGACTAAAAGGCTAACATGGGAGTTTTAAAGTTCGCCTATCCAGGTATAATTATGATAAGGATCTTTTACAGGTACTCAAAATCTCACAAGCTCGGGACCTCCGCTTTACGTCCCATCCCAAAGACGCATAGTCAAGGATTTTTGCATCCTTTAAAAATTCTTAGGGCTGATGCGTAACCGCGACTAGCCATTAAACCACAGGTGAACACAAGCCCGGACTACACCACCCAACTATAGCGGGCCAAAATGAAAATACCGCTACCTCACATATTAAAGACAAATTAAAACCATTTCCAGCTTGCCAAGAACAACATCGTATTAATAAACTTTTCCTCAAAAAAATTGGTTTTTGACATATCCAAAATGTCAGAAGCTCCATCGAACTAATAACAAATATTTAGTTAAGTAAGTAAATGTTTTTAATTATAAATAGTTGTCAAAAGACTGAACATGAATACACGAGACTTCCACATAAAAGTCGCTAATCAATCCATTCTTGATCGTCAATATCGACAATCCTGCTTAACAAAATTTAATATATTTTACGCAGAATTTAATCTTGTTTAATTCACTACTGTGAAAAGATTTTGTTAGGATGCGGTATTGAAATGCTATAAGTTGAAATGTTAAAAGGCTGATAAGCTGAAAAAGATTTAAAATTTTGGGGTTCCAACCTAAAACCTAAAATGTTCCTTGTGACGTGATCTAACACTTAAAATTCCCAAGTTAATTAAAACGATGATGTGTCAATCGAAGTGATTTAACTTATGTTGCATTTAATTTATTCATATATTAATATATTATAATTTATATCATAATGCAAATAATTTTTTTAATTGCAATTCAAACATTATTAAAATATTAAATTATTCTTAACCCATCTATTAATAGATGAAATCCATACATGTAAGCAACAAGGAAAATAAAACAATAGAAAGTTCACTGATTGTATTTACACAATATGTTTCAATTCCTTCGACTCATAATCTCAACAGGTGTTTGTTACAGTAGCTGGAGGGGGTCACCTGCGGTCTAGTGGATAGCATGGCAACGTACAATACTTAAAGGTCGCAGGTTAGCGCCCCGGTGGGAGTAAAAACTCCTTGGCCATGCCGTCCTTCGGATAAGACGTAAAATGGAAATCTCGATCCTGTACGATGTAATCGTTAAAGATACCTATCCTAATCATACCTGGATAGGCAAAATTTAGGCCTCCCACTGTAGCATCGTCCGATTAGCCTTAGTGGCATAAAGTGACGTTAAACAAACTACTGCTGGAAATGAATACAATTACAATGGAAGTACTGAATATAATATTAATACAATATTATTAACCCCTTAGGTGTACAAAGGATTCATTTGTACGTATTTCAAGGTGATTGAAGTGGGTTCAAATATTTTTTAAAGAATTATTCGGTTGATATTCGTTTTCCGCTCTATAAAAAAAAAGAAAAAACCTGTAAGGGTAAAACTCATGAGGGTCTTGGGTTCAGTATTGTGTTTCGGTCAGTGGCGTGGAGATAATTTGTCTGTGATCACGATCAACGGCGAGGTTTTTTCCCCTATTTTTTTTATTTAAAGGTACCCACTTTATAGAGGTAGGATGAGGATTTGCCCCAGGAGGATCTCTGCACACTAGACGAACTGTGGCAGAATATCAAGGATACCCTGCCAAGCCAGATTCAGATTCAGGACTTAGAGCACAGCAACTCATTGCCTTAGCAATGAGCTACCCAGCTCACTTTTCCGTACCGTATGAAATGCCTAATGCGAATTTTCACAGTAATTAGAAAATAAATTTTATTGTGCTTAAAATTTACGTCAAAAATAAATTAGAACAAGAGATGAAAAAAAAAAGCGTTGGGTGAGTTTTTCTAATTTTATTTCTTTACCATATAACCATTTATGGTCAAATAATATCGGGCACTGCCAGTTAACCCATGGCTACATTCTCAGAGGTTTTGAGGGTGACCACATGCCAAAAATGTGACAACGTAGGTCTTTCGGTTAACCAGTATAATGTAAGTTTAAGTATAATGACCTCCGAAACAAACACTTTATTGATATTGAAAACTCTTGTAGAATTGCTAAAAGGCAACGAAACAAAAATAGTTACCCTATTGCAGTACTTAAAAGAAACATCATATTACAACATAGTTTAAAAGAACACACCAATGGCCTAATGGCCATACGGGTTTCGGCAAAAGTAGCACTAAACTAAAACGCTTAGAACCGCTGATGCCCACATACCTATATAAGAAATATAGCTTCCTTACCCATATCTGAAATATAGTAAGAGCGATTACGACCGTGAAAACTTTCGACAAAACACGTTTTGGAGTCCCCTGAGTGCAAATAACCTAATCCCTTGAAATGGTCTGTGTTTAATGAGAAATAAATATTCTATAATAGCAGGTATGGTTTATCATGGTAGTGGATAAATGGTGAAGGAAATTATTTTCTTTCTAAAAAGTACCTTTGATATTGTTTATATGGAGAATTCACTGTCACCCATTATGCCTAGGGTGAAAATGAAACATGAACAAAATTGATAAACATAAACAGGAAATACAAATAAAAATGTTTCGCCAAGTCTGAAATTAAAATTTTATGAATGCAGTAATATATACATTTATATTACACATTGTTGAAAAAAATAAGAAGTTCAGAAAGAATAATATTTATTTTATAAAATCGTAAAATGTAGGGTAAACCAGACAGTTATTGACACTCAGTACAGTTATTGATACCCAAATTTAACTTAAAGAAATAAGTAAACAAGTCCTCATTTTATTTCAAGATATACATGAATCTAATGTTTGAAGGGTCCTCTAAGTTATCTATGAAGTAAGTGTTTAGCAAACTAACCATAGGGAAGATTTCATAATTAAATCCACAGGGTGTCAATAACTAGTTTTGGCACTTTTTACAATAAATATTGTGATATGGTAAAACTGTTGAACTTTTGACCCAAAAAAACCAATAAGCTACCGCCAAAACGGTTGAGTTCAAGGGCGAATCCAGCCGATTGTAAAGGGGGGGGGCGAACCCTCACCCCTCACCCCCCGGATGAGCTCTTTTACTTTTATGTTGGAATATGGAAAACAAAGTAATGGCGAAACTTTCCTCGTATCACACACGAATTCATTAAATATCGAAGCTCCTTTTTTTTATGTTGGTGATGAGGCGTACCCGACTCTTCTTCATTTGATGGCAACTTTCAGGAGAAAAACATTGAACTGTAGTTATTTCAGCAATATGTAGAAATAACGTTTTTTTTTTTTTAATTTATACCAATTAATAAATTAAGATCTAAGTGTACCAAGACCTCTTTCCATCATTAGGAATAAGAGGCTGTAAGAAATTAAACAAACAATAAGTATAGAAAAGGATTGATGATGATGGCAATAAAAATAAAAAGCATGAGAATATCATAAAATGCACTTCCCCTTTAAAAAAATCAAATATAAAAATATTAATAGAATATGACCATATTGATCTAAAATCGGGTACATATAATAATAAATTAGAAAAATGCTTATGTAATATAACAGATAAAATAAAAAACATTCATAAAAAACCTATTATTGTAAAAAAAATTAATTATAACCAGAATGTACATCAAAGAAACTTTTTTGGTAATGGTTCTTCACAGCAAAATGGAAAACACAAAACTAATAATCCTAGCGAACTCAGACAGTAGTTCCCGATCGGCGTGCTTAAAATCCTGTTTAGTCGAAGGGACTAATCATAAATGCAGCCGATGCCCTGCGAAGAAGCAGTCTGGCTCAGATGTTTACCGGAATGAATTGTTCATTCTGGTTTCAGACAACCGGCCGCTGGACTTTGTGAATTTTTTGTTATTGTGGATCCCCTCGATTATTAATTTTTAGATTTTCACTTTGCTGTGAAGAACCAATACTCGATATGTTTCTTTAATGGCAATGTTCTAAATCGTGCATTACACTATTTTTGAGAACAAAAACTTAAAATAATTTTACACATTTAATTTTATAATATTAGGTTTTGGTAATTTTTTTGTAAAATAGAGTTTTTTTTTATCATTAAAAATGTTAAGTAAGCGCATAAAAAATAAAAAGCTGAATTAATATTTATAATGATGTAAATCCATTTCTTTTCTTTTTTTTTCTCCTTGGTTTCATCTAACATTACCTATGTGAGTAAAATTATTTGCTAATTTATGATTTTGTCGACAGTTAAGTTGTAACAGTCCTCTTGATAAGTTTTGTTTGATGAGGAACAGCGTGCTCAATATATTTTCTAAAAAATCTTTGAAAGTTTTTTTAATTATTTTTAATTTCAATTTACATTTAATCAAGAGTAGGTTGGAAGTGGAAAAACACCAGTGAATAGCATAAATATATAGATGTAGAGAAATATAGCTTTTAGATATACTGACTGACAAAAACATAATACCTGACCATCAATTTGGTTTTCGTACCTCAAACTCAACAACACAATTACACAGGAGCACTAAAAGAGAAACAATACGCTACTGGGGTATTTCTGGATGTAGCCCAAGCATTTGATAATATCTGGCACCAGGGACTTCTCTTTAAACTTAAGACCATACTACCTTATACATTTAACCTTACAATACAGTCCTACCTTTCCAACAGGTTTACCTCTATCCGACAGAGCTCAGAGATTTCTTCAGTCCGACCAATATTGGCAGAAGTTCCCCAAGGGGTCAATATTCGCTCCCTTACTATGCATGGCATTCCTACAAATCCCGAAACATTAACTGCGCAGGCGATACAACAATTTTAACAAAACACCATGATCCTAGGATATTAACTTTACAAAACCATTTAATGCATTTGAAAAAAATGACTTGGAGGAGGTGAGGCCTCATGGCAAAAGGAAAAGACATACATTAAACAAACGATTGAAACTACTGTACTCCAAATAATCAATTACCTAGGTATGCCAAAAGCTCACAAATTTATAGTTCAGCCAAAAAAAAAAAAAAAACACAAAAGCTACAAACCTCTTAATCCAAAATAACGAACGCACCTCTGTACGTTAGTAACAAAACACTACCTACCGACATACAATGAAATACCAACTATCGACAGACAAATAAGAACCTTCTACTCTGGCTTTCATATCAAATTGCAAGGAAATAACAACAGACTTATTAATGACATGGCCGCGACTGATATGCCTTATATGAGGCTACTGAAAATTAGTTGGATGAGAGACCTCCTCTCCTGAAACAAACCAGGATGTTGTACTGCTTGGCACTATCTCTTCCCTCTTGTCTAAAAGTGCCAACATAACAACAGTTGCTGGTTTTTGCTGAGTTGCAACAGGTGCAAATAAGAGTTTTTAAAAAAAATAATAGTTATTATTTAAATGGTAAATAATATGATTAATGAAAATTCATTGTTTTAAATTTTATCTGAATAGATTGGCCATCGCTGGGATACATATGCGATTCTCTGCATCGTCGTTGCAGTCCATTAATTAATTAGCTACAATGGCCCAAATGTCAGTACCTAATGCAATAGAATGGCTGCTTACTGGATTGGTGACGTTGAGACCCGGGTCCCAATCCCGGTCATGGCCAATCTTTACTCTTCAGGTTAAATTGAGTAAATAATTATGTTATTAATTAACTAATTTAATTCCTACAATATTAATTTATTATTAATCGATAAACGTATTAATATTCTATTAATTAAAGAATTCATCAACAATAATATTTATTTGTTATTAATTATTTTAATAATAATTTAAAAAAATATTTAGGCCGCCAATTAATTGTTCAAATCGTTATATTGCGTCTCAGAGTTGTAAGAGGTTATTACTACAGTAAACGTTATATGAACAACGTTGATTTAAATATTTGATACGTTTTAAGTACTGGCAAAAAAAAATATAATGTTCTGAGAACAGATATTGACAAGCCGCTTGTTGGTGTGTTGTACAGTGCCTAATCTACCTACCTTTCGAAGTCGTTCCCATCATCTCCAAGATATTTCCCAAATATGGAAGTCCCTTAGGTCCAGGGATTGTGGATGGCTTACGATATTGGGCTAGTAAGCCGAAGATTACTACTAGGAGCGCAGAAACCAGAATAATAGTGACCAACATCATCACGTCTACTTCAAACCCTCGGCTAACTCCGTGTCCGCATTTATAGTACTCCCCACCAGCCGGTCTAAATGACTAACGAACAAAATTATGTACGTATTGATTAAGATACGAACAAGAATCAGTTTCAGTTTGCATTTCTTCAGTATGGTTAAAACTCTTTTTTTTTTTTTTTTTTTTTTTTTTTTTTTTAAGTATCATTCATTTGAAATTTCAAATTTCAAGTACATGCCTTGTCTATTTAATTATATGTTTAAAAAATAAAAAAATATATTAAAATATTTATAAATAATTTATTTTTTGAAGAGAAAAGATTTATCTCCGCCGGGAGTTGAACCCGGGTCTCCCGGGTGACATGCGCGGATGCTAACCACTGCACCACAGAGCTCGGCCCCAAGTCCGAGCCAATCCTTCCTCTTCACTGATACTTGGGGCCGAGCTCTGTGGTGCAGTGGTTAGCCTCCGCGCATGTCACGCGGGAGAACCCGGGTTTGCCTCCCGTCGGAGCCAAATCTTTTCTCTCCAAAAAAAATAATAAAAAAATAAATAAATAAATTATTTAAAAATGGTGGTCACCCACAAATTTAGGTTAGATTAATATATTAAAATATTTGGTCATGCTACTTCTAATAAGGATAACAAATATCGGCTTGTAGAATGAAGAGAACTGTTTTTGTTTTTTGTGCTTCTTTTTAGGTGGAACAACGTAATAAAAATGTTGAATGGCTATGAAGTATTCCTCTTTTGGTTGGTTAGCACTTTTATAATTATGTTGGGTTGTAGTTAGCTAAATTAGATTTAAAAAAATTAATAGAGGAATTAGCAAGTGATTGGCTTCTTTCTTCTTACCTCTTGTATCTTTTTTTTATGATGATAATTGTGAAGGAGAGAAAAGCAAAAACCATTTTCAAAATGTAAATAAAAAAATTTCCAAATTAATCTACATAATTTTACTTTTACTTTTACTTTTTAAAAGAATCCACTATACGAGTAGCGTTCATTAATAGTACAGGGGTAAAATATTTTTTATTTCCTCCATATTTAAGTCCATTTGTAATATGTTTTTAGGGGCCATTTTTTCAGATCGATTGTCATAGGATTTTGTAGGTGATAAACTTCGAAATTTAATCGAATTATTTCGATAATTATATTCTAGCCTGTTTTCTTGAGTAACACCATTTAATGTTGTTATTTATTTTTTAATTCAAATGTTAACTGTAGTTTATGAAGGTGAAAATATATATTTAGTGGGCATTTAATAATACAAATATAAATGAAAAAGAACAGCCACATATCAATTATTATTTTATTTTATAAAAAGATTTTTTCAAGAATTTAAAATTTTCATAACAAAAATTATGGATTCGTACCACAGAGGGATTATTATTACATATGTAAATAATACTAAAAATACAAAATTAAAATGGAGAAATAAGATTTTTTTCTTCATAGGATTAAATGAGATTTCTTCAGTAGGTACGTAAGTTTTTATTATATATTGATGAACTAACGATGTTAGTATCTAGTTACTGATTGTTGAATTATACAAATAATATGTTTATAGTGGAAATGTAAAATATTTCTAAGAGGAAAGAGAGGATTTAATATTGTCTCTGGGTACGACCTTAATCAATATTGGTCTATCAGGTTTCATTGTAATCCCATAATCCAAATTTACCGAGGTGGTGACAGGTTCAAGCCAGCAGCTCCTCACTACAGTTGAAAGCATTATCTTTAATTCCATCATCGCATAATTCTGTCCCACAAAATTAAACTTTATGTGAAAAAATAAGTTTGCAAATGTTTAAATATTGTTAATGTAATTTCAAACAGAAATTAATTTTTCTTTTTAATCTTTAGTTGTCAGGATGGGGCCGGGATGGCCAAGTGGACAAAGGATTTTGCAATAGGTAATCAAAGTTAAGCAACGTCGAGCATGCTTAGTCCTTGGATGGATAGATCCATTCGGGTGACCGCCCACCAATGAACCCCACGCAGACCGAGTCTACCCCCGGGTATGTGAGATCCCCCAGCTTACTGGAGGCGACTCACACCGACCGGGCGTTGGGGTGATAACCTTCCCCGTGTATCTTATCGAGAGTCTTGGTGTGGTCTTCAAGGAAGTCAGTAACCGCCCGGAGGTTTGGTACAAGGACGTTATGCTTCAGGGAAAGAAATAAAGGTCCCACTTGAACCGAAAGTGTTTCAAACTTGATCAAAATTGAATAATTTAAAAAGTTATGAATGAACCCTTTCATCCTCCTTACCTTAAAAACATTTATAAGGAATCAGCATCCTTCTACTACTATTTGACCTATGGACAACTAGTGATTCACATATAGTCGATATTTGATAAAAAGTTAATAATTGGGTGTCTTATTTGGGATATCTTATTCGGGCATTCTTAACAAGTGACCTGACCATCAAAGCCACCCTAGTATACATCTTGGAATATCAGGTTACAGGTACACACCATATATTTGCTGGTCTGTTCGTCTCCTCCAAGCCTCCTCAACACAAATTTCTCCAAAATTATACTGCGAAATCTCTCTTTCGAATATTATGCTTTGCTAATTTTTCTATCTAAATGTCCAGGTTTCTGAATCATAGCAGAGGATTGCTCTGATAAAATTTTTGTCGAGCAGGAGTTTAGTCTTTTTGGATTTGACTGTTGCCCATCAATTCATGCTGCACCCCGCATAAGCGACAATTTGCCAATAATATATTTGTGATTTCAGCGCCTATGACAATTTCAGCGTTCACATTACATCCAAGATAATTAAATTGGTCTACTTTTTCAAAGTTATACTCACCTTGCTGAAGTCTGGAGTACTAAGTACATCTGAAGTACTAACCATTTCCCTGGTTGAGAGGGCTGACCTGTGACCATATACTTTGTCTTGGATGCATTTATTACAAGACCTGTTAGTTTGTGGAAAAATAATAGTGGAGAGATTTGTAAATAGTTTATTGATACACATCTTTACTATAGGGACAACCGACGCTAGGTGAACAAAAGAGAAGCCAAACAACATGGCGGTTACAATCTATGAGTGCTCACGATATTGCAGCATGGTTGGTGAAAGCTTGGCGAATGTTAGCGATAATACATTTTTAAACACTGAACATTAAAAATCAAAACTGCAGAAGATAAAATAAAATTTAACAAATTTTTCTTTAAGTATAATTCTACTTTTTAATAACTAATGCAAAAATATGTACATTGAATTAGTTACTTAACATCATGTAATTTTAAAATCATGAAAACTCAGTATTCAAAAAGATTAATACAAGGAAAGAAGCATGATACTTAATACGTTTGACATTAATTGAAAGAGATTTCCTAGTTACTACTCTATAGTTTTTTATTTATTTTTTTTACAGAAACATTTTCTCTTTAAATATTCCTGTAGTGTTATTTACTATTCTGGATTTTTTCCCCATCTATTAATCAGGGGCTAGGTACTTTAATATTACTTTCCATTCATTTAATAATTATAGCGCTTGTAAGTATTGTTAGGACCTTTTTAGAATTTTCTAGGAGTGAAACTCAAAATTATTGTTTATTACAACCCAACTACCTACTACTCACAAAGCAAAAGAGATTTTTTTTTTCAATTTTTACAATCATTGTGTTTTTTTTATCAGATATGCAACATGCACTAAATAATGAAAATTGAAAGCTTAAGTTTTTCAGTCGTGAGGTGGTTGGGACAGCATCAGCCCCAGACAATTTATCTTTGATTATATTCGTGTGAAATCGATATTTTACTTTACTAAACATCAAAACTTATTTAAAAATCAATCGAAGCTAGAAAAAGCAAAACAGAGTTTTCCATTGTTGTATCTGTATTTCATTGTATCTATTAAATAAGGTCTAATATGTTCTTGAAATTTCTTCATTAAAAGCTCTATGTATTTTTTAACTATCTAGTAAGTTAATAATTTTTTAGAAATAAAGGCAATGTAAGATTACAGACTTTAGAAAGAATGAATATTTCGTCGACATAGACCATTATTCTAATAAAATTTTCTTGTCATTGATCTGTAATATTAAATTTTAAAAGCATGGAATAAATTGAAAAACTACTAAATTATTTAGAAAATATTTAATTTGTTATTAGAAAAATACTTTTCTAAATTATATTTTTAAAATTGAATTTAAAAATTATTAATTGCTCTGAAAAAATTTAAACGTGTTAAAACTATAACAAATAAGAAAATAACATATAACATGTTATGTAATAACAAATCAATTCATTATTATAGTTTATTAAAACAACTTTTCTGATTATTTTTTAAGATTGGACATAAAAATATTAAATGATCTGAAATTGAAAATATGATTACTGAAAATATAAATATTCACCATAGGTTGATTATAAAGTTACCCATTGTAAAAAATAACATTTCAATGTTCTATATTTTACTGTTGAATATAAACAAATTCATTCTTTTGTGTAATATTTTATTTCTTTTGAAATTTAAGATCATTGAAATACTTGTCCATTTCTATATGCCAATATGGTAATCAATGTGATAATTGTAATAAAAAATGAAAATTGTTTTGTTTTGAATATTCAATAAGAGTATCATTTAATGTACAAAACCAAAAAAAGTTTGTGAGGACAATTCGCCTGTATTGACAGAGAATTGGCGAGGTCATCAAGAAACAGATGTAGAAACTTTAATCATTTTAATTCAAATGAAAGCGAAAAAGATCATTGTTAGTATAATTTTGTATAATGAAGTGCCTTATTCACCTTTTTATAATATGTATGTATATTGTAATTTTATCAGCGTGATACTGTATTTAAAAATTTAGTTAAAAATATAAATATGTTATGCTTTAAAAGTTTTTGTTTAATTATTTTTAAAATAAATTTATCATTTATTGCAAATCCTTAATTCATAAATTTTACAGGAAGAAGAAATAGCTGTTATCTCATTAATTTTTATTTTATTTTTACTTTATCTGAACAAAGCATTGCTTTCTTGTAAAAATGGGTGTTTTTTTTACTATTTTTAAGAACTTAAAAAAGTTGGACTTACTTAAAATCTATAACTAAAACTTGTTAAAAATTTTGAGCTACAGCAGTTTCCTTTTTAAGTCTTTATTGGATAATTTATAGTAGCCCTCAATACTTCAAATGAAAGTAGCATAAACGAATACCTAGAGACTAAACTAAATATTACAAAGCTTTTATTTATTTATGAATGTTTGAGCTGTTTCTGACTATTACCCTGACCTTTAAACCAAAGATATTAAATACAATAAATCTTGTAACTAAATAACTGAATTTTCTTTATTTAAGTTTTAAAAAAAGTTGAGAATCTTTATTTATCACCATTATTCGTTTTTTGAGTTTTCGGTCTGGTTCAAGCTCTCCTTTACATTATTTTTATTATTTTCTTCAAACTCAATTGGTCTAAAGTTTTATATTTTCTTCAAGAAATGATCTTTCTTTTTTTTTTTGCAAATGTAGCTTTTGAGATCAGCTGTTCATTTGTCGACAGATAATTAGATAATTTTCTTTTATTTCAATCTTCATTCCTTTCATAACTTTTTGTAACAGATAATACTTTTTGTTGGTAATAAAATCTTTCCAGTAAATAAATAATTTGTAAGTTATGACTTCTACATTATGACTTTTCTATTACTGTATTTTTATTTTCAATTAACGTGTTCATTGAATCTAGTATTCACGTTTATCAATTTATATAAAATTTTAAAACTAATGAATCATACTCTTAGGGTCTGGCCACACATGTCCGCACCGGATCCGCACCACAGCACTAATATAGGTTATGTTCAGAATATTTTTAATTTAACTTACATATTACCTTTAGTTATGCCTAAAGTGGCCTGTGTCTGACATGTGTCACCTTACCTTTAGGCATAACTAAAGGTAATATGTAAGTTAAATTAAAAATATTCTGAACATAACCTATAATAGTGCTGCGGTGCGGATCCGGTGCGGACATGTGTGGCCAGACCCTTACTTGTATACTTTTATTTTAGCTTGGGCAGCTGTTTGTACAAGACAATGTTTAGTGGATGTCATTTCACCTAGTATTGATACAATCAAAAGGCTATTTATTTTTTTAGCTCCGTTTATGTCCATCATTCATACACATCATATATCAATAACAATTTTAAATTAAAAAAATTATATACTGCATCTTTGAGAATCTTTAAAGAACTTATACCTTTCTGCATAGAGTCTTTTTAATCATATTTATAAATCAAGGGAAGCACAGTTTAATCATTGTGTCGTTGTTATACTTAGCTTCTTTTAATAAATATTTACTTTAATATTAAATCGCATAACTTCAATTCAAAGGATTTCCTGGTAAAATTTTCGTCAAGGAGGCCAACAGATAATATTCTTATGCTTGAGGGGGGGGGGGGGAGGTTCGAGGTAGTTCAGTAGTACTGGTTCATTGTGATTGTGAAAATCGATGTTGATAAAATTTCCCTAAAAAGACCAAAAGTTTTTCAATATGCAATTTTTAAACTGGTTTAGTTACTTCTAACATTAACCAGTAGCAGATCCAGAAATTTTCGGAAGGAGGGCGCACTTTTGTATTTTTTAAATTTGTATTTGTCATGTGAAGGATTTAATTTATAATATTAGTGCATAGTTATGTTGTGAATTTTGATTAAATTATTAAATAAAATCCATTTTTCATTGAAGGAGTTAAGAAAATATTAATATAGCCCTTTTGATACAGAAGAAATAGTAATAGTTGATTAGTGTCCTCACCTCTCAGGGGGGGGGCAGACGCCCCTCCCCTGGATCTGCTACTGCATTTACCCCTAAGCGCCCAAAACAATTTATGTTAAAATGGTTTATATAAACTAAATTATGAGGTTATGAAGAAGCGTTTTCTTAAAAGCCTAAAAGGTTTGGGAGGTTATATGACCTTTATATAAGCTTACCAAGGTGAGTAGAGAGAAGGTGGGCTCACTTACAATTAGTAAGGAGCAGTATGGCTGCCTAAGACCTATGACACACAGTGGTCCAACAAAGAAAAAAAACCATAAATGAAAGTGGCCCAAACCTAATTTTTTCTTAGTTTTCGAATACTTAGATACTTGTAGAACAATGGTAAGAATACATTTTTTTAACTAGTTCAAAATTAAAATGTGTGTGTACCAGTAAAATTGAACTTTTTAATGATTGAAAAAATCGTACTTTTCTACCAACATGAAGATTTTTTTTGTATAAGATTAACAGTAAAATATTCCCCAATACTTCAGGAGTGTGTCATCTATATGTGCAATGTTATGTACTAAACATGTTTGAATAATATCAATAGTTAGAGGAGAAATTAATTTTTGAAATCTTTGCCGAAATAAGTATGATTATTTGACTTTGTTGGTTTAGAAAAAGTTGTGCGTTATGGTCGCAATGGTTTAGTATGTAAGTGTAGGTAGTAGAGGAACTGTGGTAAAATTTTCATCGCCAACTTTGGTATTTATAAGGTTTAATATTATTTATATTAAACCTTTCGCGGCGGAGGTCCTAAAGGTGGATGACCTTGGGGAGGAACTATTAGTTAAGAAAAATCCTCCTATAGGTCTCTAAGGAAGGAGGACTGACAAGCGAATTACTGACGTGAAGGAAAGAAGTTTAAGCAAAGGATTTCAAACCTGTTTTATTATACTCAGACCTGGGCATTATAAATTATTATTATTTTAGTTATAACTATAAATATGTTATGCTTTAAAAGTTTTTGTTTAATTATTTTTAAAATGAATTTATCATTTATTGCAAACCCTTAATTCATAAATTTTACAGGAAGAAGAAATATCTGTTATCTCATTAATTTTTATTTTATTTTTACTTTATCTGAACAAAGCAATTGTTTTCTTATAAAAATAGGCGTTTTTTTTTACTATTTTCAAGAACTTAAACAAGTTGGACTTACTTAAAAACTGTAACTAAAACTTGTTAAAAAATTTTGAGCTACAGCGATTTCCTTTTTAAGTCTTTAGTGGATAATTTATAGTAACCCTCAATACTTCAAATGAAAGTAGCATAAACCAATACCTAGAGACTAAACTAAGTATTACAAAGCTTTTATTTATTTATGAATGTTTGAGCTGTTTCTGACAATTACCCTGACCTTTAAAACCAAAGATATTAAATACAATAAATCATATTTTCATTTTAATTCTAAAATACTTAAATAAGAAAAGTATTTTATTTTGTATTTTAAATAAGTAATCAAATAAGCTACAACTTAAGTAGGCTGTTTGAAGTTGCACAGTTTCCTTATAGTGTATGATTGTCCTTTGCACTAGAGCTCTCATCCCTGAAAATTGAGGCGGTTATTGTTTCAAGTTTTTTGAAAATCCTTCATTAACCGCGCAAATCACAGGAATAAATCAAGAATTAATTATGAGATAAACATTTTTATTTTATGAGATGTGATTTGCTCTCTGTACCTGATTGATACTGCAGCATTTCGCAAATATGCAGCGGAAACGGCTGAGATGGCAGTGATTCAGTACCCCCTGGTACTATCTCCCATTGACCGCCCAAAAAATTCCGGACATGATTGAGCACGCAGCTTTTTGTATCGGTTCCCTGTCAGAAGATACTCATGGAGAGTAGGAACAAAAATTATAATTACAGTACAGGCAACATCATTCCAGGAAGATATCTCGAGTCGCAACATATGAATATGTTTTCCCACACGAATTTTGATATTTTTGACTTTTTGGCCTCAAATTTGGACTTGATCTGGTGGTCCCATTGCACTGATTTTGATTTCATTAGATTCGGCACCTCAAAAAATCAATCCACGGGTGGTTCCATGCCGCTAACAATGTAATTATAATATTTTAAATTAAATATTTAACCAAAAGACCATAAATAAATACATCATTAAAAGTAATTATAATAGATATTAGGTTTTTTTTTCCCATTTTCAGCTTTTATGGACCATTGTGTGACGTAGTCGGACGCATCTGTGAATTCATAACCTTGGATAGCAAATGGGTAGTTAATGTTACTAAATAATGTTAGTAAATTGTTACTAAATCAGTTTAAAAAATGGATGTTGAAAAACTTCTACGGTTTTTTTGGCGATGTTATATCGATACCCTAATTCATATGGTAGCCTCTAAACAAGTCTTAGTAGTGGGGGAAGGAATATATGAAATCCAAAAGTCAATGGATAGATAAAATCGTTTTAAGTTTAAACTTTTCATCAAAACCTGATCGATTTAAGGATACATGTACTAGGGTGGCGGGATGGCCGAGTGGGCAAACGCGTTAGAAAATCGCGTTGCCCATGGCAACGTATGATTGGAAACATGAAGATAGCAAGTTCAAAACCCGGAGCCAGGGGAAAATTTAATTAATCTCGGCATCAATCCCCCACCCTCTCCCCTGGCCCGGGAAACCCCGTATAGCCTACAAGGCGAGGAAGGGGAGGGGAAAAAAAAGATACATGTACTATTTGTCTTTGGTAAAAATAATCCTCCATAAAATCGCTTCCAGTATGTTTGGAAATTCTCCAATGGGCTTTATTTATACGAGTATATTAAGTAATGGCTTTAGACCTTGGGCACCGTCAGAGAAGTTACTTCATTGCTACCTCACCCTACCCCAAATTTCAAATCTTGTACTAAAAATATCCTAACTGTCGTATAATACTGTATAGCTGGATTCTATTTTACTGTTTAAAAATAATGGAAAAGAAAGATGTCCTTATCATTTAACTCAAATTATAAATACTTTTTTCATAAATCAGGCACTGTAGAGCCATTATTCAAATGTACAAAATAGTGACTGTTTTTAAGAAAAATAAAATCATAAAAGACATCTTAGACATCATGTTGGGTTTTATCCCTTGGAAAAACCTTCACGACTATTGGTTCTACTGTGTGCAATGTAACACCGTACTCCAATGTTATTGAGGTAGTGACCGGTTCGAGCCAGCACTGCCGCACTACTGTCGACATGATCGTCTTCAACTCCATCATTGCGTATTTCTGCCCTGCAAAATTTTGTCGAGATTACTAAAAACAAAGAAATTCCATTTTTTTTTTAATATATTAAAATGAGAATCCTTTATGAACGTTCAATTTATATAAATACCAATGCAACTTCTTGGACCAGCGGAAAAGGGTATATATGAAAATGAGTGCCTTTCAACCCCTGGAGCGAATCTTTCAGGAATAAACTCCTCTGGATTAACCCAGTGATTTTTCGATCGATGAACGAAAAGAGCAAGAACTGCGACGTTATGTCCCGATGGAATGATGATGTTTTCATCTAAAAAAAATTCAAAACAAAGAAGTAAAATTTCATAATTAATTTAATCATAATAATAATTTAATTTATTTTTACCGATTTTTAAATCTTCGTCTAATAACCGACTAAAAAATGGTACACTGGGATATAACCTCAATGTTTCTTTAATCACCATCTCGAGATAAGTCATTTTCTTAATATCTTGGGCAGTTGGCGTTCTCATATCGCCACTAAATATATCCATTTGTTCATTATGTACCTTTTCCTAAAAATAATTGATTTGTTGTTTGAAATATTACTTAAAACTTCTTAGCTACTTATGAACCCCCTTCATTTATCAAGGACAAAGTTAGGATGGGGGATGGTAATCCCCTTCTCAACTTAGAAGTGTGGTGGGCTAGAATATCAATTCTCCATTTTCAGTAATTCAGGAAACAAAAGTAAGATTAATTAAAATTAAATTAATAAAATACTATCAAAACGAACTCATAATTTTCTATAATAATTAAGACCAAGAAATGAATCAATTAGTATCACTGTGTATGTCAAAGAAGTGTGATTAAATGTTAAGTACAATCGAACTGTAGAAATTTGAATCAGTCAGTCTTGTTTACGCCGCCGTTGTGGGTGTTTGCCTTAATTCAACAGATCCGGTTCACTGCCAATGTTCAGGGAATTATTTGGTGGAGAGGGTATTGTCCCAATAATAATGCTAAATGGAGAGGAGATTACCAATTTCATGATTCATCGAAGTGTTGACGTGCTACGAATACTTTCTCGTTTTTATTTGTATTTCCACGCAAAAGTTAGCTAATGTTATATGTATACCCTCTTTTTGTAAAGAGAAAGCAATGCTTGCTGATCTTTACTTGCTGATTTATATACGAGAAACTAAAAGAAAATCCAAAAAAAAGACAAGTACAAGATATTTGGTGGGACAATAAGGTGGGTTTTTCGCCAACCTAACAATGACTTTCAAAACCAACCCTTTTACACAATAACTATTTGAACTTTGTAAATATAAATTAACGGTCTTCTTTGGAATGATTAATCATAAGGTTGATCATATAAAACAGACCTGAACATCTGGGTGGTTGGCCAATAAAAAGTGCAAAAACCTCAGCGCTGCTGCTGATGGATTATGTCCCTGCAATAGAGTCTATGTTAATTATGCGATGGTGATAAACTGAATAGTGCAGCAGAAATAGATAAAGTAATAAAAAAAATTGTACCTTTATGAAACATTGTACATGACTTCATCTTAGGAGTAAGATTACGAATCTACAGAATCCCAAATTAAAGGGAGCTTGCTACCCTTTGGGTCTGTACAATGGAGAGTTATATTAGCAACTCCATGGGCGGTTTGCAAATTAATTTTAGTACATTTTAGTTTTTAAGTTGAGTAAGGCACTGTTATATGTAGATTCATATTATTTTATTTGGTTATTTTCTTTTAGGTTTTTTATTGTTTTATTAAATGTTTCTCATATTTATCTAGATATTTTTGGAAATGTACGTAGATAAAAAAATACATACGTGACCACCCAAAAACGTGATACGAAATACCATAATGGGAATAGTCTCATTGGATTCAGAAGCAGTTAATAAAAACAAAACACGACCAGACCTAATTGTGCCAAAAAAGTTGCAAACTCCCACCTATTTCAACACCCCCTAAAGGGTTGTTTAATTTATTTAACCCTTTAATTTGTTCGGAATCTGCAGAACTTAAATTTTACTGCTAAACGAAGTTATGACTAAGGTTTCATGAAGGTAAAATTTTATTATTATACAGGGTAATTTTTTTTTCTCATAATACATAAGAAGTTTATATTTCTACAATAATTAAAATATAAAATACAAATCTATTAAAAAATATAACTGCATTAAAATCTTTATTTTACTTACCATTAATATGATTTCAGTATTACTTTTGAAAGTAAATGAAAAATACAAAGGAAGGTTTTCATAAAATATAAAAGTAATCAAATTACCGCAATCATAAATGTATCTACTTCTTCTTTGATGTCAGATTCAGTTAATAGACCAGGATTGGAATCGTCCAATTCAAGCAAATTGTCCAAAAATGCATTTCTAGCTGTAACATTAACAAACATAAAATTTTAAAAATGCTTGGACTACAATATTTTTTTCTTTGGAAAACAGATAATAAAATATTTATGTTTTTTTTTTTTAATTGGCTTACTTTTTGAAACACATTGAGGTAAAAGGGGGGGGGGGAAAAAAAAAAAAAGAACTACTGCATTTCCAACACAGATTTTATGTTAGAACAATCCTAACTTGCTTTCAAATTTAATTTATCAAAATGAAAGGGATAAGCCTTTTGAGGGCAATTCTCTATCACCAAAATGATTAACCTTCAAATTTCCAACCATCTTCCTAGTAGGGACTGAAATTCTTGAACTCAATATTAAAACTAAACTATGAATCTTGAAAATCTGTTATGTGGTATTAAGTGCTGCAAGTTATTAAAAGAGCAATGATACCTTTTTCTGTAGGATCCTTCTTCTTCAATCCATTTTTTTCAGCCATAAACATTTCTTTCCTATTTTGTATCACCTAAAATTAAAAAAAAAAATATTGCCTAAAAACCGAAAGATTTAAATTAATATGAACGATTCTCTCTAATCATGAATCTTATACTTGCATTTAATATTATATTTTCTATGATAGAAAATACCAAACTACCCATCCCATCCAATGGTGGATCCAGAAATTTTCTGAGATGGGGTGCACTTTTTTTTTTTTTTTTTTTTTTTTTGACAATTCATAAGTAATGAACGACGTAATTATGACCTTATCCTAATAATATATTCTTTATAATTTCTATTAAAATTTTAAAAATATGAGTGGGCAAAACACAACTTTCACTTACCTACTTATAGTAAAAACGAACGTGTTTTGATAATTATGTAAACGCAATTTGGAAAATTCACAGTAAATAGTTTTATCCACATTTATTTACTCATTTTTGTTATTCTCCATAACGCATAGAGTATTATAAGTTTTGCAAAACTTAAAATTCTTCAGTCATTTTCGATTCATTATTAATTTCTTTTTTTAAGTGGGGAAAAATACAAATTTAATCGATAATTGAATTTTTTTTTCAGTTTTTTGTAAATATATCGTGAATGGGAATTGATAGAAGGGTTATGTATGGTTCGTTGAAAATTGGATCTTAGTTTTGAAATTTTAGTCTGTAATGACATTCTAGAAACAGACTAAGATGATTGTCGATGATTGTTCCAGCAAAAACGACTTTCTATTTTATTCTGAAATCTGTTATGAAACTAAAATTTTAAACTAAAATATAGTTATTAATGATGCCACGGTACCATATAAAAAAAACAAAAAAAAAACTTCAAATATTTTGACCATTACGTGCTTTTCTACGCATTCACTCACGAATGAACTAATCAAATAGTTTTAAATTTTATCTTTGACAATGTGACAATGCAAAACATAAAAGATCGTGGGGTATAATTTTATTTCTATGCTTAGTGGTTTTGAAAAATTAATTTAGTTACCATGGAAACAAATGATTTCGGTTAGATAGGTATGTTCCATAAGCACTTCAACTTCACTTCACAGGTAGTTAACTCTTTTGCATGTGCATTACGACTAATTGTTAACAATAGGCTGTTAGTAAAGTACTGCACATGTGAAAGTTTTTTCGTGTTTGAAGTACTTGTTAGAACATAACTATAATTTTTTTATGTATATTCTTTCATATTTCAGGGGTCAGAAATGCTTGAACAGGGTTCAGCTGTTCCTCTCTCAGAAAACATCATGAGGCTGTGAAACGTCAAGGACATTGCCTCGGGTCTGGACAGTCTCAACGGTATCGGCCCGGCGCGTTCAGCGTTAAAGAAGGGTCTAAGATATTCACTCTCCTGGATCGGCTCTCATTTCAAGGTGTTATAAATCTATAAGCTCCACCCTCCCCTCTATTCCTGTATTCGAATTTCGGTCGAAGGCAAAGGCGAAGGCGAAGGCGGTCGCAATCTATAGGAGTCCTGTTTCAGATCCAGTTTAGTTTCAAAGCCCAAGGCAGATAAATTATCTTTATAGATATAAAAATCTCGTGTCACGATGTTTGTCGGTGGTAAAATCAGAAACTACTCTACCGATCTTTATAAGGTTTGGCTCATTGTGTGTAGTTTTGTCCAACTTAAAAGACACGAAAGTTTTTGTCTCGATTATTGGCCTCAATATTTCTTTTATTGCATGCTTATGCAATATTTCTTTTATTGCAATATGTGAATATTGTTGCCTATAAGAATATGTTGACAAAGCATAGGACTCGCATGGCAGTTAAAACATTTATGAAGAGAAGGCGCGAAGAGAAACACATTAAGGGAAATAAGAAACAAGGAACAGGAAAAAAATTAAAGTAATGGAAGAATAAAGAAGCAAAGGGGATGCAAGAACAGCACGTATACGGTCATGTATAACCATCATATATCAGAGGCTACTTCCGTATGCAGAGAGGTAGGAGTCTACCGGTGTGATTTTATGAGAGGAAGATCTACTGCTGATCAAATTTTTGTTTAAGGATCCTACTTGAAAGGGTTGTTTATCGATTTTAGCGGTGCGTATGATGGCCTCGTAAGAGAGAAGTTGTATCAGGCCATACTATGGAAACAATGAATATCCTAATTGAACTGACCCATCTTACAGAGCTGCTGATGGTAGAATCGAAGTGTCAAGTGAGAATACAGGGAGACCTGTCTGAGACACAAGGGGCCTGAGATAAGAGGGCCTATTACGACTCCAATTTAATCTAGCACTAGAAAAGGTAATAAGGAACTCTGACTGGTACGATCCTCACTAATTCAATACAAATTCTAGCATACGCAGATAATGTCGCGTTATATCATAATCACAGAGGGAATTAGAACGGGCCTTCATACCAATAGTGGCAGCAGGACAGAACATCGGGGTACAATTTGACCAACTTAAAACTAAATATATGGTTGCCACCCTCCAAGACCACCAGCAAAGAGTTACCTTTGGGGGATACTAGTTTGAAAGCGTAAGTAGTTTGCATAGACAATATGCCCAGCCTAGAGATGCAGAGACGGATATCGACTGCGAACAAGTGTTATTTTGGCTTGATTAAAATTTTAAGGAGGCAAGAAACGCCAAGATTGCTTTCTACATTATCGCTAATTAGACCGGTGCTGACAATACGCCTCAGAAACATGGCCCTTAAACACGTGCAGACGCTATCATCGTACAGGTTTTTGAGAGAAAAATAAGAAAGATGGCACTCAGTGCAGGATGAGACACAACGCAGAGTTGTACCAAATATAACTGGAATCGGATGTGGAGCTCATTATGTCTCTTCTTTATCTCAAGACTACGATGGGCTGGGCATGTTGCCAAAACGGATTGTGAACCCCAATCAAGAGGTTAATATTCGGGTATGTGGATGCAAGAAGAAGGAGAGGACGGCCAAGATTTAGATCGGCAAATGAGGTCGAAGCCGACGCACAGTGCTTCGAGTATATGGAGTTTTTGGACAAAAATCTTTTGACAATGGAATATTTTAGGGAATGCTGAGCTGATTACGAATATATCTCATATGCGAGATCGGAAATAAGATTTGACCAAGTTAGATCCAAAAAAAGGCAAATCGTGGTTTTGGCAAATTAGCTTAAATTTAATGGAAATTAGAAAATTATTATTCAAAAATTTTTTGTTGTCTACTGTAAATGTGCAGTCCATGTTCGTAACGTTTTTCAAAGAGAATTTTTCTACGACTGCACTCACTCCATTTTTGGCTTAACTTCAAACAAAACAATCTAGCTTTATCTTCCAAATCGGTAACTAAATCAGGCTCCAATTTTTCCCTACTAAATGAGACAATACGGCATCTTTCTTACAGTTTGCAGCCGCAGAAATCCTTTTTTTTCAAAGAGTATACGATTTTTAAGACCTAAAAAAAGATACTCAAGACTATTGGACAAATTTAATACAAATTCAGTTCCAAAATTAAATGGGAGTTTTATTTTTAATGGAAAAGTCAAACATTACTTTTATAGGATAATACAGTAAACGCAATTTCCAAATACAAATTAAATATATGTAAAGACAAAATAGTAGCCACATTGATTTTATAAATATATTTTTTTAATTAGGGCATACTTTCAGACACTGCTTAAAATTATTGATATTGGTCAATTTACTGTAGTAAAAACTATTATTTTTTATGGAATTGATTGTAAAAATGTATCTAATTAGAAAGGCTAATCTAATTGTTGTAGATGCAAATTGGTTTTCAAGCAAGCGCTGAGAGCCTGATTTCATTTAAAAAAAAATTGACAGAGTCCCAGGTTATCGCAGATTATCTATATAGATTTTTAATCTAAATTAGTTAGACTACAGATATTAAAAAAATGAAAGAGGTGTTTTGCGGACATAGAACATCGAGAGAGTCAAAAAAATTTCTTTCCTGATTTTTTCCTTTTTTTTTCATTGATCGAAGCACTGTGCGACGCACTGAATCTCCTGAACACTTCCGGCCTATCCTGGCGCAAGACAGAGAAAAATGGAGGCGACATCTTGACGCGGCGATGACCCGTAGCGGTTTGTAGTGCCTGTGATGAGGATGAATGAAATCAGAAAAAAAAAAGAAAAGAAATTAACCTGCTCAGCAAAATTGTGAATAATATCAACAGATTTGAAAAATGTTTTCCCAGCATTAGAAAGATAATAAATAAAATCGGGATATAGCCAACATCTGAGATATCTATACACCAAGCCATCATGACACCTGAAAATAAAATTAAATTACAATTACTGAAGATTAGTGCGGGTGTTATTATATCTGTACATGTGCTAGGTACTATGTATTTAATTTTAACTAAACTTAAGTTAAATAAGAAGTATAGATATCACTGCTGTATTAAATGAACTACTTTTTTATAAACACTTTATCATAATCCGTATACCAATTCCTACCTTTTTGAAGCTTTTACGTAGTCGTTTTGGTCTTTATCTTCAGTATCCAGTTTAACACCCATCGCCGTTTCTGTTACAAAATAATATTAAGTATTTAAAAATGACTAGTTTATTTATAAGACCTTAAATAAATATTTCATTAAATATTGTTTGAAATCTCTTACCACATACTATTTTAAGAGTTGACAAATATATCATATCGTCGATTTTAATAGGTTTCCCTTCTGAAGCAAGTAAATGTGAAGCATATTCTTCTGCATACTGGCCCACAGTTTCTAGCGATGTTTTTAGTATCCTATAGTGAAAACTAGGATCTAGTAATTTCCTGCGTGCACGCCACTTATCACCTATCCATAAATATGTATATGTATATATGAAGAAGTTTAATAATTATAAATTATTAATAAAATCTTAAGTTTTTAAGCACAATGATTTCAGAGACAACCACCTCGATTTGATAGATTAATTTTGCCTAGAATTGACTGTTCGAGTAAATATTGGAAATCACACCGGGGCAAATTGTTTTAAAAATCTCTTAATATTCCTAAAAAGTCAAAAGAATCTCACTAATCTTACTAAAAAATCCATGCTTACAACTCGAGTACACATGCAATTCGAGTCCTTCATCCACTCGCTTTCAACAAGATCTTGTTCTTTTGACCTTTATAACCCCCTTTACAATTATGCCCTATTATAACATTCATTAATTGTTCATTCCACTCTAACGCTCATTGTGAAAATGGATGCTGGATGACATAAGGTTTTAAGATATTAATTTTAAACATGTAGTATTACTAAATTAAACTTAAGTCTAGCAAGACTAGACTTAAGTCTAAGTTAACTAGACTTAAACTTAAGTCTATTTTATTTTTATATTTATATTTTATTAACTATTTAATAAATATAAAAAATAAACTGATTGGGTAACCTTCAGATACAATAAGTCCATCATTAAACATAGGTCTGAAGAATGAGTACTCGAAACGACTTTTATTGACATTTGTAGTGCTACTTAACAGTGGCTGAAAGAAAGTTATTATTGAATTAGTAAGTAAAATATCTAAATAAAAATATATATAAAATTATTTTTATTACCATAATTGCTGACAGCTTAAACATTGATCGCGATTCATGTCCCTGGGAACCTGTGTAATGTAATTACTTGCAGTACGAAATGCATTTCTGACAATATATTAACGGAAATATTATTGTTATTATTTCTAACTAATATTCTTAAGATTTCATAGAGAAAAAATTCCCATCAACATTTTTCTCGGTTTAGAAGGGGGGGGGGGGGAGTGGTCTGCCCAAAAGACTGCATATATATATGAATATTAGAATGTACCTAGTTGAAAACTATGTGTAACCACCCTATTCTAACGATGGTGGGAAGGTCGAGATTTATTCCGTGGGGCCACCACGTAATAAAAGTCGACCCCCAGGATGGAATGGAACAGCCGCCTTTCGGCTCAAGAATGATAAAGGGGTTCCCACTCTAACAAGCTGTATTATCCTGGCTCCGAGTTGAATTTAGCTCTCAGATCAAAAATGCTCGGTACTTTTCCCGATCATTTGCCTGCTCCCGTATGTTTTCGCGGAACAACGTGTCTTTCTGTCGTCTATAAATCCAGCTCATTTCGATTATATTAATCTTTCTTAGATCCCTTTTCCATAAAGTAACATACCTATTCTATATACACATATATTATTAATAGGGATGGGATTTTCATGTATTTACATATTTTGTTCTGAGGCCTAAAAATGCATGTATATGCATTCTAAATGATTTTTACCATGATATAAACCATTTTGAACCATTTTTATTTTCCATATGTTTCCATATTTTGTCGTTTTTAAATATTTTTACATATATTTCGATAAATACATATATTTGTCCATATTTTACAATTTTTAGGGAATTTACATTAAAATTATTGTTATTTATTCACTTGTTTTTTTTTCTTTCAATACCTAAAATAAATAAACAAAGACTGAACGTAGGATTAAAAATTTCTTGGAAAATCAAAACACCCCAACCATTGTCGACAGTTCTCAGAAATGTTGATCCCCCTCTTTTCTTATATAGATCCTCATCCTTGACAATGCTTATATTACCTCAGTTGCTTGAAAAATTTAGTGATAAGTTCATCGCTAGTGGGTGAAATGCCAAAAAGAAAAGAAAACAGAAAAAGCTTAGCCGCTAAGTACGTCGCGGAGTTCGAAGGAGAAACATTTAAATGCGACAGTGAAGGTGTTCTATATTGTTTGTGCTGCCAAAAAAACATTTCTACGGATCAACGATTTTTGGTTTTACAGCATTTAAAAACAGCGAAACACGTAGAAAATAAGAAAAAAAACCAACTCAAAAAACAAACTTTTTTGACTTCTGGAGAAGCAAGTTCAAGTAAGTCTATTTTTAACACTGATTTGTGCCGGGCTTTGTTAAAGGCGGATATTCCTTTATACAAAATAAATAATCCAACCTTTAAAGGATTTTTGGAAAAATATATTGGGCAGAAAATGCCAGATCATACGACCCTTCGCAAAAATTATGTTAAAGACATTTATAATGAAAGGTTGGAACAAATCAAATCATATATCGGGGACGGTCCGATTTGGGTCTCGATTGATGAAACGACGGACTCCCTCGGAAGATATGTGGCGAATATAATCGTTGGCAAACTCTCAGACACTCCTACAAAGGCATATTTACTGAACTGCGAATTTTTAGAAAAATGTAACCACGGTAGTATTGCAAGGTTTTTCAACGACTCGATTGGTCTCCTTTGGAACGAAAACAAATGTGACAAAGTTTTGCTTTTTTTGTCCGATGCAGCTCCTTATATGATAAAGGCTGGCAACGCATTAAAAGTTTTTTACCCAAAACTAATTCATGTGACATGTTTGGTACATGCTTTGCATCGCGTTGCTGAAACGGTCAGGGCATTGTTTCCAAATGTGGATTCATTAATTTCTAATGTAAAAAAAATATATTTGAAGGCCCCAGGTCGTATTAATATATTGAAAGACATGTATCCCGAGCTTTGTTTACCACCCCAACCAGTCCTTACACGCTGGGGAACTTGGTTAGAGGCGGCGGAGTACTACTTAGAGAACTTCGAAAAAATAAAACATATAACATCGACTCTAGATGTTGATTCTTCAGCGATAGAAAAAGCGAACGCTCTCTTCAAAGATAGTAAATTACAACAAGATCTGGTTTACTTAGCTAGTAACTTTAGTTTTTTATCACAAGCCATAAAACAGTCGGAAACTAAAAATATGGCACTTGTTGACAGCTTGGAAATTTTGCAAAAAATAATCGAGAAAATAAATGAAGCCAAAGGAAACAAGGGAACCGTTGTAAAACAAAAATTAGAAGTTGTTTTGAAAAAAAATCCTGGACTTGACGACTTGAAAAATATTGCATGTCAGCACAAAGGAGAAAACCCCGAAAAAGACTTGGCCCTTGCACTTAAAGAGATAAATGCTTTTAAATTCGCACCCGTCACATCAGTCGATGTAGAAAGATCGTTCAGCAAATATAAAGCATTACTTCGACCGAATCGTTGTAGATTTTCCGAAGAAAATCTTAAAATGCACTTTATTTGCAACGTTTTTGATGGTGAAGATGAGGAAGAAGTTTAAAATTTAATGTTAAATTTCCAAAAATTTCGTTAACTATTTTTATTTTTTATTTTGATATGTAAATTTTTCAAATGTAAATTTATTTTTTATGTTTTAATATTCTGTAAATATTTAAATTTTTTTTTTGTCCATATTTTCATATTTTTATTACATATATTTGCAAATATACGTCCATATTTATGTACATATTTTGAAATTTTTATTACATATATATCCTATCCCTGATTATTAACCCTTTAACCGGGGAGTTCCCATTTAAATTATGCATCCTATAACGGGCGGTAGCTCTTTCACTAGGACGTGTATATACGTCCCGCCCGGTGCAATGTAAATTCATATTATTATTTTTTTTATTTATGCTTAAAAAAAATTGAAAGGCTATGGAATATATTCGTTTCCGTTTATTTATATATAAACCATAAAGTAAAACACAAAACGACAAACAAATAGTAAAGAATATTAACAAAAATATAAAAGTATCGAATTAAGAAATTATAAATTTTACAGCCTTAACCAATATAAAGAGTACAAAAGATATATATATATATATAAATTAAATATATTATTATTATAAATATTATAAATTAAATATATTATTATTATAAATATTATAAATTAAATATATTATTATTATAAATATTATAAATTATATATATATGTATGTATATATATGTGTGTGTATATATATATATATATATATATATATATATATATATATATATATATATATATATACATATATATATATATATGTAAATTCACGTCGTTACATGTATCGATGACTAATACCTCTGTTGTACGAAAATATAAGTCCCACCATTTCCAGGGTACAACATATATTTCAAGGACGTATTTATACGTCCTGCCCGTTGGCGCTATAGTTTAGGTTGGACGCCTATATACGTCCCGCCCGGTTAAAGGGTTAATATGAATGAGCAGGTGTATATTCTATATCGGAATATCTCCTAATAAAGTGACGGAATGTGTCAGGTAACTATTCTATTTGTTAACATTGAAAGGAAATTTGAAAAAATTTCAATACATTCAAAAAAATAGGTTTTTCCCGCCATTCAACCATTATGCGCCGGTGATCAGGCGAATATTGGTCACACGTTTTTATAATAACGGTGAATAAATATGTAAGTTAACAAACCTTACCTTCACAAATTCTGGTTCCGTCATTAATACGTATGTCATACCAAACAATCGCACTTCGAAAATACCTCCATACTTGTTTGAAAATTTATTCAGTTCAGGAATGATATCTAAAACAAATAACTGGCGTAAATCTAATGAAAAAGACATTGATCGCTTTTTTGATGAATGTTGCTTGAAACTATTGTTTTGTTTCTTATTATTGCTATTTAATACTCAAATAATTTATTATCTACTCACACTTTAGTGTATGATTGTCATACTTGTAATTTTTTTTTTCTGGTGCACACTAAGTGGAATTGAAACTATCGAATCTACTACAACAAAAACTGGAAAGTGTCGTATGTTGTTATCGTACTATTTATCATATAAATGAAAGAAAAAGAATAGTATATTTTATTGGAGTATGCCCAAATTTTAATTAGTGGGGAACACATTGGAAAGATATAGATGAGGTAGTAGCATTATTAATCCAAAATGATCTTAATGAAATTTATGCTTATATAAAAATAGTATTAAGTTGTAGGAAATTATTCTTATCTGAGTTGTCATAATATTTTAATAATATGAGTTTTTATTTATTGCCTAGAAATATTATATATTCCTATATATTTCTTGTATATTTATGACTCCTGGCTGATGGCGGAGTTTTTCTAATAAATTTATTTTGATTTTATAAATACTTATTAGTTAGTAATAATTATATAATAATGTAAATACTTAATAATTATGTAAAAACTTAATACTTATGTAAGTTATTCACAATTATGTAAATACTTATATTTATAAAAGACATTTTGTATTTTAATCTTATTTTATAATGTACTTATTTATAAGTAGTGTATGCTGTGGTTGTTAGTTTTTTTTTTTTTTTTTTTTTTTTTTTTTTTTTTTTTTTTTTTTTTTTTTTTTTTTTTTATGTTTTGTATTAATTTGAAATGATAGTCTTTGTTTTATCATTTGTTATATTTAATAATGAATTTACTGTACCTACTTTTTTTTTTTACTTTAATTATTGATTCGCACCTGTCAGCAAGGTGCTGACAATCAGCGAATGAGATAGTTATAGTTGGAAATAATGACATGTCAGGCATGAGGAGGGAAAGCACCCAGCAGCACCCACTTTCTGGCTGGAGTCAATTACCTCGGTTGTCTAAGAGAGCAGATCTATCATCCAGCGCCTTTTTAGTCTTCTCGTACCCATGCATATGTCAGCTGCTGATTAAAGTGTTTGGATGTCCGTTTAAAGATTGTAGGATCTGATAATAAGTGTACGGTAATATGGTCTATAATATAATATAAAAAGAGAAAACCCTGGTGCCACTCTTTGTAAAACGCTTGATCAACGTCCAAAAATACTCCAGTTGCATATAATGAGGATATTTCAGTAACTGTTCGGATCCTGCTTGTTGGTTTGGCTAACGATGGAGAATATTTTTAGGAAGACTGACTACCACTGAGAAGACTGACTACGTAGGTAGTTTTTAAAAATAAGCGCTTTAATTACACGTAAAATAGACTACACTTTTTGAGCCATGCTTTTATTTACGCCACGAATGGAAGGTGGTAAGACTCAAGGAAAAAACATATAAAAACCTATGCGTAAGTAATTTTTGTGAAGATAGAAAGTAACGGTGTAATTATGGCATACGGATCTGGAAGAAATCTACTCCTACTATGATAATCTATGTGTTCCCTCTCCAAAAAAATAAAATTAAATATTTATTATTACAGGCAGTGAATGTGATATTATTCATATTTTAAAAATCAATGTAACCTGCTCTCACCCCCTCCCTTACCCCTGTTAAGACTTCAAATATCATACCTAGAAAGCTTACAAATTGAATGATAGTGAACTAGGAGGCAGTGTAAAAATAGCTAATTAAATCGAAAGATTAAAAAAACTAAAATCGAGTGGAGTCACGGCTAGAAGTACTAAAGGTAGAAGTACGTAGTAAGGATGACTGAAGACCATGACTATTTTTAATTTTAAAAAATATTCATTACTTTATTTTTGAATAATCATAGTTTTTATATAGGTGTGTCCCATTGGTACATTAGTATATCCAATTATGGAAAATTCAACGTAGTTAATTATTCATCGACATGTTATAATTACGATTAATAATGAATATTTAAGTTAAATTCAAGCTATTGAAGGCGGTTGATGTAAGCAAAGCATTTAATAAGGAAAAACTAACGAATGCTCTTGCCCCCTAAACTCATTTAACCCACTTCACCTTAAAAAAACTCTATTTGAAAAAATAAAAATATGAGTAATTTATAAATTACACTTCAAAATTAATTTATTTGCGATTTCTGCGAAATCATAATTATTCATTTTTAGCATGAAACCTTTTAAATAATAAAACCTTTTATGATTCTTTTACGAAACCGAAATATTATAGAGATTGATTTATATAGGAGGGATTTAGTGTTCTGTTATTGGATCGTTAGGATTGGTCGATTACAATTATAGAAAATAGAATAGACCAGAAACTGAAAAACAAATTGTAAGAAATTCAAAAGTTTCACTCTGCTCAGATTTTTTTGTTTAAAGTCTCTTTCTTATTCTAAGGTTAAACGAACGACTAAGAGGTTAACGTGGGAGTTCTTAATTATGCCAATCCAGGTATAGTTATGATAGGGAAATTTTACAAGTACTGGAACTCTCACAAGCTCGGGACCACCGGTTTTTGTCCCATGCCAAAGACGGCATAGCCAAGGATTTTTGCATCCTCTGAAAATTCCTAGGGCTGATGCGTACTCAAGACTATTTACTACACCATAGGTGAACCCAAGCTCCCGACTTGGCCACCCAACTAGAGCGGGGAAAATGAAAATAACACTAGCTCACATCTTAAGAACAGATTAAAACCATTTTACGCATAATTTAATCTTGTTTAATTCACTAGGTACAGTTACATGTTTTTATGACGACAAGACATTTAAATGTTATAAGTTGGCTGATAAGCTGAAAAAGTTTTAAAGTGTTGGGGTTCCAACCTAAAACTTAAAATGTTCCTTGGGAAATAACCTAGATTGTGGCAAATTTAGGGTTCTATTACCTGACATTCAATTAAAATCAGTTCCTGCTTACTAGCACTTAAATTTCCCAAGTTAATTAAAACAACGATGTCTCAACCGAACTGATTTGATATATGTTACATTTAATTTATTCATATATTAATATATTATAATTTATATCATAATGTAAATTATTTTATAAATTGTCAAACAAACCATATTAATATATTAATTTATTCTTAATCCATCTAATAATAGATGATATCCATGATTGTATTACAATATGTTTCAACTCGTTGGACTCACATCTCACATGGTGTTTGTTACAGTAGCTGGAAATGAATACAATTACAATGGAAGCACTGAATATGATATTAAAAAAATATTATTTGCCACTTTAGTGTACAAAGGACTCATTTGTATGTGTATCAAGGTGAATGAAGTGGGTTTAAATAAATATTCGGTCTACATTCGTTTTCCGCTCTACAAAAAAAAAAAAAAAAAAAAAAAAAAAAAACCGCTACAACTCATGAAGGTCTTGGGTTCATTACTGTTTTTTGGTCAGCAGCATGGAGATGATTTGACCTTGATCACGCTCAACCACCATTCAACCGAATTTTCCCCTGAATATTTTTAATTAAGGGTACCCACTTTATAGAGTTTGGGTTTGCCCTAGGAGGATCTCTATACACAAGACGAACTGTGGAAGAATATAAGGATACCCAGCCAGAATCTAATTATGTACTTTGAGATAGCAACTCATTGCCTTACCAATGAGCTACCACGCTCACTTTTCCGCACCGTATGAAATGCCTAATGCGAATTTTCACAGTAATTAGAAAATCAATTTTATTGTGCTTAAAATTTACTTAAAAAATAAATTAGAACAAGAGATGAAAAATAAAACGTTAGACGAGTTTTTCTAATTTTATTTCTTATACGGTCATATTATGAGGGCACTGCCAGTTCACCCAGGCAGGCCTTCTCAGAGGTCTTGAGGCGCCCACATGCCAGAAATATTACAACATAGCTCTTTCAGTTAAGCACATCTTATTAGATTGTCCTAAGTATAATGATCTCCGAAACAAACATTATATTGAAAAAACTCTTGGAGAATTGCTAAAAGACAACGAAACAAAAATAGTTATCCTAACGCAGTACTTAAAAGAAACATCATATTACAACATAGTTAAAAAGAGCACAACACCAATGACCCTAAAGGGTTAAAAAGAAGGAAAACAAATATCAAAGTAATTACTATAATGTGGAAGAGTAGTAAAGCAGCTTTACAACTTACAGGTTTATAACGATTTACAATGTATTTGGAGAAACGTGGAGAAGATTTTTGGAAAGCTTGCTTTTATTATAATTACAGAACTTAGGAATTTAAAGTTCAACAAGCTTTATTGTTTGACTATCATTTACCTACTTATTTATATCCCTACCTGGCCTAATGGCCATACGGGTTTCGGCAAAAGTTGCACTAAGCTAAAACGCTTAGAGCCGCTGATGCCCACTTACCTATATGTATATGAATTATAGCTTTCTTACCTATATCTGAAATATAGGTATGAAATATAGCAAGAGCGATTACGACCGTGAAAAGATTCGACAAAACACGTTTTGGGGTCCAAATTGCCTAATCCCTTGATATGGTCTGTGTTTAATGAGAATCAAATATTCTTTAATATCAGGTATGGTTTTTCATCATAGAAGATAAATGGCGCAGGAAATTACTATCTATAGTTATCTATAAATTACTTTTGATTTTGTTTATATGGAGTTGAATTAACTGTCTCTCATTATGCCTAGTAATAAGAGATTGATGAATATGAAACTTGAACAAAATTGATACAGGAAATACAAATAAAAATGTTACGCCATGTTTGAAATTTCAATTTCGGTTTATGAGTGCAGTAATAAATATATATTACACATCGTTGAAAAACAAAGAAATTCACAAAAAATAATATTTATTTTATAAAATGTATATATTTTAAAGTTGCCAACTTTTTCGCACGCGCTGTATATCTTGACTAAGGGTACGTCCATGAACCGCGCTGATTAAAGCGTGTTGTCAAATTCATTTTCATGGATTCCACAGCCGGACTCCGAGCGGAAGGAATATGTGGATTCATGGATGCAATTAGAATTTTACATCAATGAGCATACATTGATGTAATTGCATTTTTTTTAAATTTATACCAATTAATAAATTAAGATCTATTTACTTAGATGTAGAGAGTACAACACCTCTTTCCACAATCAGGAATAGCAGACAGTAAGCAAATTAAAAAAAGAAGTATAGATATATTCCCATAATGATGATGATGATGGTGATGGTAATAAAAATAAACAGAATAAAAATGTCATAAAATGAACTCTATTTCTCATTTAAGATATACAATTATACAACATTTAAGAAATCAAATATAAACATATTAATAGAGTATGACCATATTGATCTCAAAATCGGGTACTTAGTAACAGTAAAAAAACGTACATAAAAAACCTGTTATTGAAATAAAATTTTAATCAATACCAGAATGTTCATAAAAAAACATTTTTGCTAATGATTCTTCACTGCAAAATGAAAAGCACAAAATTAATAACTCTAGGGAACCCAGATATAGTCCCCGATCGGCCTGCTAAAAATCTTGTACAGTCAAACGGGACTGGTCATAATGCAGCCGATACCTGGCGCACTGGTAGTCTGACTCACATGTTTACAGGAATGAATCGTTCTGGTTTCAGACAACCTTCCGCTGTACTGTGAGATTTTGTGTTTTTTGGAACCCTCGATTATTAATTTTTAGTTTTTGACTTTGCTGTTGCACAAGTTCCCCAAGGGGGGATGATATTTGCTCCCCTATTATACAGGGCATTTCAACAAATCCCGAAACATTAACAGCGCAGAAGATACAACAATTATAACAAAACACCATGATCCTAGGATATTACATTTACAAAACCACTTAATACATTTGAAAAAATATTACTCACCTTGGAAAATGAAATTAAACCCTAACAAACCACAACACATAACATTCACACTCCGACGAGATACATGCTCACCAGTTTTTATCGCCGTCCACCATTGATTCTTGACAAACAACGATATGTTTGACTAATATTTGACAGAAGGATGACTTGGGGCCCTCATGTCACAAGGAAAAGACATACATCAAACAAACGCCTGAAAATACTGTACTCCAAATAAGCAATTAGGAAATAAGACAGAAACTTAGCACATATACATATTTACTAAAACCTGTATAGGCATACGGGTCACAAATATATGGTTTAACAAAAAAAAAAACACACAAAACCTACAAACCTCTTAATCCAAAATAACGTACGCACCTCTGTACGTGTAAAAAAACACTACTTACCGCGATACAATGAAATACCATCTATCGACCGACAAATAAGAACCTTCTATTTTGGCTTTCATATCAAATTGCACGGAAATAACAACAGACATGGCCACGACATGAGGTAACTAAAAATGAGTTGGATGAGAGACTTCTCCTCCGAACAAAACCGAGGTGATGTGCTCCTGGGCACCATCTCTTCCCTTGTTCCTAAAAGTGCAAATATAACAACAGTTTATCAAATTTGCTAATTTTCGCTGACTTGCGACAGGTACAAATAAAAGTTTGAAAAAAAGTTATTATTTAAATGATACATAATATGATTAATGAAAATTCATTATTTTAAATTATATCTAAAGAGAAAATATTGGCTGGGATACAAAGGCGAGTCTCCGCATTTTCGTTGTAGTCCACTGATTAACTAGCTACTATGGCCCATATACCCAGTATTTTCTACAATAGAATGACAGCGTACCTACTGGATTGGTGACGTTGAGACCCGGTCCAAATCCCGGTAATGGTCAGTCTTTTCTCTTAAGGTTGAATTGTGTAAATAATTATGTTATCAATCAATTAATTTAAATTCAATAATATTAATTTATTATTAACTAATACATTTCTTAATATTAATTAATAAATTCATCAACAATAAATTGATTTGTTACTAATTAATTAATTTAATAATAATTAAAAATGTTGTTTAAAATGATGTCCTGTCAATTACCAATTTAATTGTTCAAAATTTTTTTTTTTTTTTTTAACGCTACTTTCTGCTACTAAGGCTAATCGGACAATGCTACAGTGGGTGCCCTAAATTTTGCCTATCCAGTTATAATTAGGATAAAGATCTTTAATGTTCAAGGGGTGTCTTTGAGGGTATTGGGTCTTGGAGTTGTAAGAGGTTATTACCTTAGTAAAGGTTATGTGAACAGCGTTGGTTGTTCATATAACGTTGTTTTGAGAACAGTTATTGAGAAGCCACTTGTTGGTGTGTTATACAATGTTTAATCTATTTACCTTTGGAAGTCATTCCTATCATCTCCATGACATTTCCCACATATGGAAGTCCTCTAGGCCCAGGCATATTGGATGGTTTACGATATTGGGCTAGTAAGCCGAAGATTACTACTAGGAGCACAGAAACCAGAATAATAGTGACCAACATCATCAAATCTACTTCAAACCCTCGGCTAACTCTGTGACCGTATTTATATTAATCCCCACCAGTCGGTCTAAATGACTAAAGAATAAATTATGTAGGTATTGATTAAGATTCGAATAAGAAGCAGCTTCAGTTTACATTTTTTTACACTATGGTTTAAAACACTTTCTCCCTTTTTTATGTAGGTATCATTCATTTGAAATTTCAAATTATTTCAAGTACATGCCTAATATTTTTAATTATATTTTTAAAAAATGAAAAAATATATTAAAATATTCATGTTACTTCTAATAAGGATAACAAGCCGACCGATATTGCTTGTAGAATAAAAAGAACTGTTTTTTTTGTTTTTTTTTTTTCTAATGACAATTGTACCTGAGCTGTAGTGCATTTAATAAATATGTATTATTTGTTTTTTGGTGAGATATTTCTGTTACTATATTAATCATTAACTATAGTATTGATAAATATAGTAATGTTGTAGGGTGAAATAGATAAAACAATTAGATTCTGGTTATAGTCCGGAAGTTGTGGGCAAAAAAGTGTCTGATCTAAAAGAAAATATTTTTACCATCTAGGCTGTATGATAGAACCGTAGTTGATGTTATATCGTGGTGTAACCAAAATCGAACATAAAAAATTTGTAATTTTTACCATTTAGGTGGAACAACGTAATGAAAAATGTTGAATGGCAATGAGGTATTTCTCTTGTTGTTAGTTATAACTTTTATAATTATGTTGGGTTGTAATTAGCCAGTAGATAAAAAAATTAATAGAGGAATTAGACAGTGATTTACCTCTTTTTTCTTACCTCTTGTATCTTTCCTCTGAAAACAAATGTTATTTGGAGGTCTAGAGTTCTCAAAGTTTTAAAGCTATACGAATTGTGGTGATTTGATTTGCTAAACTTCAAATTCCTACATCGAACTCTCCGTTGAAAACGTGTTCCTTTTTAGATGTTTCTGTTATATATGGAGGCTTTTTTTTTTTTTTTTATGATAAGTGTGAAGAAGAGATAAGCAAAACCCATTTTCAAAATGTAAAAAAATTTTTTTTCAAATTAATCCACATAATTTTACTTGGAGTACTTTTTAAAAGAATCCACTATACGAGTAGAAATCATTAAAAGTAGAATATTATTCATTAAAAGAGTAGAATATTTTTTATTTCCTCCATATTTAATATGTTTTTGGGGGCCATTTTTTCAGATCGATTGCTATAAGATTATTTAGGTGATAAACTCCAAAATTTAATCGAAATATTTCGATGATTATATTCTAGCCTGTCTTCTTGAGTAACACATGTTGGTTATTTATTTTTTAATTCAAATGTTAACTGTAGGTTATGAAGGTGAAAATATATATTTAGTGGGCATTTAATAATACAAATATAAATGAAAAAGAACAACCACATATCAACTATTATTTTATTTTATAAAAAGATTTTTTCAAGAATTTAAAATTTTCATGATGAAAATGATGGATTCTTACCACAGGGGGATTATAATTACATATGTAATTATGCTATAAATGCAAAATTAAAATGGAGAAATAAGATTTTTCTCTTCATAGGATTAAATGAGATTTCTTCAGTATAAATTTTTATTATATATTGATGAACTAACGATGATAGTATCTAGCTACTGATTGTTGAATTATACAAATAATATATTTCTTTATTGTGGAAATGTAAAATATTTCTATAAGGAAAGAGAGGATTTTATATTGTCTCTGGGTACGACCTTAATCAATATTGGTCTATCAGGTTTCATTGTAATTCCATAATCCAAATTTACCGAGGTGGTGACAGGTTCTAGCCAGCAGCTCCTCACTACAGTTGAAAGCATTATCTTTAATTCCATCATCGCATATTTCTGTCCTACAAAATTAAACTTTATGTGAAAAAATAAGTTTGAAAATGTTTAAATATTATAAGTGTAATTTCCAACATAAATTAATATTTCTTTTTACTTTCACTTACCTATATATGAAATACCAGGTCATTCAAAAAGTCCTGTCGTTTTTTGGAGGGAAATTATAAATAAATAAATATTTTCAAATAATCACCTTTATTCATCAAAATATCCACCGTTACAGTCGGTAACCTTCTCCCAACGAGATGGTAAAGCCCAAATTCCTTCCTTAAAAAACTGTTGATTTTTACTGCAAAAATAAGTGGTCAGTTCGTGTATTAGGTTGTCACGGTCTTGAAAACATTTCTGTCTCAGATTGTTGTCGAGATCTCTGAATAGGTGATAATCAGTGGGTGACAGGTCAGGGGAATATGGTGGGTGAGGCAAAACTTCCCAGCCTATTCAAGCGGGAAGTTAACGAAGATGCAGTTGTCAAGCGAACAAGCATATTGGCATCTGAAAGCTTATGAGGAATCCATTTATCCAGTTTTTTCACTTTTCCCAGTTCTTTAAGGTAATTCCAGGCAGTGGTGGCTGAGATATTAAGTTGAGAGGCTATCTCTGAACAACTTTGACGCGGATCCAACTCTACTACTCTTCGAACGTCCTCCTTATCAACTACAGTTGGTCGACCCGAGCGTGCCTCGTCTTCTAGTGTCTCGTCGCCTCCACGAAATTTTGAAAACCAAAATTGTGCCTTCCGCTCAGACAGCACATCTTCCCTAAACACGGAGCATATTTTTCTAGCAGTTTTGGCAGCTTTTGAGCAAAGTTTAAACTCATAGAGCAAAATCGACCGAATTTGAGTTTCAACTGGAATCATTTTAACTAGACAGTTGGATGGTGACTGCATTAAATTAATCCTCCTTAGCCTCCTATTCATAGAGTATAAACATTTGTGTTTACATGGATAAAAGTTGTATTGAACGGAATTAATTAGCAAACACTCTAGAATCAAAATAAACAACGAACAAACGAAAAACGACAGGACTTTTTGAATGACCTGGTACATAGTAAGGCAAGTAATGCGATCATGAAAAATTTCGACTTCCGGTTTTCAACGGAAATAAACGTTTTGGGGTCCCCTGAGTCCAATTAACCAAGTCCCGCGAAATGGTCTTTGTGTGTGTGTGTGTGTGTGAAAACTAGAAACTATAAACCGCACAGACCTGAAATTGGGTATTTAGTGTATGTTTATGCCCGTGATGTGACAGCGAAAATTTCATCAAAATTGGTCAACGGAGGGGGTACTTTATTTAAAGAATTTTGTCTAATTTTTAGGTTTTTTTCGATTTTCTCAAAAACGGCTATAACGATTTTGATTAAACTCGGTATTTGGTGTATGTATATGACCGTGATGCGACAGCCAAAATTTCATCAAAATTGGTTAAACGGAAGGGGCACTTTACTTAATAACTGTTGTCTCATTATCACGTGGTTTTTTTTTTTTATTTACTCATCAACGGCTGTAATGATTTTGATCAGACTGGATATTTGGTGTAGGTATGTATATGCTCACGATGTGACAACCAAAATTGGTCAAACGCAGGGGGCTCTTTATTTCATAATTTTTTTTCCAAGTTTAACATTTTTTTCGAATATCACAAAAACGGCTTTAATGATTTTGATTAAATTAACCATTTTTAATCAAAATCATCTTTTTTATATTATTTATAGAAATGGCAATTAAAAAAACATGTCAATTTCTAATCTAAGTAAGTTGGTAAGTGAAAGTTGTGTGTAGCGCGCATCGCACCAGATTTTTTATCTTTAGTTGTCAGGATAGTGCCGGGATAACCGAGTGGACAAAAGAGTTTGCAATAGGTAATCAAAGGTAAGCAACGTCGTTCGTGGTTAGTACACTTGGATGGGTGACCGCTCCATTCGGGTGACCGCCCACCAATGAACGCCACGCAGTTCAAGCCGGACCCATGTATGTGAGACCACCCCAGCCTACTGGAGGCGACTCACACCGACCCATCGTAAGAGTGATAAACCTTCCCCGTGTATCTTATCGACAATCTTGTGGTCTTCCAGAATATCAGTAACCGCCCGGAGGTTTGGTACATGGACGGTATGCATCAGGGAAAGAAATATAGGGTCTCAGGGCCTGCTGACTAGGGGCTACCATAATCCTTGAACCTAGACCAGTTTGTTACGCTGATGATTTAGTAATTATGGCCAGAAGTAAGCAGCCTTAAAAGAGGCATTCGGATTAATTATAAAAAGTGGTAGCAAAGTTGGGCTCAGCCTAAACCAAGAAAAGACGAAATATATCCTGGTAATGGCCACAAGTAATCAAAACAACCTAGACAGCAAAATAAGAATATCTCTCTGCTCAATTATCAATTTGAGCGAGTAGCTAACATAATAAGTAAAGAGATACAAAATAGAATAATGGCCGGTAGTAGGGCCTACTATGCGAACCTCAAGCTCTTCAACTCAAAAATCCTGTCAAGGAAAACAAAATTAAAATTTTATAAAACACTTGTAAGACCAGTTGTTACTTACGGGTCTGAAACCTGGTGCCTTCCAGCGTCAGAATGCCAAAAACTGAGAGTTTTTGAGCGAAAAATAATAAGAAAAATATATGGTGCGTGCAGTAAAGAGGATTGACGGAAGGTGGAAGGTTAAGAGCAACAAAGAAATAGTAGCCTTAATAAAAAATGAGGACATTGTTAACCATATAAAGGCAGGTAGTCTACGTTGGGCTGGTCATGTAGAAATGATGGAAGAGGAGAGGCCGCAGAAAAAGATGCTGGATATGGAAATCCTCGAAAGAAAAAGGAAAAGAGGCAGACCGAGGAGCCGATGGAAAGACAAGGTAAAGAAGGACGCTGCGAAACTGGGAATAAGAAACTGGAGGACTGCTGCTAGGGATCGCGACAAATGGAGGGAGATAGTTCGGAGGCTAGGAAGGCCAAGGGTCACATAGACCTGTAGCGCCAGGGAGTAAGTAAGACCAGTTTGTTACTGTCCTTGAACCCTAAAGAGCTGACGCCACATTGGGAGGACACTGCCAAATTGACCGCAATGGGATTGGTTATGGAGCTATGAGCAGTCTGCAGCTGCACCATGGAGACCATGGCTTGCAGCAACGTGAGGCTTGGTCTACACCCTCCAGGCAAGCAATACAAATGAAGATAAGACCACACTGCGCGACCAAAAGTCTCGTTAGGCCTCATGCGCCAACCAAAAAAAAAGTTCTCAGGATGTAAATTCGTTATTGTTTTATAAATAGTGTAACGATAACAGTAATGATGTTATTACCTATGCAGTTTCTTGGACCAGCTGAAAACGGTATGAATGCAAATGGGTGCCTTTCAATCCCTGGAGTGAATCTTTCAGGAATGAAATCCTCTGGGTTTTCCCAATGCTTTTTGGATCGGTGCACAGCATGATTTAATATTACAACAAACTGACCAGCTTTAATAACTCTCACTTCATCTACAATAAATAAGAATAACTTACATTTTATTTTATATAATATGTATCATTTAGGTGCTTTATTCATATGTCTTAACTAGATACCTATCGGTATATCTTCCGTTATTGATCTTGTATAAAAAGGTACAAATGGATATAGCCTCAATGTTTCCTTGATCACCATTTCCAAGTAATTCATTTTGTTCAGATCTTGAATGGTCGGAATTTTTTCATCATCCCCAAATATTTCAATTTGTTCTTCATATACTCTTTTCTGAAATCAATTATTGTATCTCATTAAGAATTATATTAGTTGTTATTGGTTTATAATCGGTTTTTAAAATTGCGTATGTATTTATATACCTATATATCATATGCCAGCTGAGATACGTACATTAAAGGTATGAATTTCATAAGTTGAATAAATTTCTATTCGGAATCATTTTTAATATTCAGTTAAAGATGTTGCCAAATATTATCTGTATTCGAAATTCAAATTTACAACTACCATAATTATAGAATTAAAAAGAAATCAACGTGAGCCTCTTTTGTGGCAAAGAAATCAACGTGAGCCTCTGAAATGGCATGTGCCGAAATTCGAAGGAATTTGTTGAACATTTACGCGCCTCTGGAGGGGAACCTATTGATCTAGAAGAAATACTTTCTCTTACGTCTCTTAAAATATTATGTGGTAATGAAACTCAGGAATAAAAAAGTAAACTGAAAATATATTTCTAATGATTTTTTGTTTTTGTATTTTACTTTATTCATTTAAATGGAAATTCCAACATGAAAATCAATGCTGTATGGATTTAATCTTTAACTTGAGTACCTTGATGTTATTTCAGAAACGGCAATGGGTGTTAAACTGAATACTGAAGACGTGCAACAGACTGAATACATAAAAGCTATACACGTGTAAGTTTACGAGATTTATTTTTAATGTATGAAAAGGGCACGGGCATAAAATTTCGTGTCGACTGAGATACTCAAAATTATAATCGGTAAAGTCGTTTCGCCAAAACCGATTATCGATTCTCCGCCATATTTGTCATTTCAGCTGAAAAATGAATTATGCCCATGTTCCAAAATCTGGAATATGAAGAGGGTTACTCCAAATAAAAAATGTTACTATAATAGTTGTAGAATATCGACTTTAGTGTAAAACGAGCTCCTTAACCTGGGAAAATTAAAACGTGAACGAAAATCCGCGAATTTTTGGATTTTTTTTTTCAGATTCTCGCATATATATGGCCAAATCCAGATCCCAATTAATTGTAACAGATGGAAGAAGGTGGATGATTAGTGGTTCAATTGTAAACGATATGAAGTATCAGTATAATCCATTTTGAACAACTAATCCACTTTCTTCTATCTGTTAAAATTAAACATAAATTTTGCCTAAGTAATTATATATATTTTATTATTTCTCCTTATACTTCACAAATAGAAGTCTTGGCAGGACGTAAGCACTACGAATACTTCTACTTTATTATTTGAATTTCCACGCAGGTGTTGACTAATGTTATATGTTTAGGGTTTATATCATGCTGCATTTGATAATCTATGACATTTTTAAAAAACATTTTTCATTTAAACTAGATTTGTGGAGTTATAGGCGTTGCAACGCGGTTTCCACCTAAATTGTAAAATTTATTCGAATCCAGCTAAACCACAAAACCGATTTTAGCTTCAAATATATCATTGCAAACACAATGATATATTTGATGTTTGCCTGGTTTATTTATATTTATATATGGTATATATTAACTGGTGTTTGCAATGATATATTTGAATGTACAAAGTTTTATAGTAAAACTAAAATAGTAAAAATAATGGAATTTTTTTTTCATTTTCTCATAGATAAATCGCCAAATACAGATCACAAAGTTTTGCTTTATTTTTACAATAAAACGGTGTGCATTCAAAAATATCATTGCAATTAACATGCTATGTTTGAATGCACACCGTTAATAGCAAAAATAAACCAAACTTTGTGATCTGTATTTGGCGATTTATCTACGAGAAAATGAAAAAAAAAAAAATAAAATAAAATGCAATTATTCGCGGATTTTAGGCCACTAAGCGCGTTTTAATACGTTATTTTAAATAAGTAATACCTGATCAGATCTAACCAGAATATGAACAAAATTAGGATGTTGTGAAGATTATGGTATGTTGTTGGTAGGTTATAATCATGGTTGTGAAAGGTTATAAAATGTTATAACAATAAATTGAAAATGTTTAATTAAATAAAAAATAATATAATAATAATAATATTTAATCAAACAGTATTTTTTGAAGTTTTTTAGTAATATCAAAGATGTCTGTTTAAATTAAAATGATTGTGAAGTAGTGCAGTTATAAACAAGTGCAGGTTATAAACAAGGAAGGTAATTATTATTATATTTAAATTTTAAAATATATTGATTATTTCCACCAATAATTCATTCACATTTCAATTTGTTTTGTTAAAATAAATTCTTACAATGTTAAGAAACATTTAAAAGCATTTAATTTCCAACTTCAAATTATTTTTTAATTTATACTTATTACTAATTAAGAAGGCAATTCACTTTCTTCATTTGTGAAGAAAGTAATCACTTTCTTCACTCATTTCAGTTTAGTAATGTTATCATTATTCAACGATTACAGAAAAAATATATTTTTAATATTGATGTTTCAGGGATATCGACATTTATGTCGCACCCAATTATACCATATTTACATTATTTATATGCATGATAGAAATTTTTTTCTCAATAATACATAATTTCATATTGTCGTATTTGAATGTTATGAATAATTTGAATCGTATTTTTATTGAATCAGATTAATTTGAGTCGTATTTGAATGAATAATTTCATATTTCGTATTTTTATACGATCGTATTTTTATTCATATCTCTTGTTTTCGTCCTACTTGCAAAATTTAAACAAACAAATATTAAAAATAATACAGCTAGCCTGGCTCTGTCGGGCCTTTTGATTTTTATTGTCATTTTTCATCCCCCCCCCCTATGACATATATAGATATGTCATTCAGTCAGCGATCGTCACAACTTCGGCATCATATTATCTGAGATTAATTTAGTAAATTATATTACAATTTGGTTGATACAAAAAATAATAAAAGAGAGTTTGAATTTCGCCAAAACTGTCTGTTAAAACAACTTAAAATAGCAGTGATTTAATGTTGTGTATTGCCGGTTGGAACGAACTGTTTTTGTCTAGATCATTCCGGAATGACGGAGAATTGCCGACATTGTTCTAGAAGATTCCAGGCCCCACTATTTAGGATATATATAAGGGGCAGAGACTGAATGAGTTAGTTGAAGTCTGTGTCTTGACTGTGTTGCTCAAGTCATATGATTGTGTGTGATAAAGTTATCAAGTTTGTAACCTGTTCAAGTGTTTAAGTTGTAATAATTCGTTGGCATTGTGATAACTGAATATTTCTGTAAATAAATATTTGTTACCCACAAAAGTGTTGCAATATGTATATATATATATATATATATATATATATATATATATATATATATATATATATATATATATATATATATAGTAGTAAGTAGTAATGCTTTTATTCGTTTTTAGGGTTGAACCCTATACAAATAGAGTTAGCCTTAGAAAATAACATTTTAAGTTATACATCTTATAAATAGAAAACGTAACAATTAAGCATATTAATAATATTAAAAGGTCCATTAGTATGCGGTATCTTCTTATATCACTTATATCATCTATACTTACTACTAGTCTAATAGACTATAAACACATAATATTTATGCACTATAAACAAAATTAATAAATAAGTATATAAATAGATTTAATAACTATACAAATAGAACACAATACATTTATAAATAAATAAATACATGCATTGACTCAAACATAACCTATTCGAATTCGAATAATTAGCAAATTATTCATTAATAACAAAAGCCCTCAGAAGAAGGCAGTTAGATAAATAATAATATATTTTAGCCAACGATTCTTTGTTCGTTACCTTAAGTAATTTGATAAATTGTGAAATATATATATATATATATATATATATATATATATATATATATATATATAACTACATTTACTATGTTGTTAAAATATATCATAACATTTGGTGATGTGTATGCATATAGAAATGTTGTCCAAATGAATTATTTTTGATATAATTTATGAATAATTTATCTCACCATCCGAGAGTAAAAGCCCATCATTGAACACAGGCCTGAAGAGTGAATACTCGTAATAACCCTTGGTAATGTTCGTGGAACTGGTTAATACTCGCTGAAAAAAATACATCCTAATGAATATTATTAACAATTTAAGTAAACGGGTGACAAAAGTACTAACACCTGTAGGGAAAACGATGTTTTTGTTGGCGTTCACAAGTTGTAATAAAAAAGAAGGAAGAGTTAAAATTCCTGTAAACCTCTTTTTGGACGTGTAAAAGATGACAATATATATAGGTTCGAATGCATCATTCTTTGGTTCCAAAAAGAGGCCGTAGGAAGGTTGATGCTTAGGTATCCTTGCTGTTCAGCTTTGGTATGCTGCTACTAAACCTATGTGGCCTTGAAAAAGCTATGAGGTACTCGGGTATCTGATAAACCTATCTTTGAAAGTACATTCCTACTCTTAGGTTTTGCAGAGTTTTTGCCCGTGTTTTTAGGGGGCATGACCGATTATACTTTTTAAATTTTTAAAAAAGCTCTTTATTGATATTATTACATTCTGTCTCATTTCGAGACAAAAGTAATATGGCCCTGTACTAGCAATAACAAGTACATGGTAATGGGGCAGGAACTGCAACCAGGGGAAAATAATCTTCGGCTAGTATATTTTTGAACGAGTCTTGAAAATCATGAAGTCAGGCTTGGTCACTGTAAGGTTAACACTGAAAATAATATAGCAGATATGATTAGAAAGAGGATCATGGAATTCAATCGTGGCTTCTTCGCACTCAGAAGTTTTTAGGAGTAGATCGTCATAACAATTACCACAAAAATAAATATCATACGACCATTTTTAAGATAAGTGTCTAAAACAAGAATCATTTCCAAAGCTAAAGAACTTGGACTGTTTTTCCATGAGAGAAAGATACAGCTATCCATTTTCGGGGGAGCGGTCATACATAGAGAAGAAGAAGGCGGTAGGTCCAGTAGTGGGATTGGTGCCAGGATGACGTCTTGGACCACCTTTTTGGAAACTGATTCTTGATGACTTGGTGGGTCTACTGGAAGGAGAGTAGTTCCAGTCTGGAGTAAGTGGGTTGTAAGTGAAAGTTGGGCGATGCGCTCATCAAACCCGAGTTTTTTTATTATTAATGGGTGTTAAAATTTCCTTCATGTTGATTCTATTTATATTATGATTATTATTTTGGATGTTGTACCAGTTTTCATAAAGGATTGAATTATGTTTATAGTGAATTATTCGAATAATAAATATGTCTGTAGCTCCAGTAAGGTGACAATCAAATTAATACCAAATCTTTCACTTGATTCTTTCACTAATTCATTTATTTTAGAGAGTAGATTAAAGGAAAAATACAATCGTTAAAGAATTATTCATATTTCTTCAATTTAATTTAAAAAAAGCTTCAAGTTTTCAAGTAAACTAGCTTTATAAGTTTTTTCACATAAAAAACAATAGCAGAATTGAGTTCAGCACCTCAAGAAACCCTGATTTCTTAAATATCATCCAAAACAAAAAATAAAAATTTTTTCCTGTCAGGAACAGCTTAAAAATGTTTCAGCAAAATTGTATGTGTAGTTTCAAATTCTGCATCTCGTGTTGAGCTGATCCGATTTTTACGTTCTTGAGCTCGTTGCATAGAAGAAAGCTTCCTTTTTCTAACCATATAAATAACTATTGTATTATCTCTGGAAGCTCTTGTAAAAAATGGTCCTCAAAATAAAAATTAAATTCAAACTTTTCTTTATATTATGTTGATTCCTGAACACGTAAAAATATCTCGATTATGTAAAAATGTGTAACTCTAGAGCCTTTATTTACCCTATGAGTTTGATGAGAATCGGTAGAATTTTCTCCGAAATATGGTCGGATTTTTGGATGTTCAACGAAATTGTAAGGGTCTAAAGGCAGCCAGTATCCACCCGCATGCTTCAACAATGGGGTGCTTCAGCTGCTCTACAGTTCCCTTTGGGTAGTCACAACTTTATAGCCTCTGGGAGATGGGTGAAGAAATTTAAAACTTCGCATTGCATTCGTCAAAGGAAGGTGAAAAAATATAGTAAGTCAAGAATGCGTTGAATGATACTGAAATTTTTAATACAGCTTGTATATTTCAAAAGAGAATGGCAGCACTCATCACACAGTATCAACCACACCTGGTTATCAACACTGACCAAACGGGCTGTGAGTACAGATGTAGAGTGGACAGGACGTTGTCGGTTAGAGGAGAAAAAACCACGGAGCTTTTCCTGGGTGACTTCAATAAAGTCACTCACAGCTATACCGCGCAATACGCTATTACTGCAGCAGGGACCATTCTACCAAAAGTTTTCCTGTGCATGCAGGAAGCGGGCGGGACATTTGGAGAGCGAATCGAAACAAACGTGAGTGCACTAATGCAGGAGTACCAGAATGTTTTTGTTACAGCCTCAAAATCCGGCAAACTGACAGCTGCCCATGTTGATTCGTTTGTATCGGAAATTATTCTTCCCTACACGGGCAGATCTGATAATTTTTTGCTGATCTATGACTCTTGGGGAGGACAGAAACATACTTCCCACGTGGAAAATTTGTTAACTGACGATGATGGAAAATACACTGCTAGAACGGAAATTATACCTCCATATTGCCAGCCGTGCGATGTTTATTTTTTTTTTAAAGTTAGAAACTTTATACAAAAGATACAAAACTCGGTCTACGTCCTCCAATCACAGCTGGAGCTTTCGTCGAGGGAAGATTCAATTAAAATGCATTCCCTCATACATCATCAGCTCTCCGCCCCTTGCTTTCAGGCAATGGTTAGATATGCATGGTTTGCTGCGAAACTTATACCTGATCAGAATATTTTCTCCAACGTGAACCAAATTTGTTTTTCCGAATCTCTCATGAAGGGGAGGTGTGTGAGTGGGAATATGTGTTTTATACAGTGTGCTGTGTGCCGGAGTCGGCTTTGTTTTCAATGCTTCTACGTGTCCTACCACTCAAAATATTGTAAAAGGTAGTAAAGCAAAAGTTAGAATAAATTATTGTATATATGACTTAACAATATTTTTTTTTTTCATCAATGCATAGTAATTTCATTCATCTTCAATGAGAGTAGGGGTATTTTTAACACCAAACTTTGAAATGATTTTCTGTAAGAAATAGAGAAATTATTCGGGTTGGAAACTATTATCCTTATTCTGCCTTATTGTTAGAGTTAGGTTCATGGAATATTCTGGCAAAATAATGACATTGAAAAATATTTTGAGTTAGTACATAGAGTGTAGTATGTGAAAAACTGGTTTTGTTTCATAACAGTTTCCAGATTCGTTTTGAGGACAATCAAAAAAACCTATAAGTAAATTTTGGGAAGATTAAAAAAAAAAAAAAAAAAAAAAAAAAATTGCATTAAAAGTTTCGCTAAGGCTAGACCTTTACAATTTCGTTGAACATCCAAAAATCCGACCATATTTCGGAGAAAATTCTACCGATTCTCATCAAATTCATAGGGTAAATAAAGGCTCTAGAGTTACACATTTTTACATAATCGAGATATTTTTACGTGTTCAGGAATCAACTTAATATAAAGAAAAGTTTGAATTTAATTTTTATTTTGAGGACCATTTTTTACAAGAGCTTCCAGAGATAATACAATAGTTATTTATATGGTTTGAAAAAGGAAGCTTTCTTCTATGCAACGAGCTCAAGAACGTAAAAATCAGATCAGCTCAACTCGAGATGCAGAATTTGAAACTACACATACAATTTTGCTGAAACATTTTTAAGCTGTTCCTGACAGGAAAATTTTTTTATTTTTTGTTTTGGATGATATTTAAGACTCAGGGTTTCTTGAGGTGCTGAACTCAATTCTGCTATTGTTTTTATGTGAAAAAATTTATAAAGCTAGTTTACTTGAAAACTTGAAGCTTTTTTTAAATTAAATTGAAGAAATATGAATAATTCTTTAACGATTGCATTTTTCCTTTAATCTACTCTCTAAAATAAATGAATTAGTGAAAGAATCATGTCGATATCATTTTCCAAACTCAAGATAAAAAATAAAGGATTTTGAAGGTATTTTATTTTATTTCTCAGCACCTAAGGCCCATTGGACGGAACGCTCGGACACATGTCGACTATTTTTCGATGTAGAATCACCAGAAAAAAAAATGGGCCCGATCGACGACCCTATAGCTGTGCCCTCCCCTTGTTAGTAATCATAACATATATTAATAATTACATCACATTTTCAAAGCGTGTTTAAAATCCTTCAAGTCAAAGGTTCTCAGTTTTACTTCAAGGGTGAAAAAAAGGGAAGGCTGTAACTTGGTAAGTAATGGTCCAATTCTATGATTTGTTTTTCTCAGGGCATTGAAAAATATTCCAACGTTCACTTCTATAATTGTCATAAAAGTAATAGTTTTCGAGTTATAAGCGAATAACTCAGTTTAAACTCCTTCCCGGCAAGTTTCCACGTTCCATATAAAGCTGACTCGGACTATTACAAACATTTTAAAAGAATAAGTAGCCGTTCTAAAACGTTTGTCCAGCCGTTCTCTCCTGATGCGATTACCAATGAACATCATTTAATTTTTATTATTATACAGAAGATACAAACTTTGAAGATTTTAATATGTAATAGATATTTACAGTTATTTTGTTATTTGTATAAGCGGCATTTTATATTACGAGTATACAAAATATATTGCTCCTTTACACTTCTAACAACAGTGAAACCTTGATGCTGTGTATCAGAACTCCTAAATACCTTAATTAAAATGTTACAGGAAACATACTTGGTTTTAAAAATCTGATAAGGTCGATGACTCAAAATACCCTTACCTCTATTTCATCAGGTTCTGTCACGAAAATATACGATCTACCAAGCAATAGCACTTCAAACATTCCTCCATATAATTCGGACCATTCTTTAAACATTGGTATGATATCTGAAAAAGATAATAGCAAAATTTAAATTAGAAAGAGAGTACTAGGTACATGCAATATGTTTCGGATAGTATTTAGAAGTATATAAGAATCCAATATTTTTTATAAATTATTTGTTTCAAAATAAATTAAAATGGTGTATTTTTCTCCCTCCTTTTTCTTTATTGGGTCCCTGTTCTCGTGTATCCTGCAAACGTGACCAAACCACTACAATTGGCGCCTGTAGATTGTGGTCATTAGTGGAGCAATGGACTAAGTTACCCTAATGGTTTAATTTCTTATACGGTCTGTTCTTGAGGCTCTTCTGAAAGGAACCAAAGAGGAGGCAATAGAAGAAAGATATAAAAAATAATATACATGCAAGTAATCGAAAAAAGAAAAATTAGGTATATATATATATCTTCTTTTTTTTTTTTTTTTTTTTTTTTTTTATTGGTCCTCCCCTTCCTCGCCTTGTAGGCTATACGGGGTTTCCCGGGCCAGGGGAGAGGGTGGGGCATTGATGCCGAGTATTATTAAATTTTCCTCTGGCTCCGGGTTTTGAACTTGCTATCTTTCGGTTCTCAATCATACGTTGCCATGGGCAACGCGTATTTTTTAACGAGTTTGCCCACTCGGCCATCCCGCCACCCCAAGATATTATATCAAGATATTACCTGAAAATCTGTACCCAGCCAAATAAAATAAAATATTGTCCTTACAACAATATGAAGTATCCAATAATAGCGTACCATCAAAACTGCTTAAACTGTCTAGGAATATATAACGGCAGAATTGGCCAATACAAGAACAATAATGACTACGAACACAGACCTATAATAACCTTCTACTGGTAAATAAGAGAACACCATTCTTATATATTGTTCACATGACTCATAGTGGATTATTAGACCTATTAACCTCATCGATTATTATTTTTCTAATCTAAGCCTAAATAGATACAGCCAAATTAGTACAGCTTTACGATTTTAAGCAGGTCTAGTGCAATGAAGGTTAAGACTGTAATACAAAATAAATTTACCTTCGTTCTTCATAACCATTATTTGAAAAAAGCCGGCTGAACATTAAGAAATAAGTGCAGTCTTAATTTGAAAATATGTTGTGTGATGGGCGCAACACGCGATTTTCGCTAACAGCTTAATTTGAGTAGAAATCAAGGTATTTTGTTATGAGTGTAGAAGTCATTTAGTGACTCCTGAAAACAGTTCTTTCCACTTTTATTTCCTTCTTTTCGTTTGTCCATCTCTATTGCAGTGATTTATTAAATTTAAATCAATCACTATTTATTTCTTGTTTAAGAAGCCCCAAAAATAAATCCTTATTATAATAATAAGTTTTAAAGTTTTATTAAAATACAAAATTTAAAAAGTATTATTCTTTCTGAAATTCCCCCAAAACACAGGAAGTTAAATAATTATCTTGAGTGCTGTTTTTGAAAAAATCTAAAAATTTTATAAAAAAATATATATAGCAAAGTGCGGGTTCCTCAATACTCTTACTTAATGTCAGCTTCATAGGACTTATAGTGTTCGTGATAGTCTGTTCGCACACACATTCATTTATGCAATGCAAAGAGTTAACACTTTGCAATTTAGCGGCCAAAATTTTTTTCCTCTTGATTAAATTATGATAGAGGAATAATTATTGGAAATGGTGGCGAAAATGAAAACATAGAGAAAGTACTGCGAAGGCGGTCTTAAAATTATGGCTGTTTAATGAGATTCAGATCTCTATATGTAAGTGTCTATTTTATGATAGACAGGGAATGTTGATGGATACTGATATAAATCTTGTTTCATCGTTAGGGTCGGTGGCGAGAACAAAGGATTTATCAAAATAACGGAATGGTTAAGGTTTAAGGCGTGTTCTGTTTAATGAGATTCAGATCTCTATATGTAAGTGTCTATTTTATGATAGACAGGGAATGTTGATGGATACTGATATAAATCTTGTTTCATCGTTAGGGTCGGTGGCGAGAACAAAGGATTTATCAAAATAACGGAATGGTTAAGGTTTAAGGCGTGTTCTGAGGGTTTACAAGCGGGAATTTTAGGGGAAGTTATGGAGTATTTGTGCTTGGATATACGAGTTTTAAGATGGTTTTTGGTTTCACCGATGAGGAGGTCGAGGAAGGGGAGTGTATGATTAATTTATTTTTCAACAATTAAATCAAAGACGGGGGTGATAGGAATTATGGTAATGAAAATTGTTTAGCTCCTGAATTACTCAGAGCTTTCAAGAGGCAAGCAATAAAGGAATGTTATGAATGGTATGACTGGGAGTCATAATCGAAAGGGATAGATTTTTATCAAATTTATCCCAAAGTAAGCAAAAACCCGTAGTTTTAAAAATCCAAATAAATACATGTAGGAATCGCATAATGAAAATAACATGGTCCAGGACAAATCATGGAAATGCGTAGGAATAAATTAATTTCATAAAAATTGAATCCTGTAAAATTGGAAAATTTTATCCATGTAACTGCCTAGTGGGGGTTGAAATTAAATTTTATTTTTAATTTTAATTAATTAAAAAAAATGAATGAGGTATTGGATAAAACAAAAAAGAATATATAATCGGAAAAAAAAGAAAAAAAGCTAAATTAAACTTAAACAAAACAAAAAAAAAATGAAATCTGGATGAAAAGCATAGGATAGAAAAATTGAAAAAATAAACAACGGGTAAATAGAACATTTCTTTTAAGTTATCGTAATACGCCTCAAAAAACTACACGACGTGCTCCAGCTGAGTTATTTCTGGGACGTCGGATCCCAACTCTTCTGGATCGTGTGAAGCCGGACTTCAAGTCAACCCTTGAAGGGAGGATCTGGAAAGGAAAAGAATATCACGATAGGAAGGTGAAACCACGTCAATTCGAGAGTGGTGACGATGTCTGGATCTGGAAGGAAGGGGGAAAAGGAGGTTGGGAACCCGGAACGGTTATGAAGAGGACTGGTGAGCTATCTTACGTGGTCCTGGCAGGTGGACAGGAGAAACGGAAGCATGCTGATCAGCTGCGGATAAGGGAAGGAGCCATCGAAGAATACCCGGGAACTATAACTCCTTAAGGGGGGAGAAATGTAGTATCTATATGGACATATGTTTAAATTATTATTATCATTCTCATTGGTTATGTGATCAAATAAAAGTTTTTAATTTGTTTACAAAGATCAATATTTATTGATACTTTATTAATGTAGTATCTATATGGACATATGTTTAAATTATTATTGTTATTCTCATTGGTTATGTGATCAAATAAAAGTTTTTAATTTGTTTACAAAGATCAATATTTATTGATACGTTATTGGCCACGAGGATGTCAAAAACCACACGACGTGAAGTGGAAGAGGAGCGCCGTCGGAAGGAGGTAAGCGCAATAGAGGAGAAGGTCAGTAAGTTCTCTTTTCATCCCTTCGAGAGTACACAAGTAAGGTGGGCAAATTACCTCAGTCATTTCGAGAGGGTTTGCAGGTTAAAGGGTTTCGAAGGTGAAGCGTGGTCTGACGTGAGGAAAGACCTTCTCCTGGCATTCGTAGGAACCTCTGCTTTGGCGGCAATTCAAAACTATTTCTTTCCTAAAGATGTAGACTCGGTAGATTATGAGGAAGTTTTTAAGGGGTTTAGGGATATTTTTATGCCTACAAAAACACTTTTCGCGAGTCGTATAGAGTTCGAACAAGCAAACAGGATGGCTGGAGGAACTTTTATTGTTTATGCCAATCGATTAAAGGAACTTTGTATGAACTGTAAATACGGTACGAGTGTAGATGAGCGGTTACGTGACCGGTTCATTGCGGGAGTCGGACATGGGAAACTCGAAACGGAAGTTCGTCAGCGTTGGCCTGATGGGATCCATGTCGTTGGTAATGTACAAAAAGTTTCCTTTCAGACTGTTCTGGAGATAGGGCTAATCCTAGAGAAAGCCGAGGCAGAAGTTGAGATGGGTGAGCCCAGTAGTGTGGCAATAGAGAAGATTGGGCAGCGGGTCAAGCCGAAGGGTAAATGTAAAAGCTGTGGTTTCAATCAGCATATAGGCCGGACTTGTCCAGCAATTAACTCGGTTTGCAGAAAGTGTTCGGTACGAGGTCATTATGCCCGTTGTTGTAAATCAAAATTACCTCGCCAGGTCAGAACTGTCGAGGATGATGACAGCGGTAGCGAAGTAGAGCAGCCGGTAGCCATTCAATCAGTTAGTAGTAAGGCTCCTAGGGCCACGATAGATGTTAAAATAAACGGTCATTACTGCAGAATGGAATACGACTCAGGAGCTAGAGTATCAACTCTCAATAAGGATTGGTGGAAAAAATTGGGATTCCCCGAATTGAGGCCTTATAGAGGTTTGCTTTCGGGATATGGAAAAAAAAAGTTGAAGACGGTGGGGACTACCGAGGTCGAGGTTGAAGTAGGATCAGAAGTCAGATGCTTGCCTGTTGTGGTGATGGAGGATGATGATGTACCATTGTTCGGTCTACCTTGGTCAATTGCTTTTAACATGAGATTACCAGAGCCTGTTACTATTCGAAAGCTTAAACAAAAAGATGAGCTAAAGACAGGAGCTAAAGAAGTTAGGTCGGAAGATATTGAGAAATTATGTAGTAAATATTCTGCTATCTTTAAAAATGAGCAAGGCCGGTTGCGAGGGGTCAAAGCTAAAATTATTTTGAAAGAAGGGAGCAGTCCGGTGGCATGCAAGGCTCGCAGAGTTCCATTTCCTCTGAGGAAGCCCGTGGAGCAGGAATTAAAACGTCTTGAAAACCACGGAATTATAGAAAGAGTAGATCCAGCCGTGAGTCCTATTAGGTGGGCAACACCAACGGTCAACATTAATAAAGGCAATGGGGCTGTGAGGATCTGTGGAGACTTTGCGGCAACATTGAACCCGGTTCTGTTAGATGAGCATTGTATTTTACCGAGTTTTGATGATTTAGTATCGAAACATGCATCAGCAACTCAATTCACGGTTATTGACTTGAGGGATGCATATCTTCAGATGGAAGTAGAGGAAGGAGACAGAGATTATCTGACTATAGCCACTCATATTGGTTATTTTAGGTACCGGAGGTTATGCTTTAGTTTAAAAACAGCACCAGCTAAATTCCAAACATACATGGAGAAATTATTAGACGGAATACCTGATGTGTCAGTTCTCTTGGATGATATAATGGAAGGTGGTCGAAGTCCGGAAGTTCATCTACGGCGCTTAAAAGGGGTATTTCGACGACTTCAAACGGCAGGAGTCAGGGTTAAATTGGAGAAATGCCAATTTCAAAAAGAATCCGTCAAGTATTTAGGGTATCGAATAGATAAGCATGGAGTCCATCCGCTTGAAGATAAGGTTAGGGCTATAAAAAATTGTCCGACTCCACGTAACGTAAAGGAACTAAGAGTGTTTCTTGGTATGGTAAACTTCCATGAGAAGTTTATTCCACACCTACATGGTCATTGCGCTGATTTGCACAGACTGACGGGAACGAAAGTCAAGTGGCAGTGGACAGATCGTGAGCAGAAGGCATTTGATAAAGTCAAAAATTTATTATCGACTGACCAAACTATTTTGCCGTATGACATTAGTAAGCCGGTGATAGTTTGTTGGGATGCATCTGAGACGGGGCTAGGAGCGGTACTTCTCCACAAAATGTCTGACGGTAGCGAAAGACCAGTGGCGTACGCGTCAAGAACCCTATCTTCAGCAGAAGCACACTATGCGTCGATAGACAAGGAAGCGTTAGCTATTGTTTATGGGGTGAAAAAATTCCACCAGTTTTTATTTGGGCGAAAATTCACATTATCAACTGACCATCAGCCGTTGACAAGAATTTTCGGACCAGATCGGGACTTACCCAAAGTTCAGAACAACAGGTTAGTTCGATGGGCGATTTTTCTTTTGGCTTACGATTTCGATGTGGAATATTGCAAGGGGTCGTCGAATATTGTGGCTGATGCGCTTTCAAGACTGCCTATTAGTGCTCAAGACACAATTACGATTGATATGATGAAAGAAGATAGGTTCGTCAGATCTATTCAATCTGATAAAATTGCGACTTTGGTGAAGATGGATGACATTGCAAGAGAGACATCAGCGGATAGAATCCTAAAAAAAGTTGGGAAATTTGTTTTGCACGGATGGCCAAGGGTTGTGCAGGAAGAATTTAAGTCGTATTGGAGAAAGAGAGATGAGCTTTCTGTGGAAGAAGGTATTATTATGTGGTTAAATCGTTTTGTGTCACCGGAAGCGTTAAGGGGAAGAGTTTTAAAAATATTACATTCAGGTCATCCGGGCATAGAAGGAATGAAGTCGTTGGCGAGGTACTATACCTGGTGGCCTGGTATAGATGAGGAGGTGGAAAAATATGTTAAGAAATGTCATCCATGCCAAGAAGGTCGTGATGACGAACCGGAAGTTCCCCTTTATCCCTGGAATCTACCCGACGCACCCTGGGAGAGAGTACACTTAGATCTGGCCGGACCGTTTGATGGACAACAGTGGCTAGTTGGTGTCGACGCATATTCAAAGTGGCCAGAGATAGAAATGCTACAGAAAAAGACATCAGAAATAGTCATCAGACGGTTGAGATCGTGGTTTTATAGATATGGGATTCCGAAGAATATCGTCACGGATAATGGACCGCAATTCAGGTCCCAAGAGTTTGAATTTTTTTGTCTAAATAACGGGATTAGGCACATTAAAATTACCCCCTACCATCCTAAGTCAAATGGGCAAGTAGAAAGATTGATAAAAACCTTCAAGAGCCGGTACAAAGCTTGCAAAAAAGAGTCGTCCGACCGAGTGCTAGCTCTTCAAAGATTTCTTTTAAGTTATCGTAATACCCCTCAAAAGACTACACGACGTGCTCCAGCTGAGTTATTTCTGGGACGCCGGATCCCAACTCTTCTGGATCGTGTGAAGCCGGACTTCAAGTCAACCCTTGAAGGGAGGATCTGGAAAGGAAAAGTTTATCACGATAAGAAGGTGAAACCACGTCAATTCGAGAGTGGTGACGATGTCTGGATCTGGAAGGAAGAGGGAAAAGGAGGTTGGGAACCCGGAACGGTTATGAAGAGGACTGGTGAGCTATCTTACGTGGTCCTGGCAGGTGGACAGGAGAAACGGAAGCATGCTGATCAGCTGCGGATAAGGGAAGGAGCCATCGAAGAATACCCGGGAACTATAACTCCTTAAGGGGGGAGAAATGTAGTATCTATATGGACATATGTTTAAATTATTATTGTTATTCTCATTGGTTATGTGATCAAATAAAAGTTTTTAATTTGTTTACAAAGATCAATATTTATTGATACTTTATTAATGTAGTATCTATATGGACATATGTTTAAATTATTATTGTTATTCTCATTGGTTATGTGATCAAATAAAAGTTTTTAATTTGTTTACAAAGATCAATATTTATTGATACTTTAAACCCGTAGTTTTAAAAATCCAAATAAATACATTTAGGAATCGCATAATGAAAATAACATGGTCCAGGACAAATCATGGAAATGCGTAGGAATAAATTAATTTCATAAAAATTGAATCCTGTAAAATTGGAAAATTTTATCCATGTAACTGCCTAGTGGGGGTTGAAATTAAATTTTATTTTTAATTTTAATTAATTAAAAAAAATGAATGAGGTATTGGATAAAACAAAAAGGAATATATAATCGAAAAAAAAGAAAATAAAGCTAAATTAAACTTAACAAAACAAAAAAAAATGAAATCTGGATGAATAGCATAGGATAGAAAAATTGAAAAAATAAACAACGGGTAAATAGAACATTTCCGTGAGAAAAATAAGTGATTATCATTGAATTATCACTGAATCATTGTAAAGATTGTATTGTTCAGCAAAGAATCCACAAAGAGAGGTAGTACAAATTACCTTTTGTTGTGAGTCGCAACATTTTTATAGCCAACCCCAAGAACGGAAGCCCTGTAGGTCCTGGCAGTTTGGACCTCTTCCATGACTTGCCCAGGAAGCGAAGAAGAAGAAAAACTAAGAGAAACCAGACAAATGCTAAGGTGACACCCATCACGGACAAGCTCTTAGCCAACTATAAACTATAACGCTCCTAATTTATCTAATCCCCACTACACTATTTTACCAAAACCGGATTATTTCGGGTTTTAGTTATCAGATTGTAACCCGGATTTGTTAATTTTTATTAATCTCTCTTTTTTCTTATCTTATCATTATAGGTACACTAATAGTGTACTAATACGCCAATAGTGATAGACACAGTTTACAAGAACACAAAAATATTTTATTGATCTCAATTAGTACCTCTTCGAGCCATGGAGCTATGGAATCAGATCCTCACTGTCAAATAAATTAGTTAATTTTGTGAACTTGCAGAGACCTGATATCTATGGCTCGTTCAGCATGGCGCTATAGGTTTAACTTATTGATAGTGCAGGAGTTGAATTACTGAAGGTATGCATTATTTTCATAACAAGTATTTCATTATTATGCTTAACTTTAATTATTGACAAATTATATTTAGTCATTGTATACCTTCTTTTCTATCTCGTATTTTTTAAAATTTCTTTTCAACATCATACCATATTTTACTATTACACTTATTTTTACTTTCACTTGCCTATATATGAAATATATAGTAAGTGGAAGTATTGCGATCGAGAAAATTTTCGACATCCGGTTTTCAACGGAAATACACGTTTTGGGGTCCCCTGAGTCGAAATAACCAAGTCCCGCGATATGGTCTGTGTGTGTGTGTGTGTGTGTGTGTGTGTGAACAGACTAGCTCAAAAACTATTAACCGTGCGAACCTGAAATTGAGTATTTAGTGTATGTATATGCCCGCGATGTGACAGCAAAAATTTCATCAAAATTGGTCAAAGGGTGGGGGTACTTTATTTAATAAATTTTTTTCCAATTTTAATTAAAGTAAGTAAACCATTTATTTTGATTTTCGACTTCTTCAGCTGTCCCTAGGAGCCGGAAGGTCTCTTCTATTTCTAAGGCTGTCTTCTTGGCCCAGGTCCTCTTCTCCGGGCTCCTATGTTGAAGTGGGCTGGACCCAACGCCGTTTTCCATCCTGAGATAAATTCTTTGAACCTCGGGAAATTCTCTTCGCTCACCAGCTGAGGGAATTCTTCCTCAGTGAGGACGAAAAGCCCCGTGGCTCTCAGCATCCTGGCCCTTATACTATCAAATGCAGTGCAGGTCGTGACCACGTGCTCAACAATCTCTGGAACACCACAGGTGTAGCAGTGGGGGTCTATGTTCTGGCCAAGTCGATGGAGATGGGCTCTAAAACCCCCATGCCGCGTGAGGAATTGTGAAACCCAATAGTCCGGGAGGACCCATTTAGCCAACAGCCGGGATTTAACTGTAGGAAAGTATTTCCTGAGGGTGCTCCCTTTCTGGGAGGTTGCCCACCGTCGGCTCCACTCATCAATCGTATCCTCCCGGATTATCTGCTTCCATTTGTTTGGGTTTACAACAATCCTCGTCCTTATAGCGTCCGAAAGTCCTGCTGAGCCTTCATGTCTGTAAGCGTATTTAGTCACCTCTTCTCGCAGGAGGAGGTCGAGAGGAACCACCCCCGCTAGAACCTGCACTGCTTCATGCGAAGTTGACCTAAAGCTCTGGTGGCGCGAAGCATAGCCGTCTTCTGAATTGATGCCAGCCTATTCCTTTGTCTCTGGTTGAGGTCCCGATACCAAAGCTGGGAGGCATACCGGAGAATACCCTCAACCACTTCCTTATAGATTGTGATCGTAGCCGGGAACATAAGGCCCCAGAAAGCACCTCCTATGCGACTAAGATTATTTACGGCTTGGGCCTTATATTATACATTTTATGGGCTTAAGAGCCTTAGATCAAGTTTAAAATAAAACAAATTGGAAGAATAATATAAACATAAATTATAAAGAAAACTTCTTGTGCTAAAATTAAACATAATAACCCATAAAAATAATTGGCAAACATAACTGGAATTGCACTAGTTAAAGTGCACGTACATACATAACTATAAATAAAATGAACAGAACTTAAACTGAAAAATAATTAAAATTTAAAAATTTGGATTCCGAATTGGAAGTTTCTATTTACAATTTTTCGGGAAACTGGATTGATAGGAAGTGATTGTACAGGCGGGATTTGAAGGTAGGGAGGGTGTTGGAATGACGAATAAAAGGGGGAATAGAATTCCATACGGATGAGGACCTGAATATGAAAGATCTTTCGAATGCTGACGTTCGGTGGGCCAGTATACACATATCTGAAGGCCTGGACCGGGTATTGCGGGAATGAATTGAGGATTTGGGCTGAAGGAATTCGAGCGTATATAAAGGACGGCGAGATCGAATAACTTGGTAAAGAAATGATGCCCGGAGGTATTTGCGACGGTTGGAAGGGTATAGCCACTTTAACTTTTCGTAAAAAGGTGAGATGGAGACGTCACTTGGGATCCCAAAGATGAATCGTACGAAACAATTAATCAGACGTTTTATTTTTGCTTCGAGATCCCCGGAGATACCCCCATAAACCGTACAGCAATAGTCAAAGTGGGGAAATATCAGGGAAGTGACGAGAAGTCTACGGGTTTCAAGCGGAAGAAGGTTACGGAGATGATTCAATTGCTTCAAGGTAGAAAAGGTACGACGGGAGATACTAGAGATGTGGTTTTTCCAAGAAAGGGTTTGGTCGAAGGTTACACCGAGGTTTTTGACAGTAGGATAGAATTTGATAGGATCATTATTTAGGAGCAGGGTAGGGATATTAGGGATGGTTTTAAGGAGGTGAGTGGAGCCTATTAAAATTGCTTTCGTTTTCTCAGTGTTTAGCTTCAACTTGTTAGTCTCTGCCCAGAGGCTGATTCGGTTTAGATCGTCCTGAAGCTTTTTAGTCGCTGACACTAACTCGGAGGGTGGGAAGGACAGGTATATTTGGAAATCGTCTGCATAGAGGTGATAGTGGGAGTGCTGAATCAGGGAAGGGAGGTCGTTAATATAAATAGAAAACAGGGTGGGGGATAGAGAAGATCCCTTTGGAACTCCACAGGTGAGGGGAAGCGTCTTGGATGGAGGTTGTCCAGGAATGACTACAAACTGTGACCGATCTGAGAGAAAAGATTTGAACCCCCATAAGGCGCTATGTGTTGAGTATCCACATCGGAAGTCCGATTGTAGGGGGTTAATGAGGGAACGTAATTCTAGGAAGTTGGAGAGTTGACTTTGAACAAGGCGTTCTAACGGTTTTGAGAGGTTGGAAAGAAGGGAAATAGGTCGGAAGTCATTCATTGAGGAGGGATTTGAAGTTTTATTTAAAGGTGGGACGAGAGCGGTCTTCCAGGAAGAGGGGGATGTCGAGTTTTGTAAAGAGTAGTTATAAATATGATAAAGAACGGGAATAAGTGCAGGGAGGCATGACTTTATTAACTTTACAGGGATATCGTCAGGACCATATTCGTTGGTGTGGGATTTTAGGATTGCTATAAGTAGACCGTCGTAAGTAATGTGGGAAAAAAAAAAGATCTCTGAGTTAAAATTGTGGCTTCTCATCTCGGTAACTTGAGGAGATTGAAACGGAAAGGATGAGAAATGTTTATTGAGTTGTCCGGTGTAAATAGAAGGGAACTAGGGTTGTTGGAACCAGGTAAGGATAATTGACGGAGTATTTTCCATTTGCTTTTAGGATCGTGGGCATTGGAGAGAGTATTGTGAAAGTGGCGGGATTAAGCATGTCGGACTTTGGATTGGGTCAGGTTTCTGAGTTTTTTGAAAGACGCAGAGTTGACTGCCAAACGGGTTCGCCGAAATTTGCGTCTTGCAGCTTCCCTTCTTTTTATCAAATCCTTTATTTCAGTTGTCAGCCAAGGTGCAGCGGGGCGAAGTAGGGTTCGGGTTTTCAAAGGAGAGTGGGTGTCTAAAATGGTTTTTAAGGCTGAGGTGAGAATATGGACCATGGAATCAATAGAATCATTGGAATATATGGTGTTCTATTGGATGGAGACAAGATCCGGTTCAAGGAATTCATAGGAGAGGAGGTATAGATTGCAAAATGATATAACCTTAGGAGCAAAACGAGTGGTGGGCATGTCGTAGGAGATCTGGATAAGGTCGTGTGATGAGAGAAAAGGAGCTGGGGATTGCGAAGAAGCGGTGATTTTGATGGGAGAATCGGCAATACAGAGGTCCAGCCATGTATCGGAATATTGCGTGTGATGTGTTAGAGAATAAGGAACTAAATAAAGGTTAAGGGAATACAGTAAGTCAGTTAGACAGAATTTCTCAGTGGATTCTGATAACATATTTAAGTTGAAATCACCTGTGATAATATTGGGAGACCAAACTGACGAGGGAGGATTCGAAGTGGTTGTTAAATGGGACGTGAGGAGGTCTGTAGACTACAGCGAATAATAAGGGTAAAGTAATCGATGAGATTTCGGTGAACATGTATTCTTTGTGGGGAAGGCTATGGGACCAACACCACCTCCCGTGCGCCCAGATCTGTCATGGCGTAGGAAGGAATAGTCGGAGAGGGAAATTTGGGCGGACGGAATGAAAGGTTTGAGCCATGTTTCAGATATCGCGATTATGTGGTAGAAATTTTCAAGAAAGTATTTTTGGAATTCATCGAAATGAGCTGTAAGGGATTGAGCATTGACGTGACAGGAGCTTAGGATATTGGTCATAATTGGTAGTTTGAGGGGCGGAGGAAGAGCAAGAAATTAGGGATGTTGTTAGCGGATAGTTAGAGACATTTCAAAACTTTTTTTATGATATTCTGTTTGTGAATGACGTCTAAGTTGGACATAATAAGAAAGTTGAATTAAAAGTGTTCGAAATATGTCTTCAATCAGTGAATTATCAAAATATATGAACTTGATTTTAAAATAAAAACTGTATAAGACACCAATAAATATATAGAATTCAAGCTCAAGAAAAAGAAAAAAAAAATCCTGTAGTAAATTAGAGGTAAAAAAACTGAGATGAAGTTAGTAAAAATCAAAAAGATCAAAATCAAAATGAAACTACTGTGGTAAATTAGAAGTAAATAAACTAAGATATAGTTAGTAAAAATTAAAAAGGTCAAAATCAAAATGAAACTTTTCCACGTCTTTCAACTAAAAATGTCCAAGTCACCTGGTTTACCAATAACCACCGCTGGATGTCCATCCGACTGCCTGCAGCGAACACGACCTCCGCTAAACCAGACATACTTGATCTTGGCGGTTGTCTTCTTTTGTCTGGCTAGCCAATATAGGTGTTTATTGGCGGGCGTCATGGCATCGCTCACGTATATCCGGAACACTTCGTTTTCACCCCAGCCCAGATGTCGTGAAGAGAAGTCCCTCTTTATTTTCCTTTGTTGCACTAGCTCGTCTCTAACTGCCTGGCGGACAAATCTAGCAATTATAGGTCATGGGACCCCATCCTGCTTAGGCCTGAGTCTCACTGCGTGGTCGATATCCTCCGGAGACAGCTTAATGCCCAGAACCGCTCCGACGCTGAGTACAGAGCTCGTCACGGCGTCTCCCAGCCTCTCCGGAACACCTCTTATTCCCACCGTATTTTTTAGTTGGTGCTGTCTCAGTCTGGTTTAATCGAGTTTCTAATTCGACAATTTTAGCCTTTAAAGTGCTATTTTCGAGCGATAATTTCTCGACATAATTCTTCTGCTCTCCCAGAAGAGTTTCTATTTTTAATAATCTGTCCATATTTTCAAATGATAGTTCAGATTGCTTCTGTAGAGTTTCTTTAATATCTTTTAACTCTTCAATGCCTTGAAGCTTTCCCTTCATTTCCTTAACCTCCGTGGAGGGCGCCCTAAGTAGGCTTATCATAGAACTTGTCTCGGAAGCAGGTGCCGCCTGCATGGGCTCTTCGCATTCCAACAGCTCCATTTTTTGCAGGTTTCTTTTAACCCTTCCGGTTCCGCAATATCGATTTTAACGCATTTCAGATGAAAAAATATTTTGACAAACGGTGCAGACCACTTTTGTTCTTTCCTCTCGGCTCACATATTTATTAAACACTTTGCAATTAACCATTTTAATGTAATTAGTAATTTATAGAGAGCGAGCGAAGTAATAAAAATAAAAGAAAACTGTTTGTTGTGACGGGGGCAGTAGGGATTAAGCTGATGCCGAACTGACGCTCCCCACTACTTCAACTCGTCTATGTTCTTTACATACACTTAATTTATATTTAGCTTATAACGGTAACAAGGCTAAAATATTTCTTTGTTGCTTGAGCAGTTATTATAAATGTTATATGAGAATAATTCTAGAGGAAAATTTACGCGGAGAACTTTAGAAATAATAAAGTTTAATGAGAGGCGCAGAGTTGAGATGTTAACTGGTAGAGTGTGACTCTAAGACTGATTATATGAGATAAGACTCTAAGATTTATGTGCAATTTGATGTGAAAGCCAGAATAGAGGGTTCTTATTTTTTGGTGGTTAGTTGATAACTGTTACCAAGGTACAAAGGTGCGTTCGTTATTAGTCAAAAAATTTTTATTGAAAGGTTGGTAGTTTTTTTTTTTTTTGTTGAACCATAAATTTGTGAGGCTGACTTACGATGACTAAATAGCTGCTGAGATACAGCTTTACGTATTCAACAGGCCGTCATTTTGTATTCTATCGGCTTTAGTATGGCAAAGATTTACTAGATTATTTATTATTTAGATATGAGTTGAGATTATTTCAACTTTTAGGGCTGTACTGGTAACGGGGTAGAGTCTAACGTCCCGCGGGGACCAGCCGTACTAGGAAGGAGGAGTCGGGTTTTATTTAGGTTAATTTTATTTAGGGTTATTCAACCCTCCCTAAACCTGGAGGGCTCAACAGGACTTCCAGAGGAACTTCGAATAAGAATTGGGTATGAGCCAAACAAGTGGAAAAAGATAATTCGGAAGGACACGGTAGAAAAGTGGAGCTTGTGGGGGATAGCAACCCCGAACGGGAATGCTCTGAAAAAATATTTTCCCTCTGTAAAATCGCGGCTATCCGCTAGGTGGGTCCTCCCGGACTATTGGGTTTCCCAATTCCTTACTGGTCATGGAGGATTTCGAGCGAAACTCCACAGTCTTGGAGTGGATGTTGAGCCTCTATGCGTAGCATGTGGTGTTCCCGAAAATGTAGAACACGTGATCACGTCCTGCACCGCGTTTGAGGCGATAAGGGCCAAACTGTTGCGATCCTTAGGGGTCTGCAGCCTCACTGAAGAATAATTTCCTCAATTGGTTACTGAGGACAACTTTCCTAAGTTTAAATGTTTCATTAATGAATGGAAAACAATCGTGGGGCCTGCACACTTTAACATAGGAGCCCGAGGAAGAAGACGAGGGCAGCCACCGGGAAGACCACCGGAAGATGAAGTCCGCCCTGGGCAGGTGATGATGGGGTGATAGAGGAAGAAGTGAAGAGAAAGAAACAGAAGAGAACCATGGCATCAGCGACGCTAAGCGTTTTAGCTTAGTGCCACTGTTGCCGAAACCCGTATGGCCATTAGGCCAGGTAGGGATGTAAATAAATAACCCTAAACCTAGTACACCTGTCTTACCATTCTCCTATACGAAGCCCACGTATTTTATAATCAATTGAGTTAAATTACTGTCATTTCATAAGCTTTCATTGGTAATTAGACATATTACACACTTACATGTATTGTATATACACACGTAAATAAGTTTTGGTTTAGGTCCAAACTCCGTTAAATCCCCTTTTTTGCGTTAAAATCCTCATTGAGATACCCCCTATTTGTGGCTGAAGTTGATTTGTTTAGAAAAAACATTAAAAAAAAAAGTAATAATAAAAAGAAAATATGTTTTTATTAATATTTTTTCCTTTTTATTTATTTAACTTTATTTTTGTAACATTTGAAATTTGAAACTCATCGGAAGGATCTTCGTACTACAATAAGCCCTCTTATACATGCTCTTTCAAACCGTGTATATAGTACCTCAGAAAATTCACTTCCTTTTGTTAAAATTAACATCTTCCTTTTTTTTTTTTTTTTTTTTTTGTTATTTTAGCTCTGCTGTAAATGTTCGAACATTTGGACGTAACAGGTTTGACATAACAGACCTGAAATTTTCTAATGAACTATTATAAAATGTCCTGTAATTTTTATTTATAGTTGAATGCAAATATCATATACGGAAAAATGTGATAGTTTCTTAATAATAAAATATCAAAGTTTTAGTTCTCGTTTTTATTTTTTTTTATTATTTTTTTTTTTTTTGCTTCTTACTTACTTACTTACTGACGGACACTACAGCTCCTGAAGAACCTTGGCCACCTCCACAATTTTCAGCCACTCCTGACGATCATTCGCCTTCATCCGCCATCCTCTCACTCTCATTTTTCTTAGGTCCTCCTCAACATTTTTCAACCACGTCAATCTTGGCCTCCCTCTTGGTCTTTGGCCACCAGGTTTGCCGTATAACATCCTCTTGGGGATTCTATACTCGGGCATCCTCTCCACATGGCCAAGCCACCTTAACCTTGCCTTCTTGACGTACGTTACTATGTCAACTTCCTGGAAGAGTGCTCTTAATTCTGTGTTTGGGCGGATTTTCCAAGTTCCTTGACGAAACACCGGGCCAAAAATCTTTCTTAGAACTTTTCTCTCCCATACCAGAAGAATTCTTTCCATGACCTTGGTGAGAGTCCATGTTTCACAGGCATATGTCACAATTGGTCGGATTACTGTCTTATATACTATTATTTTTACCTTTCTAGACAGGTTCCGAAATTTTAGCAGCTTTTGTAACGAGAACATACATCTGCTTCCTTTTTTTTTTGCTTCTACTTATTAAAACTCTTATTAATTTTCCTTGCGCTGATTAAAATGATAGTGACAAAATTCAATACTCTTTGATTAAATTACGATAAACGAATAACTATTTTTTTCATTTCGTAATTATTCATTTTCTTTATGAGTTAGAATAAAAAGGACTTTTCTGGATAATTAAAATTATTTTTTTTTTGTTAAAATTTGATTATTTTTGTCACTTTAAACAAAATGAAATAGTTCATTGGTTACGGCATCATCTTAACGAGATGAAATGCACTAGTGTCCTTATCCGCTGAGCTTTGAGCTGATATACAAGCAATTAAAAAATAAAATTAATAATCTAAAATTTCTTGAATCCAATAACAATAAGAATAAATATAACAAAATTAAACTTTGAGCAAGTGAGACTGTTTTGTTAATAAAAAGACCTAGAACAATATTCAGTGTTTAAATTGGCTTTGAATATTAGGATCTACTCTAATTTCATTTAATCGATCAAATTAAATTGTAATTTTATCACCAATGTGGGTTGAAACAATTTTATTTACGTAAATTTACTACACAAAAATGTCAATCAAACAATTAGAACTGAAATCAGTAACAACGTTACAGAACAATGACTCAAAAGCAGCCATATGCTTCGATGTTCAAGGCAAGACTTACAAGTTGAGATCTTGAAATCTTTATATATATATATAAAGATTTCAAGACCTCAACTTGTATATATAAAGATTTCAAGACCTCAACTGAATAAGATAGCTTCGGTAAGGACCTCAGTATGCTCAAAATTGTCTCATATTCGTTTATGGCAACCAATTTTAGAAGCATTAATGTTATCTGTAATATAGACGTTTCTAAAAAATATGGAGAACTTAAAAAATACATAAGGGAAAAAAACATACGATTCATCACATTATCTAAAACATAATAATATACAACCTTTTTAATAAAATACTACTTAATTTCCCCTAAAACTTTATTTACAGAATGAGTTCAGTGTTGCCCAACTTTTGTACAATTGCCCTCAAAAAATATGTAGAATATTTATATCCTGAGAAAGGACTTATGGTTTTTTTCGGGGAATGAATTTAACAAATACAGGTCCAGCAGGTTGTAATGTAATGCTGTAATTCAAATCCAGCGATGTGGTGACGGGCTCTAGCCAGCAATGCCTCACTATTGTTGACAGCATCGTCTTCAACTGCATCATTGCATATTTTTGACCTATAAACACATACATTGTATTAATGTGACAAACTTAAATAGAGTGCCGTAAGTTAGTGAATTTTGTTCGTCGTGCGTGGACTCATCATTATAATGTCCTTAATCCAACCTAGGCAGCATCCATACGATTTATTTATAAATTATTTACTTCCATCTTCCTCATAATTTATTTTAATTTGACTTGAATCTTTTTTTTTTTTTTTTTTTGGTTTCTCTTCTCATTTCCTCTTGTTTTATTTAAACACAGTATTTAGAATGCTTAAATTTATTTATTTTTCTAATAGGTAATTTATTTTCCTTTTGTATTTCTAAATACTACTACGTTTTTTGTTTCGTATTTATCCCATGCTTACTGTACAAGTAATGTATTGTATAAAATTATCCGGCAGACAGTTCGCTATGCCGTAAAATGTTTTTTTATTTACAGATTGGATTATATTTTTACTTCAATAAACATTATTACTACTACTATATTTTATAATCGATTGTAAATTATAAGTAGCGCATCATTAAAATATTACCCAATAACATCCAAAGAAACAGCACAATATAAAAAATAAAATAAATAAAAGTTATTCAATTATTAGGTTTTTCGATGGTAATCGCCTGGTAATATAAAATTGGACGAATATGGTTCTTTAAATTTTTTCGGACCACATGTCGATTGTGCTAAACCTGATTACGGAAGTGAGGAAGTGAGAACTATATCCGATTTTGAGTTAAACCAGCCTTGGATTGGACGAAGTATGTTCTTACATGCAGTTCAACCACTTCACCACTCTTTTGCATGCCCATTATACTTCGATTAACACCCAAGTGTTTCAACAAGAGCATAAAGTCTTTCCAAACGGTCAGTCATACAAGTGATTTTAAAACTTATAATCAAAAGAGTGGAGGAAGGAATATGCGCAGTAGTTAAACATATTTTGTTCCAATACCTGGCCAAGTGTGGCGGGGGATTACTCTGGAAGTGTACCCATCCTATTTTAACAATAGTGGGAAGGTCGATAATTCACTTGGGTGGGCGACGAAATAAAAATCAACCCGCCCAGGACGTTGTTATGGAACTGTCGTACCCAACTCTTTAGGTTATATTTACCTATGCAATTCCTTGGTCCCGCTGAAAATGGTATGAATGAAAATGGGTGCCTTTTAATCCCAGGAGCGAATCTTTCAGGAATAAATTCGCCTGGATTATCCCAGTGCTTTTTGGAACGATTGACACTGTAAATAAACACCACAGCAGTATTACCAGCTTTGATAACTCTATTTCCATCTACAAACACAAAAAACAGATTAAAGTTTATTTTATATTATCTGTTTTCTTCTATCATGTATTTCATTTATTATAGTTATATACCTATATTAACGTCTTCCTGTAAAAGCCTGGAATGAAATGGTATGCTTGGGTATAATCTCAATGTTTCCTTGATCACCATCTCCAGATAAATCATTTTGTTGAGGTCTTTTATTGTTGGGGTTTTTTCACAGCTTCCAAGTATGCTCATTTGTTCATCAAATATTTTTTCCTAAAATTAATTCAGGCAATGACATGGAAAAAATCGAATTGTATGAACATTGTACATATTAAAAAAATAGTTTTAACGGATGTAATCTTTTACGTATAGTACCTACTTAGACGTTTCATAGCGGAAAAATATAAGCAAGTATGTATTTTAAAGATTTTTATAGTAAAAAACACAATTTTCCGAGATGTTTTGTTTTTGTTTTAACTTTAGGGATTTGAAAGGTATTGTTTTTTACTAATAAACGGCTTTAAAATTTTGAATCCTTGTACTGAATATTTAAGTTCATGGTGGCCAGAAACTTATGCTCACGACTGTAGTCAGTGGTATATTGATGTACAATACCGTAGTTTGGACTAACACTTCAAGTACTATAGGAATATATCTGGTTGGTATTATTATAATTTATTACGCAATGAAAATAGATTTTATAATGGTAACATTGATAGAACTAATTTGTACAAGGGAAAAACATAGATAAAGAAATTATCATTAGTGGTGGTTCTGAAATTCTTTTTTAAACTACCTTAAATAAATTTAAATTTTTTTTAGTATGGTAATTTTAATCACTACCAATATATATAATTCCATAAAATAGTGACAAAAGGATTTTTTTTCAAAAAAAATAATTTAAAAGAAAAAAAGCTTGACTTGTTTTGACTATCTTGAATCTTTCAGTTAAGTAAACTGAATCAAAAATTGAACTGAAGAATTGGTATTTCACCATTATTTGATTCTGTAAAATATTAAAAAAAAATTGTTTATTTTTAAAAGAGCAATTATACATTACTTTTCCTCTTTTCTCTTCAAGAAAACAACATTTAGTTACGGCCTTCACAAATCCTGTTTGATTTTGAATGAAATGATTGTTTTAATTTTCTCTTATTAGCTCATCAATAGTTTCTACGACATAATTAATGAAGTACAGATTTCTTTTATGCTGTTAATAATCCTTTTAAACTGTTTAACAATTTATATATATGTTTGAAAATAATTCCATGTGATAAGTCTTGAAGCCTTGGGTTAGCCAAGGCAATTTGAAATTGGGACCACTTAATTGGGGAAATAGGTATGAATTGGGCAAACATGGCCAAATAGTGCTGCATAAAATCATTAATAAAAAAATAATTCCAAAGTTATTTCTGTGGTCATAGAAAAAGGTAATCTGAAGAGAGCATACCTGAACATCTGGATGGTTAGCTAACAAAAACTGTGCAAACATCAAAGCTGAAGCTGTTGTGTGATGACCCTGAAAAAATTAATTTACATGAGTTGTATTTCTGAAATTCCTGATTTTAGCCTTGTTTTTAAAGTTTTTATTTAAAGAATTGCATGCTTCTACAATATTACTACATTGAAATAAAAAATTCTTAAATAAAAAAAAAGAAAACATATGTTTGGAAATTCCAGACTTTTTGTTGGAACGAACTAGCGGTTGGGGATGTTTGGGGATCGATTGTTTGAGCAAGGTTCACGCAGGCCTGGAAGGTTCCAAAAGATTTCTTTTACGACTATATATAAGGAGCGAGTGACTGGACCAGTTAGTCTTAGTCTGAATATTTGTCTTGACACTGAAGCTTAAGCAATATGATTTGTGTTACAAATTGATTGTATTAAATTTTTGTAACCTGCTTTATTTGTGATTTTATAATTCGTGTGACATTGAATATTGTTATATTTTCATTGAATGAATACTGCTTACCCACAGAAGTGTTACAATATAATATCATATTATATTAAGCCCATTTACCGCCAACATGAAGGTTTCTACTTCTTCCATCATATCAGATTCTGTAAATAAGCCTGGGTGGGAATCATCTAATTCTAATAATGTGTCCAAAAATGCTTTTCTTTGTCCTGTAACATTAAATTTGATATATGTAAAAAATTATTAACAAAGTGAACAATATATTATTAACTAACAATTAACTACTACCGTAAACTGCAGCATGTTTGCCGTCAGGGATTTTGAAAATATTATTTGGGCCTCCTGCCGGTGAGTGACGTTACGTTAACATGCAGTTCGTGTATTTTAAATTGCAATTAGTTTCACATTTAGTTTTTTGTATTTATTTTAGAATTAACTATTATTATTACAAGGAATTGTTACATTGTTTATTTTATTATTGTTAGAAGATTTTATTTGCATAGTTAGTTGTGACCAACCATGGCAACACAATAATAACATTAACTGAAAAAAAGAAAAAACATGTCATTTTTGAGTTAGTTAGTTTTAGAGGCATGCTAGCATGTTCTGCTTTACGCTGTACCTTAAGTTAATGCCTTTATATGTCGTGGACTGTTATGGACTCATGGACTATCACTATGAACGTAAATTGGTTGAATATATGTAGTTTGTATATAATTGTATTCCCTAGTTTTAAGTTGAGTAAATATGTTTAGGTTATTATTATTGTCTTTGTTTCTTAATTTTCTAATTCTATAATAATTTTAACTGTACATATTTATGTAAATAGATTGCATGTAAATAGTATCGTCCGCTTATTGAAAGAACCAGCCCTATCTCCCTGGGCATTGCATGGAGCTTTTTGACTTAGGTTACATACACCTGGGTATGTTATTTCCTTTTACCTTTATTTAAAATTTAAAAATATGGCTAAAAAGCCAGGCGCTCAACAATATTATAACCATAGACAAGCCTAGGGTCATAACTTAAATCAATATATTTTATTGTAACCTTCTGAACACGTTTTATTAGAGCCCTTCTATCATCATGCGAGCGGCCAATAACATGATATGTTTCGTTAAGCATGGCGCTATAAACTATTAATTTAATTGATGTGATTACTCGCGCAAAATGTTGCAGTTTCCTATTTATTGGTGTATGTGAAGCAAACTTCATAGAAACTAGTATTTAGTTGACGTAATATGCATATAAGCAAATTTATTTTATAACTTCTCATAATTATAGTAAAAAACATTTAAATGTTAAAAAAATTATTGTTTAACCTAACCTAACGGCGGCATATTTTAGGGGTATCCTGATTTGAACGGTATCGGTCCCTGGGGCCCGTCTGCGTGGATGAGCCACAGACGATATCGGGCATCGGGGTCCGATGGGAACGCATTAACGAAAGCTTTATCTTTTTACTGAAAAGTGAATTAAATGAGCGTCTCAAGGGCATTCATTATCTCTTGGTAAGAATTGGAACTAGACATAATAGGCGCAGGACAGTCGCCTGGGGTCCGATACAGGATTTACGCCGTACTTTATCGAAAAGAGCATTTAACTGCTGGAATTTTGAATTACCATCCATATTGATAATTTTTGGAATGTTAAAACGATTTTTTGGAGTCTTTTACTGTTTTACAACCAATCACTCTATGGTAAAAAAAAATGTCTTTTTAAAGAAATGAATTTATATAAAATAAATAAAGCAAATATCAATAAGTTTTATTTATAAATACAGACTTAGTAATCAGTATTAAAAAAAGAAAAGTTTAATTAAGAAGTTAAATAGAACTACATAGTATAAAATCAAAGATAACCATATAAAAGTATTCGGTGCAATATTATCGGACGCGGAAGGGTGATGATGTCCAGTAGTCTTGTTTTATTACTCAGGGCCGTTATCGGACCTCGGAGTCCGATTCTAATAAACAACAGAATTTCATTTGTTAGCAACATTTTTTCCACTAAAATGCAATAATCTAATTAAAAATCTACTAAATTGAGTGTTTGAAGTGTTCGGACTTACAGACATTTTCATGTGAAAATCGGCTGTTAAGAGGGGAATGTAAGACATCGGACGCCGGGGACCGATGCCGCCCCTAACGTGTTAACGAATTATTTATTCCTTTACTATCTAAAATATTTAATCATTTTCTACATGCTCTCATATATTTGTGTGTGTTGGGGTAGTCTTCTTCATGCCTCTTCCTCTTAGAGTGACAGCCCCCACTCATCTCAGCTCTTGGACATGGTCCAGTAACCTCACCCTTCGCTTTATTGTTCAATCAGATGTCAGAAGTTCAATATTTTAAAATAGATTAGTTTTAACTAAATAGTTACTAATTAAGATATAAATATGTAATCAAACATACCATTTTTTGAACTTTCAATATTCTTTGATCCATTTCTTTCATCTTGCAATAATTTCTTCCTCTGCCTTATAACCTAAACAAAAGTTTTAAATTTTAGAATTGGGTGATTTTTTAAGTTTTCATTGTAATGAATGAAGTGTTCTTTTGTTGAGAGATCCACTATGAATACGCTTTCAGTTCTTCTTCCAATGAATAACACTGAAATTATAAATTAAAACTAAGTTTCTCCAATGAGAGTCCTCAAATTAAATTGGTCTTATATTGGTGATGGTGTGTGGTACCGGTTAACATAGACAAAACTATTCCAAAACAATGACGCGATGGTTGCTTCAGGTTATAAATATGGCGGATATAAATTTGTACTGGCCTGAATTCAGACCAGTACAAATTAAAAATGTAATAATATTAACCTAAAAACATTAATAAAATAAAATATGTGTACACCCATTCACATCTCCATACAATATTTAAAATCAGCAAATAAACATATAGAATCTAAACTTGGCTCCTCACATGTGTGTGGTAAAGCAAGAATGAGGAAATCGTGTTGCTTCTGGCTCTGCCACATTATAAATAATAGAAGCCAGTGGAAACTGGTCATGTGCAGAGAGCTGCCTTATCAAACTTTCAGGGAGATTGAAGGGGTCGTTGGAACCTGACTGGGATTGTACTAACGGATAGGATGATGTCTTAGTTTCTGTCAGTAGGATGTTTAGGCCATGATGTTAAGTATTTTGGCACTTAAATTGACTTTCGTCCTTTAACAGGTACATTATAAAATAAACAGAAACTATATCATGTGAAAAATGCTTTTAAGAAGTCATCTTGTTGTTTTCCCCTATAAGCATAAGCTTGGCTTCTTTTATGTTTTAACTATTTTAGGGTCTAGATTCATCTAAAGGAAGTACAATATCTAGTTAACTTTTTGAAATTATATAAAAATTTACTATAGTATAATATTATGTTTAAGCTATAAAAAATCATAGTATCATCAGAAAAATGTACATACCTTCTTATTAAATTCGTGAGTAATTTCAACATTTTTAAAAAATGTTTTACCAATATCGAACATACGGAAAATGAATTCGGGATGTAGCCAAAACCGGAAAAATCGTTCCACTATACCGTCAGAACATCTTAAAAACAAAAATAAAAAAATATGAATAAGTACATATACATATATATATATATATATGTGTGTGTATGTAATTCTGTTTTTTTTTTCCTATCTAATAAGAATAAATCGTGTAAATAAGAACAATTATTTTATTAAAATATTTAAAAAAAAAGAAATTCCAATGCTATTAAATTTTACGTGGATTAAAACAGATGACCTTAATCACAGACTTATATGTATATATATATATATATAGTTAAAGGCGACACAGAGTCTGTTTTGGTAAACAATTCTAAGAACAATATGCAGCTGCAGCCGGCAGGTGTTACACACGTGCACTAGTAAACAATTCTAGGAAATAGATATCAAATTATATATAAGTCCTCTCCTCTCCTCTCTCCCCTCCTGTTGTTCTTAATACTCTCTTTAGTCTCGTCTTAGACAGTATCACTGTTAGCCTAATTTTCTCTATTGTGTAATCATTCATAATAAAGTTGCTTTTTAAAAAGCTGTAGATCTTTTGGACACATTTAACTGGCGCCCGTTAACAGGTACTTGGGCAGATTCGCGGATATTACAGTAACTTTGCGGAGCTTTATTCGAGTGCAAGACCGAAGTAAGGCAGCAAGACCACTACTCTACGTCCTGAGGAAGATTCGCCACTGCGTGTACAGGTACAGCAAGCGTTCTCCACGACTACGAGGTATCCAGTATTCTGTATATTCTTCAATATTTAACCCAAGTGGAACATATTATGTTAAATCCATTGGATCTTCAAATAACTTTCATTCACTGAAGATTATTGCAATTAGAAATTTAAGCTAGCATAATTATAATTTAAGTTTAATTTCATTATTTACTTTATTTTATATCTTAAGTTTATATTTTATATTTAAACATTTAATTATATGTCTAATCTAACTGAAAGACTAAATCAACTTAGACAAATAACAGTTTCTACCCCTCTTACTCGCGAAAATTTGGATCAAATTTTATTAGAACAACCAACGATGACTAACATGGAAATAAAAGATCATGATTTTAAATTAATTCCCGAATATAATGGTGATCCATTGCTTTTAGTTGATTTTATTAGGAATGCAAATTTTATTTACGAATTATATTGCAAAGAAGATAATTCATTTAGAGCGGTCAATCATTCAAAATTAATATTAACTTTATTAACCAAATTAAAAGGTAAGGCGAAAGTTGCCACTTATGATAAAGAATTTAATAGTGTGAAAGAAATTGTACAATTTTTAAAGCGAAAATATCAGGACACTAGGACACGTGAACAATTAATAGCCGAAATCCTTAATACAAAATCTTATGCGAATGAAAATCCGATAGAATACATCGACAGACTAAGTAAAAAGAGATGCGACTTATACGCTAGAGTTTACGCGGACCCGGAAATTGACGACAAAACATCAGAAATGGCTCGTTACGATAGACAAATATCTCACCACGCTATACATAATCTAAATCCTCAACTAACGGACTTCATATATCACATAAAATTCGACACCTTAGAGGACATTGACGAAATACTACGCAATTCCGCATCACATATAGTACATCGACTATACGGACATACTCAAAGAAAAGAAAGACATCAACAACCATCACATTATAAAGGAAAACATTACGACCCGAATTTTAAATTTAATAAATTTACACCGAACAGACAATACGAACAGAGAATTAATTCGCATCAACAAAATTTTAATAATAATCAAAATTATAGGCATCAAAATTATAATAATCCAAATTATAATAATCCAAATTATAATAGTCAAAATCATTATAACTATAAACCGATACATAATCGACAATGGGATCCCCAGGACCAACACCGTTTCTTTAACAAACCATCGTCAGGTCAATTGAGACAAAATACTACTCAACCCCCACCAGAAAAGTTGGGAGACTCGCAAACAGTATCCATGCGTACCGTATCTAATCGCGTCCATTCAGTCGATCAAGACAAGGACGAAACAATTCAAAAACTTACGGACAAATTAGTTACATTGGAAACTAAGTTTGAACATTTTTTAGAACAAGGCCAAGACCTCGACGATCCGCCGGATCAAATTTAGACAAAATGGAAATAGAAATAAAAAGCGAAAACGGAATAAATCGCGAATCGGATGAAACCAAAACGAAAATAATTAAAACTATTAAAACTAAAGAGTACGAAATAAATCGAGAGACAAATAAAAACGAAATAATAAATCTACCTCGACTAATAGATTTTAAAAATAACAAATGGTTGATCGATACCGGATCCACAAAAAATTATATTTGCCCGCACATAGTTCCCAAGGATGCAGAAATTAAAAAGGAATATTTCGTAATAAAAACCCCTACCGGACGAGCAGAAGGAACACAAAGTGTACGCCTCAACCTGTCGCCGATGTTAGGAATTAATTCCGACGCAACCTTTTTAATTTTTCCATTTTCAGAGAAATTCGACGTCCTATTGGGCTACGAGACTATGAAAGCCTTATGCGCGAACATAGATCTTACAAATCAAAAAATAAAATTAAATAATAAAAATTACTCAATAAAGGTTAACCACGAGATGCATTTAATGACCGACACGGAAGAAATAAAAAACGTGATCCGTCACTCTCACATAAATAAGAATAATCTTGAAAAACTCGTGAACTTAATAAGTAAAAATGGTGAAATAATAAAAAAGGAAAATGAAATCCTAAAGCCGACAAACTTATTAAAGCATAAAATAAATACAATAAATGATAACCCGGTTTACACTCGGAATTATCGATATCCCGAACAATTCAAAAAACAAATTAACGAAGAAGTTTCTAAATTATTAAAACAAGGGATAATAAGACCTAGCAGTTCACCTTATAACTCGCCACTATGGATAGTGCCGAAGAAGATGGACGCTAGCGGTATACAAAAAATACGTATGGTCATAGATTATCGTAAACTAAATCAAATGACGGTGAAAGACAAATTTCCATTGCCAAATATAGAAGACTTGCTGAATCGACTAAGAGGAGCAAAGATCTTCTCAACCATCGACCTAACCTCCGGTTTCCACCAAATTGAAATGGACGAAAAGTCTATTCCAAAAACGGCGTTTTCAACGGACAATGGTCATTACGAATTTGTCAGAATGCCTTTTGGTTTAAGCAACGCACCACCCACTTTCCAACGCGCCATGACCATGCTAATCGCGAATATACCTAATACATTAATTTATATGGACGACATTATAGTTTATTCGAAAAATGAAGACGAACATTTAAAAGATTTGGAACGAGTATTTGAAGTACTAAAAAAACATAGACTTTCAATTCAGCTAGACAAGACTGAATTTTTTAAAACCGAACTTAAATTTTTAGGGTACATAGTCACCACAGAAGGTTTGAAAACCGACCCAAATAAAATAAATACGATAATTGACTTCCCCATACCATATGACGAAAAGTCGACAAGACGGTTTCTAGGTATGACTGGCTATTATCGCAAATTCATAAAAGGATATGCAAAAATTACAAAACCCCTTTCAGACTCAATTAAAACAAAAAAATACAAAACTAAGGAAATACAAGACGCGTGTAAGACATTAAAAGACCTCATGACAAACACACCAATTTTAAATTATCCAAATTGGGACCAACAATTTACTTTAACGACTGACTCGAGTAACCAAGCACTTGGTGCCGTACTTTCACAAAAGGATGAAAACGGAATAGAACACCCTGTGGCGTTCGCTTCAAGGGTATTACAGAACGCAGAACACAATTACAGCACAATCGAAAAAGAATTACTAGCCGTTGTCTGGGCAACCCAACATTTTAAACCATACTTATACGGAACAAAATTTTTATTACAGACAGACCACAAACCCTTAACGTGGATATTTAGTATGAAAAACGGTAACACAAGAATCATGAAGTGGATTTGGAAACTCCAGGAATTTGACTTTGACATAAAACACATTATAGGAAAAACTAACTATGTCGCAGACGCACTTTCTAGAGACTTAAAAGACCTTCACCATAATGAATCGGAACCAATGGACATAGATAAATTATTAGAAAATACAGCAGATGAAGACTCACAATATGACGCTATATTAGAAGAATTAAATGTACCAACTCCCATAGCAAACACCTCTGACGAAATGAATCAACCTGAACAACAAACGGACTTAGAAACTGTACACTCTCAACTATCTAGTAACGAACAATTTGGAATTTGTGACCCTGACAAATGTATCAACATCGAAAAAAACCAAATTATTATAAAAAGAGGAAACAAAGACGAATTAAACTTTACAAAACCATTCGGAAACAAAAAACGATATGAACTCATTTTTACACAAAAAGATGACTTACAAACATTACTTTACCAGATACTAGAACCTAACAAAACATACGGAATTTACTGTTCCAGCACTATGCAAACTCTTAACAAAATTTACAACGAATACTTTCAGGAAATCCAACACATAATTGAGGACGAATTCCCTACAGTTAAAATTAAACGTTATTTTAATTTCATTCGAGACATTGAACAACTAAACGAACAGATAGAAACAATCGAAAACTACCATTTAGGTAAGACACAACATCGTGGAATATTAGAAACATTTGAAAAATTAAAAAGACAAGTTTACTTTCCAAACATGAAAGACAAAATTACGGAATACATTAATAAATGTGAAATTTGTAAAAAGACAAAATATGACAGAAAACCACTTAAAACAAAATACCAACTAACTCCTACTCCAGAAAAACCCTTTCAGGAATTGATGATCGATATATTAAAATACGACAACAAACTCATATTTACAGCCGTTGACACATTTTCTAAAAGACTGTTTACACAAGTTATTCCAGCACATAATGCAATTAACATTTGTGATTGCTTACAAACATATTTATCATATTATCCAACACCAATACAAATCACACTGGACCAAGGTACTGAAATGAAAAATAATCTTGTTCAACAATTTTGCAAATACAACAATATAACCTTACACTACACATCAACAAATCATTCAAATTCTTTAGGACTATTAAATAGAGTACATTCAACTTTAACGGAGTTGCTTAGAGTAATTTCACACAAACAAAAAACATATTCGCACGTACAAGAACTAAAACTAGCTACAACCGCTTACAACAATACACTAAATCACAATTTAAAATTAACACCTAATGAAATAACATTCGGACTCATATCAGAAAACAATAAAAAGACAGATCTTAACATTACTGAATTATATGTACAAAAATACCATAGTGACTTACAACTCTTGCATGAGCTAACACATCGAAAAGTAACTGAAGAAAAGGAAAAACGCACGGACAAACTAAATAAAAATCGTGAAGACCCACCTGAACTAACCAACCAGGAATTTATTAAAAACACCCAGTCAAAAATTAAAAGTAGAGATAAATTTAGAAAAGTAAATGTTCTAGTTCAAGGAGCTAGACAGTTAACTACGCATGTCGATAATATTAGGAGACCCAACAAACGTAAACGAAAAAAACATTTTGTTTCAGATGATGACTCCTTACGCGTTAATATTACTGACTATTCTTCAGAAGACACTGACGATCAGAGTAGTAGATCTGACTAACTCACTTGGCCTGTTACACTATTCAGTTGACAACATTAGAGTTATTAACCAATTTCATGAAACTTATCATTTTTACAATTTAAGCTTATTAGAGATAGAAATTAAAAATATACAAATTCATTTGGCTAACTTCAAAGATCATAAAATGTATCATATCCTTTGTGACTTAACAAATGACGCGATAGAACAACTTAACTTAATGCATTTTAAAGAGTTTAACAACCGTAGTAAAAGAGGAATTATAAACGGCCTTGGCAATATTATTAGCTGGATTACGGGAAACATGAATGCTGATGACAAGGCATATTACGATAAAATTATTTCAAATATAGAAAAGAACAATTTTAAAATAGAGCATAATATCGAAACCTCCGTCAATATCAACAAACAACTCATAGAAGACTATAAGAAAGATATACAGACTATTAATAAGAATTTTATGACAAACCAACAAAATTTTAATACTCTAGAACAAAATGACAATGCACATGATTTCTATGTACACATTATGTTTTTATTAAATAAAATAAAAGGTTTAACATTATCATTAGAATTTTGCAAACTAGGGATAGTTCATACTAGTTTAATGACTGACGTATTGCGAAACTTACCCACGACAATAAAGTTAATATCTAATAATTCAGAAGTCCTATGGACAAATAGTAAAATCTTTTGCTCAACACAAAACAATATAATTCATACGTTTATAAAATTACCCATTCATGATAATTCTTATAAAGGATACTACGTCCTACCAGTACCAAAAATGATCAACCATACGATATTCGAAATTGATTTAAAGAATGATCTATATTTACAACAAGGACAAAATTTGTATACTGGACATTGTATATTCATTGACAATTATTATTGCATAAATCTCAACATAGTAAAATCCAAATGTATACACTCTATTCTCCACGAAGGAAAGTTAGACGATTGTAAATTTAAACAAATTAATCAAACCAAAATTAAGTATGTAGAATTTATAACACAATATATGACTGTAAATATTAGTAAAATAATAGATTGTAAGAATAACACTATATTTCTACCTACTATTAGTTTAATTAGTATTAATAGAAAGGACTGTTTCTCACAATTAAATAAAATTTATATTCATAATTTTAATTCTGTTATACAACCATTTTATAACACTGTACTCTTGAACAAGAAAATTATAGCTACCCATAATTATACTGTACCACCACTAGAAACTCTCACATTTATAAATGACAATAATATTTATTTTTATACTGTATGTATCTTTATGATTTCTATAATAACTATTGTATTCATTATTTACAAACAAAAATGTAGTAAACAAACCAATTCAACCCCACCTACAGAACTTGTAAATATCCCAGCACCCATTCCTGTAGATGATCATAAAATAATATTAAGTAGATTGTACAAAACTAGCTTTAACTAATCTTTCAATTTCATGTATCTGATTTATTTTAAAAAGTTTATGTATTATTTTTATTTTATAATTATTATGTACATTGTTTACTAGTACACCAAAATTATATTTTTTGTTTTGCCCGGAGTTCAAAACTTAAGGAAGGGTGGAGTTAAAGGCGACACAGAGTCTGTTTTGGTAAACAATTCTAAGAACAATATGCAGCTGCAGCCGGCAGGTGTTACACACGTGCACTAGTAAACAATTCTAGGAAATAGATATCAAATTATATATAAGTCCTCTCCTCTCCTCTCTCCCCTCCTGTTGTTCTTAATACTCTCTTTAGTCTCGTCTTAGACAGTATCACTGTTAGCCTAATTTTCTCTATTGTGTAATCATTCATAATAAAGTTGCTTTTTAAAAAGCTGTAGATCTTTTGGACACATTTAACTATATATATATATATATATATATACATATATATATTCCCACCATATGTTATGATACCTTCTTTTTTAGGTTACCTAAGTAGACATGTAAAAAATATGTTATTATGAAATCATTGTCAACGCCTATGAAAGTCTTTTTTTTATCAAGTGACTTTTTACTTTCACTTACCTATATATGAAATATATAGTAAGTGGAAGTATTGCGATCGTGAAAATTTTCGACTTCCGGTTTTCAACGGAAATACACGTTTTGGGGTCCCCTGAGTCAAAATAACCAAGTCCCGCGAAATGGTCTGTGTGTGTGTGTGTGTGTGTGTGTGTCTGTGTGTCTGTGTGTGAACAGACTAGCTCAAAAACTATAAACCGTGCGAACCTGAAATTTGGTATTTAGAGTATGTATATGCCCGCGATGTGACAGCAAAAATTTCATCAAAATTGCTCAAAGGGAGGGGGTACTTTACTTAATAACTTTTTAAGTTTTTTTCGATTTTCTCAAAAACGGCTCTAACGATTTTGATTAAACTGAGTATTTGTTCTATTGATATGCCCGAAATATGACTGTAAAAATTTCATCAAAATTGATCAACCTGAGGGGGGACTTTACTTAATAAATTTTGTATCATTTCCACGTGTTTTTTTATTTACTCAATAACGGTTTTAACGATTTTGATCAAACTTGGTATTTGATGTATTTATATACCTGAGATATGACTGTAAAAATTTCATCAAAATTGATCAACAGGAGGGGGGACTTTACTTAATAAATGTTGTCCAATTTTTACCTTTTTGATCGATTATCTTAAAAACGGCTTTAACGATTTTTATCAAATTCGTTATGTTTAATGAAAATTAGTTGTTATTTAATATCAGGTAAGCTTTATCATTATTAAAATGTTCTGAGGGGGCTTAAATGGGGAAGGGGCTTTTTTTGTTTTTCTATAAAGTACCTTTGTTTTAGTTTATATTGGGAAATTAACTGTCTCTCATCACGCTTAAAAATAAGAAACGGCTAAATATGATATATGAAGAGAATCAAGTAAACATATACAGGAGAAAAAAAGAAAAATATTCCGTCAATTCATAAAACACCTTGAGCTCACGCATGCGCCGTACGCCTTTAATGACAAACCAATGCGTTATAATTAAACTGTTCTGTTCATTTGATAAGTGGCAATTAACAAAACGCATTAATTTCTAATCTAAGTAAGTTGGTAAGTGAAAGTTGTGTGTTGCGCGCACGCACCAGATTTTTTTTTTACACGAAACTGCCACTTTGAGACCACTGAAGAATCTTCCTTCTTCATCCATCTCACTTCCCAGCGCAGCTTCATCATTCGCGACTGCTCCTCTCTTCTCTCCTTTGACCACCCATTACCCTTCACTCTCTTCTTTAATCTGACTTCATTGTTAATTACTTTCTTGAAAAGATCCCTGTCATGACCAAGTTCTTTTGATATCCCCAATGTTTCCAATTCTTCTTTAATTTGCCTAGGATATCCCCCAAATTTTTGTACTTTAAATTTTACTGAACATTTCTTTACATAATCTTTTTTCCCTCATTCTCTCCATGTGCCCAAAGAACCTTAACCTCCTAATTCTCATATCAGTTTCTAAATCATTAATTTGCCTGTAAATTTCCTCATTAGACCTCTTCCTGAATCCTTCTGATGTTTTCTTTGGTCCATAAATCTTCCTCAAAATTTTCCTCTCTATTTTTTTCAACTTATCTAAACTGGGAAAACAAGCCGTTTCTACTCCATACAGAATCACAGGTTTCACCACAGTATTATAATGCCTTAATTTTGCCTTTATAGAAAGATTTTTTTTATTGTAAATTTTTCCCACTTGAAAGCACAAATCCTCTAATTTTTTAATTTTCCCCTTGAAACTCTCCTTTTCCGATCCATTGCAGCACAAAACTTCACCCAAATACTTGAATTTCCTAACAACCGAAATCTTCCCATATTTGGTTTTGACTGATTTTTTCTGATATCCTACCTCCGTGGTCATTAACTCCGTTTTCTCAAATGATATTTGTAACCCGGTTTTCTCAGCAATTTCCTTCAGGCAATTTATCAGCTCAATGGACTCTTCTTAAGATTCAGCCAATAATGCTAGATCATCAGCAAAAGCCAAGCACCTCACTTTTATATGCATGTGTTTGGTCCCCACCCGAGCTCCTGAACTATTTTTCTTCCAAAATTCACTCATTACTTTATCCAAAACTATATTAAAAAATATGGGAGACAGACCATCTCCTTGCCTGAGACCAGTTTTTATCTGAAAAGGTTTACTAATTAAACCCATAAATTTCACTTTAGATTCAGTTTCTGTTAAGGTGCCTTTACACCTTACGAACCTCACCTTCGAACAAGTTCTCCTTCGAACCTTGACGTACCGACGTGAAGCGAACAGCCATTTATACTTCACGTGACGTTAAGCGAACCAATATGGCTGACGCACCCCAATCTAGCTTATGATAAAGAAAAAATCTCCTTTATCAATATATTTTATATTATCTGTAAAATAAAAAAATAGGAAACGAATTACAACGTATCACAAATTACACTAGTATCACAAACAACTCCTGTCACTTAGAAAAACCCAAATCAAAAGTGACACTAGCGCTACCCCCGAACCCAGGCGAACAGATGAAGTACCTAGAACACCCGAACAGTCGACGTGAAGGCTTCACGAAGGTTGTTCTAGGGTGGTGTTCGAAGGAAAAGTTCGTAAGGTGTAAAGGCACCTTTAAAGTTGCTTTGATTAAATTAATTGTTTTCTGATCCACTCCGTATTCCCTTAGAATTTTCAACAGAGTTCCCCTATCAACCGAGTCATACGCTTTCTTAAAATCCACAAAGGAAACAAACAGACTTTTTCTTCTTGAGATATAGTATTTTATGAGTAATTTTAGACTTGAAATTTGTTCTTGACAGGATCTTCCCTTTCTAAAACCCCCTTGGTATTCCCCAATTTTATGATCTATTTGTGGTTCCAATCTATTTAACAACAATTTTGAGAAAATTTTATAAGTGACCGATAACAGAGAAATTCCACTGTAATTATTAACATCCGTTTTAGAACCTTTTTTATAAAAAGGATGAATCAAGGCAGATTTCCATTCATTCGGAATTTCCTCTTTCTCCCAAACATCCAGAAACATTTCCACTACTTTCCTCGTGAATTCTTCACTAGTTAACTTTCACATCTCAGCCAGAACTCCGTCCTCACCCGAGGCCTTATTGTTTTTAAGTGTGACTTTATCATAATGAAATAGAGAAAAATAACGAAAATTGCATAATCTGTAATTGATCTCCTTGTATATGTATCTCCTTAAATCACTAATGAGTTTTGAACAGGTTTGAAGTGTGTCCATGGAAACAACCAATCAGTGGAAAAGCTGTAGAGACCTGAGAGCTTTTAGTCTTTTTCCAAATCAGCGAATACTCATAAATGATATAATCACAGCGGTTTTAAAAAATTGTTTTGGTTCTATTAAATAGACAAGGAGCCAATACTGCAGAGTTAGTTGAGCACTGTACAAGTTAGATAAAGATCATAGAATCGAATCCCTGGCCTTTCTTCTTGCAAAGGAAGCCTAGGGACGTGATAACGGCGATATCAATGAAACTTTTATTGGTGATGTTACATGGAAAACAATGAGAAAAATGTGTAATGTTGTAGTCCCTATTCATAAAAAAGCGAGCCAATAAGACTGCTCCAGTTATAGACCTATTTGTCCCATTCCAGTACTCTAGAAAAGGTATACCTCCATTCTTGTAAGCAGGTTGAGACCACTGGTAGAGCCTGACTTATAGGAAGAAAATATAACTTTAAGACCAAATAGGCAAACACAGGATCAGATTTTCACCCTGTGAAATGTAGTAAACTAAGAATATTAATAAGTCCTGGAAATATGACCAAAGCAACAGGGCATATTCCTTCAACCTGCATATAGTACAGTTTCTCCTACATGCAGATGACTAATTGCTCATTGCCGAGACCCACGAGCATCTTCAAGAGGCAGTGATAGAGTGGAATGAGGAACTAAAAAGAAAAGGCATGAATACCAATACTCATAAAAGCAAAGTTCTTCAAGTCGGTAGAACCCAAGAGGATTTCCAGATTCGATGTAATAAACAGGTGATGGAGGTGGTGAAAGAGTGGTGAAATTACAGTAATACATTGTTTAAATAATTTATTTTTGAAGAGAAAAGATTTGGCTCCGCCGGGAATCGAACCCGGGTCTTCCGCGTGACATGCGCGGTATGCTATCCATTACACCACGGAGTCGCTTCCAAACGGTGCCAAATCCTTCCTCTTCACTCCTCGTGAGGATTAGGGAAGAAATCAGTGTAAGCCCAATTACAGAAACACTGGAGAATTGGCAACTGAAGTGGTTTGGACGTGTCTGTCGTTTGGATCACTACAGAGATCCGTTAAAAAAACCATGGAAGTGAGGCATGCAGGAAAAAGGCCTAGAGGTCGACCGAGAATTTCATGGAGGGAAAAGAAAAAGAAGCGAAGAGTAGTATTTATCAGGACCGACGAGGTGAGGGCGAGACACAATTAGGATTAGCACAGCCACCCAAATAAGAGCCAGAAAAGACGAAAATCAACTAACCTGATATGACAGGTATTCTACTTGAACTTCAAATTTCATAAAATGAATTTTAGCCAGCTTTTTGAGTCAAATAGCCGCGTATGCATCCGCCAATTTTTGAGATCTACAACAATACGGCAAACATACGGATCTACAAACCTACGGCCCTTGATTTTAATTTAAAATTATTTTTTAGTATATGTCTCCACCACTATCTAATAAATGCGCAAGAAGGTAAAACTAAACAAATAGATCAATAAAAAAAAAACATGTGAATATAATAAATAGGCAAGAAGTTAAACTAAACAAATCGACCAATGAAAAAAAAAAATGTGAATAAAATAAATACGCAAGAAGGTAAAACTAAACAAATCGATCAATAAAAAAATAAATAAATGTAAGCTAGACCGAAGTATACTTATACACTACCTTATATAACATCAGGATATTATACTCACGCACTAATTTACTTTCAACTGGATTTTCTCGAAAACGGGTTTTCACACTTATTACTTATTTATAAGATTTCTTGAAAATAGAAACTGTTGTGTATAAAAATGAATAAAATTTCCATATGTTTTACCTCATTCATAAAACTCCATCGCTCCTCGGAGCCGAAAAAATCATCTATAATAACTTATGAATAGTTCCTTGTCAATGTAAAAATTAATTGGGCAATACTTTCTTTACGTTTAATAATATATTCTGACTCTGCGGCTTTTGAGTTTTAATAAAAGGCTAAATATGACGAAATCAAGCTAAATGCTGATTTCTGTGTCCGAATAAACGAATCAAGTTTAATTCGTAAAACTGGCAATGACTCTGTGGTCTGGGATTTGTAGCTTTAAATACTTTTCATTAACTTTTCTTAAGTTGGCAAATATGGATCTGATACATTTAGGACTCTTTGTTCTGGTATTGTAGTAAGCTAATTCTAACAAAGGTAATAAATTCGAAAATGATATTACTTCGTATTTTTTCTTTTGTACCATTCATATTGTAACACCAATTAAGGTTTAAATTAACAAATTCAAACAAATAATTACAACACAACTTAGTAACGACGTTACAAAACAGTAACTGCCAGTGAAAAACCGCTGACACAAAAGTAACGTTCTGCTTTTTTGTTCAAGGCAAGACTAAGGCCTAGTTCCTAGCTTCTAATACTAATAAGTCCGAAATGGAACAATTTTGAAAGGTCTTGATTATTTAGAACGTTTGATGATTACAGTAATAATTCATGGCTGTTACGGTTCCAAAAAAAGTCTAGAATAGTCTTTCAATGAAACAGAATTGATTAATCATATGACTTTGTTCCTTGTTGCAATATTTTTAAAAATCTATTGCTGAAACTTACATTCTCGAAGCTTTAATAAAATCATTCTGCTCTTTGTCTTCAGAATCCAGTTCAACACCCATCGCTGTTTCTGAAATATAGTCATACTATCAAGTTTGTGGTTTCACCATTGCGTAAAAAATAAAAAATCTAAAATTTGCATCAACTACATAAACCAAAACAAGTGCATTACATAAACATTATAATATGAACATTCAGATTAAAGATCCGGTGAAAAATTGAAGAAAGACTACACGATCTATTATTTAAGATAATGAGGAGAACGTAAACAACAAATATATTGGGTTGTTTCACATGAAATGTCCGATTTTATAATATTTGAAATACATAGAGGATATTGCGGGTCTCTTTTGTTTACTTTCAAATGTTTACATATTATAATTAAGCAGTAACTAACCCTCTACTTTTCTTTTATAAACACTAGCTTCCCAATCAATTACACACTTTTTAGTATACCTCCAAATATGAACATTGATCACGCGATTTTCATGTAATATTTTTTTATGAGTCTAAACTTGGCCATTCGGCAGTTGAGGCTACTAGAAACATCTGTAAGCGTTTGAGGAAGGGAGTGTAAATGAACGAACCATTCGCCGTTGCTTGCTAAGTTTTCGGCTGGGATACCGACTTGGAAAACCAGCCCCGAGGAAGACCTCCGTCTGTAATTGAAAATAATGTCCTTAAACATTCTGTAGAATGAAACCCCTACCAAACAGTTAGAGAACTCTCAGCACAACTAAATGCAAGTGCACCTACCGTTTCCAGACACTTAAAGTGCATAAGGAAAGTATTACTGTATTTTTACTAAAATTCCTTCACCTTGAAAACGGACATTTCATGTGAAACAACCCAATATTTAAATTTTTAAAAAATGGATTATAAAATATACAGAGAAACTAGAAAAAAACAAAATTACCCTAAAAGGTAGAGACTAAATAAAACAAATGAATAACACAATGTACTATTATAAATAAAAATAGCATAGCAATAATAATAATTAACATATAAGTGTTACATTACCACACAGTATTTTAAGAGATGTTATGAAAATGATTTCTTCTAGTTCAATAGGTTTCCCTCCAGAGGCGAGTAAATGCGAAACAAATGCCTCGGCATGGCGGCTCATACCTTTCAAAGATGATTCCAAAATCTTAAAGTGGAAACTGGGTGTTAATAATTTCCTCCGCGAACGCCACTTATCGCCTGTCAGTAATATTTTTATTGAAATAATAATATAGATAAATTTTTAATCACATAATGTCAATCTACTTGAAATAAATGTAATATGGTGCTGTCATATTTTATTTGTTTAATTATGTTTTCACTTCATTCATACAGTAGAAAACAAGAAAAGTGAGAAGTGCTGTGCTATTGCTTATAGTAAGGAATATAATATTTTCTCATGTAATTAAAATTGTATGGGGTGAGTTCAGAAAAACAATATGAAGAAGTTATATGAATTATGCCGACGTTTCGACCCGAATTCATCAGGGCTAAATAAAAAACGAGATAAAAAAATAGATAATATACACAAAAAAATATTAAACATTTAATAAGTACCAATCAAACGGATGTAAATAATATATAAGATGGAAATTTATTCATCACCACAATTTAGATATAATTTACATCTTTTTTGTATATTTTCTATTAAAAGGCATTATCTAGTTTTTTATTCAGCACTGATAAAGAGCTGAGCAATTTGGGTCAAAACGTCGGCTCAATATATACAAATTTAAATTTTTTTTTCTGAACGCATACCCAACCATTTCTAAGGTCAACCGTCTTTAATTTAAAAAAAAAAAAAAACTATCCAAATTTTATCTATACCTGTTTGAATTATACCAAACGATTCTTTTCTTAATAAAGAAGGCTCAAAATATTTTAAAATATTTGCTAAAAGAATTTATGAAAACAACAGAACTAAATATCGCTTCTTCTATGTAAGCTGTAGATTAGTAAAAAATGATCTATTTATTTGATCAAATTCCACAAACTTCATCAGCTTAAAAATGCCTAATTGTTTAATTGCAACACCTGAACGAATCATTCATTTTGTTTCATAGCAGGAGAAAAATTAGAAATTATGGAAGTGGGCTGTTCCAATGTTCAATCTAATCCTACACCATTTTTTCGCTTAGGGGTGTACAAACTTTATTGATAGTCTCTTATTCCAAATAATCCGTGAGATGTCAAGCTGAATTCCTGACAATCCTAATCCATGATCATCATCCGGAACTAGTCGTTACATTCACATTAAAATATTAACATTGATCAACTCACCATCAGATACTGTAAGCCCATCGTTGAACAAAGGCCTAAACAGTGAGTACTCGAAATTACCCTTGGTGATGTTTGTGGAACTAGTCAGTACTGGCTGAAAATAAATTTTTTTAAAGAAATTATAGACTAAAGGTAAATTGATAAATATCACTAGTTAAAGAAACATACAACATTACAACGAGACACGAAAAATAAAACAATAAAAATCGAGTAGGTATTTATTCACAAATTTATGAAAGCCAACATTCACAGATTTATTTATTTTGATATCGCACTAGTATTTCTAAAGTGACACAACTCAAAAATTTGTGTTTTTGAGTTATGACTATGAAAGACATTGGTAAATATCTCTTTATCAATCATCACAAATGTATCAACCTAGCTTCAGAGCTTGTCAGCCAGAAGGCACTTGTGTCACTTGCCTTAATGCTATTGCCCCTACATAGGCAAGAGTGACAAATTTTCAGTTGTGTTAAATTTTGAGTTGTGTCACTTTAGAAATACTAGTGCGATATGTGCGGAAGATTGAGAGTTCCGGAGATAGAAAAAAAAGTGATGTTTAAATGAGGTTGGTGATGAAGATTTACAAGGAATTTAAAAAAGAGGAGGATTAAAGGATTTTTCAAATATGGATCGATGTAAGTAAATTCTTGAATATTGGGTCTTAAGCCAATGAGAATAGTTAAAGTTTCCCTGAGTTCAAGTTCAACATATTTTCCGAACTCCAACAATAAATAATATTAATATCGTTCTCGAGCTTACAAGACGCCTCAAGCTTACGGGAGGGAAGAAAGGAAATTTATCCAACATTGGCCATGTTGGATAAAATTTCGGAAATGGTTGCTATATAAGAAAAATTATGTTGATCTCATCAATAGGTCAGTTTGGTTGGAATGAAAAAGGAAGGAGTGAAACCAGCATACTGCTCAGTTTTGTAGGGAAGGAGGGAAGGATTATGTAGTTTGGAGAGATGAATCGAAGAGATTTCATTAAAGGGAACTCTGAAGTTCTATCTCCCCACCTCGCGATCATTAAGGGGACTTCTAAAAACAGTCTATTACATCTTCTCTCTAAATGTAGTGAACAACCCTTTTCTCATAAAGGGCTTTTATCTAGTACCAGCTCCCTCTCCCTTAACCCAGCGCTGGTCGCGCCCCTCCGTGAGGCACCGTTGGTCGCGCGTGAGCAAATTGCTCACACCTCAGTTTTTGGCTATTCTATTATTTTTAAGCAGCATTCTTCGCCATATTTTTGTTTCTTTTAATTTAGAATATGTTTATAATTAAATTATTAATATATTTAAGGTGTTTTCATCATTTTAATGCATTTATTATAATTTATTTATAAGATTGAAATGAATAGAAGAGAGTAAACGAGAACAAAATGCTTTGTTAACAAGATTTTTAGTTAAAAAAAAGTAGTTATTGTAAGAAAAGTGCAGTAGCATACATTACTCAAAATTACAAAAAGAAAAAAGGTATTAGTTGGAGAAAAAAAATTATTAAAATATAAAAAACGCATAAAGTTGGTACGTTGGAATAGGAAGAATATAATGTAAGCAATGTGGAAATTAGATTAATGTAAAAATGAATAAATTCGAAAAAATAATATCATCTGAATCAACATTGACGCAATTCGCAATACAATTCGAACATGTAAATTCGCAATGCTCATATAAATATAAGTTTTACACACTCAAAAAAAAAAAATAATAAAATAAAATAAAATAAAATATTAAGACTTTTTTTTTTTTTTTTTGGGACTTCAAGGCTTCCACTGAAGCCCTATACTGCCCATACTAACACCCATGGCACTGGGTGATACTTCTCCTACGAAAGAAAAGCACCACCCAGGGCGGGACTCGAACCCGCAGCTCCGGCATGGGAGTACGGCGCTTTACCGCACAGCCACACCGGGCCCCATATTAAGACGTTAGTTAAACAATTAAGTTATAATTTTTAAACTAATTAATTAGAAGATAAACGAATCTTTTATTTTAGAATATTTTTTAATTTGATCAAAATCGAATCTTTTACTTTAGCAACCAAATCTTCTAATTGATTAGTTTAAAAATTATAACTTAATTGATTAACTAACGATCAAGATTAAATAAAATCTTTTATTTTTATACTAGCAGACCCGGCCACGCGTTGCTGTGGCTCAGTAGTTATATCCTAATATTTTTAAATAAATACAGTCATACCAATATTCATTGATAAAGATGAAAACCTTTCAGCTAATCGAAGTCGAAAGTGATTGAGAATAGAGCATTACACCATTTAAAAGTATTTGGCAAGGAATATAGGAAAGTTAAAGTTTTTATTTTTTACATCTCATATTTCAATGTAGTTTGATTAAAAAGGAGCTGATTGTGTTTACGACTCACAACGCTGCCAACCACTATCGCCCTTATTTAATGCATCGGTATAAACTAACTCGAAATTGCTATATTTTTCCACTAATTTTAAAAAGGATGACTGAGCTTCTACCGGGTAAGTTTTGGTAACCTCAGCCATTGATCTATTGATTATTGGCCTAACACTACCTCAACTTGGTATTGTTAGTTTAGCAACGGGTTTAATATTGCTCAGGGTCATGCCAATCTTGGTTAAGGCGTCATATATGTCCTTTTGATAGGCGTTTTTCTCAATTTCTTTGAGACCTCGATTTCTCGACCCTTCGGCAAATAAGTGTTCGGTAGGACGGTGGTGTGTTGAAGCTTTTAATTTAGCAATATATTTGAATGATAAGAGATCTCTTCTTAAAGAGGTTTTCATATAATACAATTAAGAATTGTTATTTATTCAAGGACTAATTTGTGCAAAATGTTTTGGATTAACCTTTTTTTTTAACACAAACCAAAGATTTGATGGTTTCCACACACGTGAGCAGGCGATGCCCATTGCCCACGTGAAATATGCCATTGCCCATTGGAAAAACACGGATTTTTAAAGTCCAAGTGGACATTGTTTGCCCTTGAGATTTGTTTATGGTCATGGCAAAAGCCAAACGAATAGGATATTGAAGCCTTTTAAATTTTATTGAAAATTCTGACGGTTCCAGGGGAATAGGTGGCATCAGGACGATATCTCCTATAAACCTTCCAGGCAAATTTTTGCTTCAATAACATTTCCTGTGATCCTTTTAATGACCAAACGTGTACCGTTGCACGAGGTGGATTTGAGTTACGAAGAAGAATGATCGGGGAGCCAATCTTCAACTGGAGATTGTTTGGGTGTATATCCAGGGAATTCAAAAATTCAGATGGGAAATTCACGGCCTCGTTTACGTCTAGAACATTGTCAATTGATTTTGGAAGTTTATTTCATCGTTTCCAATATTGAACAATTGTTTACAAAAAATATATCTGCCGATGGATCATTTTGCAGTAGTACTCTAATATTTATGGTGGATAAATCTGAAACTTGCGGTTTATCCAAATAACAGTTATTCCTATTCAGTAGAGGTGTAATAATCATTATATGTAAAATTTAAAAAATGCCGCGAAGATTTGTAATCATTTCTTAATCAACAATAATTTATTAACTCCCGTTTTTCCGAACAAAACGTTGGAGTTACAAACAAAACGTTGAGTTAATGTATAAATGACAAACAAAACGTTGAGTTAATGTATAAATGACAAATAGAAAAAATATCAGAATTAAATAAAAAAAAATAAGTGAAATACACAAGATTTTCGGCAAGTGTGAGCAAAATGCTCACAACACGACCAACGCCGGGTTAAGGCTTTGATAAGGCTAAATTTGTATTTATTTTGTTTTGTATTTTGCATGTAAGTGTATAATATTTGTGAGTACATTTAGAAATTTAGAGCAGTGTATCTAGATAGGTTTTTTAAATTATATGGTTTCCGTTGCCCATTTCTTTTTTTTTTTTTTTTTTTATATATCCTGAGAAGCTAAAGATCAACGTCTAAGCATCATATTTAAATGAATATTAATATTTATCCAGGGTTTTAAAATAATAAATTAGTGGTATAACATTATTATGTCCTTACCTCTACTACTTCCGGTTCTGTCAGGAATATATATACCACACCAAGTATCTCCATTTCAAAAATGTCTCCATATGTATCGGACCATTGTTTTAATAATGGTATTACATCTGAAACAGACAATTGATTAGTTGATAAGTCTAGAAATAAGTAAGTTTGTAAGTTGGTCGAGAAGACATGTTGGTTTGGAAGGCATGATTACACAAATTATTCCTTGAAATGCAGTAGTAGGAGGGAGGGAATCTGTCCCCCCAATCATTCGGCCATTGAACTTTACCTTTCACCTCCTCCATAGGAATAATAGTAAGGCCACAAGTTTTACTACCCTTTAAATGGCCGGCCACTGCTTATTTCGATGACCTAGCCGTCTTTATGGCTTCGAACAGCAGAGCCAGGATAAAACCGAAGCCGAACGGTGCGCCAACATAATAGCTCGATGGTGCCAGAGAAAGAAACTAAGAATGGCGGCTGCCAAGACACAGTCCATGCTTTTGAGGGGAGAGACTGATAGGGCCCACCCTATTACTCTTAATATTGGAGAAAGGATAAGTCCAAATGAGGTTGCAACCTACCTAGGCATCAAGTTTGGACAGAAGTACAATTTAACACTTTATTTGAAATACTTAAGAAATAGAGTATCCCTTAGCCCTTAATGGTCTTTGTCGAATTGGGGGCGCCTTTAGGGGTCTCACGCTGACCATTCACAAAGGAGTGATTCTGGGTATCCTGAGATATGTTTCCCCAGCATGGAGTCAGCACCTCTCGCACCAACAGAAGATGAAGTTGGTGACGATTCAGCGGATGGCTCTGCTGCGAGCCACCAGGGCGTATAGAACAGTATCACGAGACAGTGCAGGACTTAGCAGAAGAAATCCCAATTGAACTCCTCTTGCAAGAGGAGACTTTGGAAACAAAGTGAAGAGGGAAGGCATTGAGGATCTACCGGTAAACCTTCGAGTGAGGATAGGTGAAGACCAAAAAAGATGGAGAGATATTATTCGGAAGAATATGATAAAAAATTTGGAGCCAGCGATGGGTGACGACTATAGAAGGGAATACCCTAAGAAGATACTTCCCCACCGTTGGTTCCAGGCTAAAAGCCACTTGGGTTGTCCCTGACTATTGGGTCTCACAGTTCCTCACAGGGAACCGGAGGTCGCTGTGCACGTTTTACTGAACTGTACTGCCTATGAGACACTGAGAGCCAAGCTACTAAGGAAGACAGGGCTCTACATTTTGACCGCTAACGATCTCCCTCAGCTGGTGGTGAAGGAGAACTACCCGTACTTCAAAGCTTTCGTGTACGGGTGGAAGAAAGCAGTTGGCCAAAACCACTTTACCTTGGGACGGAGAGCTGGAGCTGTTCCGGGAAGCTGTGATTAAACTGAAAAACTTATGCTATGTCCTATTTTATGCCAAACTTTGCGGCAGTGAGTTGATTTTCAGAATCATCTCGCTGCTGAAAATCCGTATTGCCAAGGTAGGAAGTATAAATAAATAAATAATACCCTTGAAATGGATTGTACAATTCAAATACACGACGAGAACAAACCTTCTGAACAGTGAGGCCCAAAATTTATGAGGAAAAACTAAAGGTTCAATCGCTGAATTTAAGGGACCATTTACATGTTTAAATTTTTTAAAAAAGTTTGGAACCAAATGTTTCATCGCTTATTGAGCGCCACGAGCGATTACAATGGATTAGGACCTGTTTATACAGTTCAGTTTTTTTATCAATGTTGGGATGAAAATGTTGTAGTTCACTTAGTATCCGGTTATTTAGAATTATTAATCATCGCCGAATTATTAACTATCCTCAGATCGATAAAAAAACAACTATGTAAACAGCACTATTTGTTCCTGGCGGTAAAAAAGCGAAGATACGTTTGGTTCCAAACTTTGTTCCAAAAATTTAACCGTGTAAACTTGCCTTTACATCAAACAACTGAACATTTAATTCTTCCTTATAAGTTTTGGATGTTATTATTCAGAAGATTTGGTTCTTATTATACGTATGAAAATTGTACAATCCATATCAAGGCTAGATCAATCAATCTACATTTGCTAAATTTTCTTTTTATTTGTTTGATTTTATTTCAACTTCCTCCTTCCCTTTAATATATTTACCTATTTTTTTATCTTCGGTTGGTTTCTCATCAGGCTCCTCTTTAATTCCAGACTCTTTGTGCCTTGCCTCCAGTTTTATTTGTTCCCTTCTTTAAAGGTTTCTTCAGCTTCATCAGTGATCAGTTCAATATGCTACTCTTCAATTTGCTCTTTAGTTTTCAGCTTTTAACCTGCATTTTCAGAGTCAGAATCTGTTTCAGTATATATGCAGACTGAAAAAAGATGCGATGAAGATCGGACTATACAACTGGGAGAGTACAGATTACAGTCATGTCAAGAATTCAGGTACCTCGTTAGCTACCGATAATATGATTATATCAAATATAAAAGCCGGCATCACTGCTGGAAACCGCTGCCTATGGGGTTTACAGAAGGCCCTGAACTCCTCTCAAGACAGGTAAAACTGCTATTATACAAGACAGTAGTAAGGCCGACTGTCACATATGGTAACGAAGCTTGGACCCTAACAACCGAAAGCAAAAGAGTTCTGAAAGTCTGGGAAAGGGAAGTTTTTCGTCGAATATTCGATTCAGTAAAAGCTGGAGATTCCTGGCGGATCAGAAACAATAAGGAACTGCAGGAATTATTTTGGGAAGGAGATATTGTCTCATATATCCAAATGGTCGTTTAAGATGGTTAGGACATGTCGAGCGGATGGATCCCCGCAGAATCCCGAATGAGCTACTCTACGGGAAGCCAGGAGGTGGACGAAGGCGAGGGAGGCCTCGACTACGATGGTTGTACGATGTAGAGACAGACCTGAAGGCTTTATGTGTACTTCGCTGGAGAAGATTTGCAGCGGACAGAGCCGAATGGAGCAAGCTGTTAAAGGAGGCCAAGGTCCTACATGGACTGTAGCGCCAATATGTGAGTGAGTGCAATCCCGACACAAGGTAGATAGAAATACAACTCCTTCACACTGAAAGAAACGACTTAAGGCCGCCAGATGAAGGCGAAGTCATTGATGCCTTCAACAGACAAAAAAATAATAAGGCCTCGGGGATTGATGGAACTCCTGCTGAACTATGCAAGTATGGCGGAAATGAAATTGTCAAGCTCCCTCACAATTTGGTAATAAGAATTTGGAATGATAAGATTGATGAAATCCAAAAAAATGAATGACTTTCGTGGTGTACGTAATTATGCTCCAACCGCCTAGGTGTTGCTCTGTTCCCGCGTGCTAAAAAAAAAAACTTATATAACATTCCGTTCCTTAAGATTTTACTGTTTTCGAAGCGAGAATTGGGAAACTACCAGAATGAATATCGAATTGGAAGATTGACGGTGACCACGATTAAGTAGCGTTGTAGCCATAGTTGTAGGGCCGAAATAGATAGATAATATCCTCAGTTTATTTCAAATTAACTTTTACCTTTTGATCCATTCGTTTTAATCTTTCTATGTTCCCCTATTTTGTTTCCAATGTTCCTTCTTCTTTAAACAGGGATACTTATTTTTCTGCAGATCCAAAATCTCCTTTTTATTAATTATTTTCAGATGACTCAAATTCTATTTGGTTTTCTATTCTTTTATCCTTACATCAGTTTCAATTATTGATTTTTTTTTTCTCTCCTTTTATAATTTTAACACTAATTCTTAACAGTACAAATAGTTTATAGTACAAATAACTTAGTGTACTGGGGCCAGCTGCAGATAAACAGTATCTCCAAACATGGAGAATCGAAAATAAGATCTAAGAAGCAATGAAACAAATGCTTCAATTTAAAGCTACAAAAAAAGGATTGACGGAGATTAGTAATAAATACAAAGTGATTATGATATTTTAAATTAATATTCATTACATGAATAACAAATGTGATAGGTCAATGGAATGACAGAGTGTTCAATCAAGTTAAAATTATACAAAGCAATGACTTGAATAAACATAATGAAAAAAATATTTAATGAATAAACATGAACCCTGGAGAGGTGGCCTTCACTTAGGTTACTCAACAGGTACAAGAGGTTTGTATTCCGTAGGCATTTCACTCACGTGGAGGTTTCTGTCGGCTGATATTTCTTTTTAATTTTAACTAATAACCATTCAGGACTCGGGATCTTTTTTTTTAAATTAGTGTTTATTTATTATTTTAAATAAATAATTAAATTCATATGAAATAATTTCGTGAGAGTTGAGGATTTGAATATTAAACAAGGTTTATTTTTTACTCGCTAACGTTTCGTCAATTTTTCATCCTCAGGGCTAAGATGGAAGAAAACAAACAGATGAAAGAATCTTTCATCTTTTAATTTTCAAGATATCCGCCCTCACGAAATTATTCCATATTATCTTATATGGTCACGAACATCTTAATTTTTCTAATTTAAAAATAATTAATTTAATTTTAATATAATGATATTATATTGTAACACTTGTGTGGGTTTAAATGCTTTTATTAAACGAAAATGATCGTTCACAATGTCTGATAAACAATAAAAACTCAAATAATCAGTAAGGTTACAAAAAGTATCAACTTGTAACGACACAGTAACACAAAAGTAATCATATGATTGGAACTTTAGAACCAGAATAACCTCCAGCCCTTCGCTCCTTATATTTATTCTGAATTAAAACAGTCTAGTATGTTCCAGACAAGCGTAGATTATTCTCGAATAGTCACGAACATGTGCTTGAACAGTTTGTTCCAACTGTCCGAAAACAAGTCTAGAGCTCTTTAGAGATTATTATTATGATTTATTATTATTGTAGATATAGGCATTTATATTTTCTCTTCTTATTTTATTATGAGGTTATCAAAAGATCAAGGGTGTGACATTCAACTCTCCGTGAAGCATATCGTAGAAGATATGGTATAGGGCAATAGCAACTTATTTTACTTCCAAGAATCTGACAAGAAGATTGAAGCAATTCCTTTGAAATGCAACACAATGAATGCAGAGAAAATTATTTCTAGCCTTGGCCTGATTTTAAAGCGGTTTTTGGGAAAATCGAAAAAAAAACGTAAAAAGTTATGAAATCAAGTACTCCCTCCATTTGACCAATTTTGATCAAATTTTTGCTGTCACATCGCGGGTGTATACATACACCAAGTACCCTATTTCAGGTTCATATGGTTTATGATTATATTTTTTGAGCTTGTCTGTTCACACACACAAACCATTTCGCGGGACATTATTTGGACTCAGGGGACCCCAAAACGTGTATTTTCGTTGAAAACCGGAACTCGAATTTTTTTACGATCGCAATACTTTGAAACTACGATATATTTCATACATAGGTAAGTGATAGTAAAAATACTATGATAAATAGTCTCAAATATGGATTAAAAAATAAATAAAATTTTAATGAATGGCTTTATAGTAATTGAAAAACGTATGGTTATTATTAATAATGATATCGGAATACTTGCCTTACAACAGCTTCGTACTGATGCGTTGTTGCTAAACCTCAGTCGAAACGATGAACACTAATTTACTTGTGTCAAACAAACGTTAAACCTTCTAAAATTAAATTTAAATTTAAATTAAAATCTTCTGATAGATGATGTATGTTTTGCTTAGACATTCCTGATTATAAATGTAAGGGCTCAGCAATAATTTCTTTTATGTATTTCTAGAGATAATGATTTAGGGGAAGCACTTCTAGGAGTTTTAAAGATACCTGTAAAGGTTATAATCATATCAGCTGTATGACGTCTAATAATGGTATAGTTTTCAATAGTAATTTTAGCTCTGTTTTACATTCACTTACCTATACATGAATGGAAAAGTATTGCGATCGTGAAAAATTTCGACTTCCGGTTTTTAACGGAAATACACGTCTTGGGGTTCCCTGAGTCCAAACGACCAAATCCCGCGAAATGGTCTGTGTGTTTGTGTGTCTGTGTGTCTGTGTGTGCCTGTGTGTCTGTGCGTGAACAGAGTAGCTCAAAAACTATAAAACGTACGAAGCTGAAATTAAGTTTTTGGTGTATGAATATGCCCGCGATATGACAGCAAAAATTTCATCCAAATTGGTTGAACGGAGGTAATACTTTATTTAATGAATCTTGACTAATTTTTACGTTCTTATCGATTTTCTCAATAACGGCTCTATTGATTTTGATTATGGTATTTAATGTATGTATATGCACGCGATGTGATAGTAAAAATTTCATCAAAATTGATCAATTGGAGGGGGCACTTTACACAATGAATTTTGTCTCATTTTCAGGGTTTTTTTCTGTTTGTTTTTTACTAACGATTTCGATCAAACTCGGTATTTGATTTATTTATAAGCCCGGGATGTAGGATGAAGCACTTTATTTAGTAAATTTTGTCCCATTTTAGTGTTTTTTTTTTATTTACTCAAAACCAGGTGTAACGATGTTGATCAAACTGGATATTTGATGTATGTATATGCCAAAGATGTGACAGCCAAAAATTCATTAAAATTTGACAAACGGAGGGTGCACTTTATTTAATCAATTTTGTCTCATTTTCAAGTTTATTTTTTCAAAAACGGTTCTAACTATTTTGATCAAACAGGTTATTTGATGTGTGTATATGCCCGCGATGTTATAGCCAAAATTTCATATCCCTTGTTATCACTGATGAAAATAAAAACTTTTATTTAACAATAAAATAAATTATTTTACTTTAGGGAGTAAATACGTGAAGCAAATCGCTGTAAAAAACAACCAAGCAGTTAAAAAAACTCGACTGTTGATGAAATTAAGTCCCTTTAAAAAATAAATAAGCAATAATGGAATCGTTTAAGTTGGAAGTTCTGAGAACATTCAAGTATTGCATTACGGATACGTAATAACTTATGGATATATACAAATATGAGCATATAAATGTGGAAAAGTGTGGCATTTACATATTTTCGACAAACGTCGATTTCTAATCTAAGTAAGTGAAATTCTAAGTTCGTAAGTGAAAGTTGGGTGTTGCTCGCATCGCACCAGATTTTTTTAAGAGTATTTTTCCATAAGTGAGTAAAAAAAGATAACTGGGATTCCCACCTTCCTATACTATCCTGCGCTCCCGAGGTTAAAAATACTATAGGATTGGCTGGAAAATAATTATATAGAGGAGTAGAAGCAAATACCTTCTTTTTTCCATCGGCAAAGTTGTGTTGCCTGCCCAAAAAATGGAAGTCCTGGAGGGCCAAAAAAATTCGACCTCCTCCACGATTTCGCCAAGAAGCAGACGAGAAGAACCAGGAGGAAACAAACCAATACCAAGGTGAGAACCATCATTAACTATTTCCAACTCCAAGCAAAGTATTTAAGTGCCTCTTTTTCCTCTGTTTACTCCCCACCACATTTCCACATTATTCCTAACGGTAATAGTATGTATCATAAATGTTTTACTTTATTATTTTTTGAAGATATATATATCCACATATACAGTCCTGTGAATAAATATAAACTCAAGGAAAAAAAAAAACTATTTTGATTAGTTTAAATCATTTATTTTGGAATCTGATTAACAAAAGATATTATTTAATGTTTACTGTAAATTATTAGTTACAATTTTAATAAATTATTTAATAATGTTGCCAGGATTTGCTAAAATTTGGACAAAATAACAAAATAGACCTGTGAAAAAGTATAAACTCAAACATTTTCTGTCTCTTTAATGAGTAAATTCATTTCAATAATGAACACTTCTTCCATGTTTTTTAATCACCTACAACAGTCTTTTAGCAACACTTCTTACTAAATTAATTAAAGTGCTCTCTGGTATGTTTTCCCAAGCTTGAGTTATTCTTTCTTTGAGCTCATCAATATTTTGGATTTCTGGCTTCTGAAGGTCGTAGACTTCTCTTGCCATAATCCCCCATAAATTTTCAATCGGATTGAGATCCGGACTAAGAGCTGGCCAATCCAAAATGTTGATCCCGAAATCCGAAAACCATTGTTTTGTAGAGCGTGCAGTATGAATCGGCGCGTTATCGTGCTGAAAAATAATTTTCACTGACTTTCCTCATCCAGTATTGTAATGAACGGCAAAAGAAACTCTTCTAAAACATTTTGATAACCTTTTGCGTTCAATTTGCCGGAAATGAATGCGATTTGGGACTTACCCTTTTCATTAAAAGCAGCCCAAACTATGACACCGCCACCCAAATGGGACTTTCGTGTCAAGATTTTTTTTTCTTTTCTTAGATCATGACAATAGTAATTTAAACCATCAGGAACATCAATATTAAATTTTTTTTCTTCACTAAAAATAACTCTTGACCATTTTTCGCTTTCATGAATGTCATGTTCAGCAAACTGCAGTCGTCACTGCAAATGATGTTTTTGAGCTGTGGTTTTCTCACAGCCTTACTATATTTTAAGTACTTTGATTTCATTATCCATTTCCTAACCAAGCTAGCATCACATCCTAAATTAAATCGCCTCTCAATCTGTGCAGAGGATGCTCCTGTTTTTGAGATTTCTTTTAAAACCGCTCGTTTCACTTGTTTGGAAAATTTTGAAGGCCTTCCACTTCTTTTGTTTTTCCCATAATTGTCTGGGCCGCTGTTTAAAAAGTGTTTTACTACACCCTGGGAGCGGTTTAGCACACTAGCAATTTGCCTCTGGGTCATCCCACCTCTTCTCAAGTCTATAATTCTTTGTCGCTCAATTTCAGTAAGTTGAGTCCCGCGCGGCATTATTTAAAAATCAGAAAACGCTACAAAATATAAAAAAAACAAACAAATATGCTCTCCCTTTAACAGTTAGAAGAAAACTGAGGTGATATTAATCCATTAGAATAGAAAATAAACATTGAGTTTATACTTATTCACAGCGTAAACATGCTTTATTTACAAAATCTGATGATCGTAAATTAACAAACATATCTAATGCCATTTAAAGCTTCTTGCCAATCTAATAACATTACAAGAAGTCTAAGAAAATTATTGTGCAATGAATTCACTTTTAAATTTCATAAATACTTCGATTTTATTAGTTGAGTTTATACTTATTCACAGAACTGTATTTACTTATTTTCTATAAGGTATAGAGTATTATGATTATAGCAAAGCTTGAAAGCAGGGGTCGAAAATATAAGTTAACTTTTATTTATTTTTTAACCTACTTGAAGTTCTTATTTAACATTAACTTTTTCATTACGAAAACTTTTTGATAAAGTTACCTATTAACATCAAGAATAAATTTCAAAGTAGCCCCCATTTTACAATGCTATCTAATAACATTTCTTTGCTTATTTTTACTGATATGGATTTTAATTTCTTCTTGCTACACTTAAAGTCACTACTATAGTCATATAATTCGTCAAAAACACATTTATGGAACCTAAATAAATTGTTTTTCAAATTCGTTAAAAAATTACCTTTAATTATTCCATCACAACAGTTGTTGAGACCTATTTGAAAAAAATCCTAAAAAAAATAGATTTTATTTTTATTTTTGATAATGTAACAATGCAAAATGTAATAAATCATGATTCTAATTTTATTTCTCTACTTAGTTGATATGAAAACTTAATTCAGTTGCCATGGAAACAAATGATTTCCGTTAAATAGGTATGTTCCAACAAGTACTTAAAACGCATTGACAAGTTAGGGTATGGCCACACAGGTCCGCACCGGATCCGCACCGCAGCACTAATATAGGTTATTTTCAGAATATTTTTAATTTAACTTACATATTACATTTAGTTATGCCTAAACTGGCCTGTGCCTGACATGTGTAGCCTGACCTTTAGGCATAACTAAAGGTAATATGTAAGTTAAATATAAATATTCTGAGCATAACCTATATTAGTGCTGCGGTGCGGATCCGGTGCGAACATGTGTGGCCAGACCCTAAATCGAATGAGCATTGCGCCTATTTGTGAAAAATAGGGTGACAGTAAAGTACTGTGTATGCATAAGACTATTCCACGTGTTTTTTTAAAATAAACTGATATGAACTTATCCATATTCTATATCACATGTTTATACTTTATTTAAAAATCTATTACTCAATTTCATTATGTTGAACAAAACCTAATTCACAGGTTTTTTATTCATTTCAATTTATTCAACACAATTTAGAAAACGAATAATGGAACGGTTGCTTAGAACTGTCCGATTCGATGTGGACCCGAACTCTATTTCTACCTATAACATTGGTACATTGGTACAAGGGTACATTGGTACAACAATTTTCAAAACTCAATTTATTAGTGGACTGCAGTATATCATTTATTATAGTATATCTTGTCGTCGGATGGTGGAAGATTGCCGATTATATCAAAGTGTATTGCACTGACATTTGGATATAATCGGCGATCTTCCACCATCCGACGACAAGATATGCTGCCTCACTGCGATTGACCGCGATTCATGGATGGAAGTCATACCATTGTGGACCATCATAGCTGAGTCGGTGGCTCAAGCGTTCTACAAACATTGGATTTGCAGATTTGGCGCACCTGTTAAAGTAATTACTGACCAAGGGCGACAATTTAAATCAGAGTTATTTAGAAACCTAGCTAGTTAGCCATACCACCCACAATGTAATGGCATAGTCGAGAGCCTAAATAGGACTCTAAAAGCAGCTATTAAAGCTCACATTCTCCGAAGTGGACAGAAACTTTACCTTGTTTGGCTTAGGTGCAGCTCTCCGAGATGATGGAAATCATTCGGTTGCTCACATGGTCTATGGAAAACCTCTTCGACAGCCAGGTCAATTATTCGAAGAGAAGACATCTCGCATGGAACCCGGGACTTTTCTCTCCCGGTTATAACACCAGATGAATGCCCTTACACCTATAAAGTCGGAAAAGAAAAATGCAAGAAGTATATTTATATATAAAGACCTCAGGTTATGCACCCATGTTTTTGTAAAAGTAAATAGCGTGAAGAAGCCCCTTGAGCCCGTTTATGAGGGACCGTACCTTATAATAGTAAGGCAAGAAAAGTACAGATTAAAGGAAAACATGTCAATATTTCATTAGATCGGTTGAAGCCTGCTTATATGTTGGATCCTGATGACCCAACATGTAGAAGGGATCAACAACCAGGATTATTGCCATTGCCTATGAAGCCACAGCCGGTAATGACTAGCCAGGATGTTCCAGTCTCAGCATCCAGAGACGAGGTAACAACAAGAACTGGTGGAAGAGTTAGGTGGAAGCTAATCGTGATGACATTAGCGAACAAAATATAACTGTAGGGAAACTTTTATGACATATCGATTCCAATGCTGTACAATCAACAGTCAGGAGGTTATAAGTGGTTAGATAGTGTGAGAATAAATTTTTTTTTTTCAAAGTTCAGTTATTTATTCAAGCTGTTTCTTTCATATTAAGACAATAACATAACCTTAGCAGCCACATGAAGCAAATTTTATTTTTGTGGCTTGAGTCAACACATTCGCAGTAAATGTCCTACTAGGAATACTATCTATAATCGGTGTTCTAAAAGAGGGCATATGCGAAGGTTTGCCGGTCTGTCAAAGCACAGAATAGAACTTCTGCCGCTATTGTAGCAATTGTGGCTCGGTCGGTTTGACTAAAGCGTCTGATTTGTTCAAGCCTAGACAACTCTGACAACCGACTTCGGAATTTACATATTTCTTTATGTCACCCGGGAATCACAAGAATGTATCACTCGGTACGTAGCAAAAACTTACCGTTTTCCCTTGAAATGATCAAAAGAATTATCTCAACATGTGATACCCCGGCTGAAAAAAGCTTCGGTTTTTGAAGCACAAAGGAGCACTTCTCAAATTGACTGCCCCTTTGGAACGCCTAAATATTGATTTCTAAAGCCCTCTTCCGAATTCGAACGGTAACAAATATTTATTGGTGATAATAGATTAATACTCCCGATTCCCTTTTGCTTTCCCTAGTCGCGACATGACTTCGGTGTCCGTGGTTAGTGCCCTCACGCAGCTATTCTTCTTGTTTGGTGCCCTACATTCATCCATTTGGACAGAAGGACCTCGTTTGTATTGCGAGAATTGAAAGAATACTTGTTATTAATGGGGTAGCATCAAGCAGATCTACGCCTTATAATCCGCAAGATAACGGTAAAGTCGAAAGATATAATGGTATTCTTTGGAAAACGCTTGGTATTAAATCAAAACTCTTGCCGGTTACAAAGTGGGACTCAGTTATTGCCTCATTCAGTACGCTCCCTCTTGTGTACAGCTACCAATGAGACTCCACATGAACGAATGTTCAAACATCCTAGATGCACTGGCAAATGGGTCATGATTCATGATTCTGTTATATGTGGCTACACTGTTCGAGATGGGAGGTTATATAAAAAAGAAAATAAAAAAAGTCATATGTTAGTTAATGTTATGAATTGGTATGTACTTAATCTCGTGTGAGAGGTTAATAAAAAAGTTTGTATTAATCAATACAGTTTTTTAATGTTTGTTGTTACAATACTAAAACATGGTGTCAGGTTTTTGTCGAACTCACACGTTCTTTATTGTTCATACAATGGTGCTGTAATCATTGTTTATTAAACAGTTTTTCAGAGTATTTTTTTTGAATTGCAATCCATCATGGAGGGAGAATTGTTAAAGAAGAAAAATTCTGTTTTAAGGGGAAGATTAACACGGATGTTAACTTTCGTGTCATCTCCTGATTTTGAGATTGCTTCACTATCAGAATTGAAAGAGAGAAGTACTGACTCAGGTAAGATTTTTAATGAATTTAATGAATTATTAATCCATATGCTTGATTACATCGAAGATGATTATATTGAAAACTTCGAGAAGGATTATTTCCATGTCAAAAGTGCTCTGGAGGAAAAGATTGCACTAGCGTCTTCAGGAGTTGTTAATAAGAAGCCTTCCGATTTTACTATTAAATGTGAGGTTGCACCTATTAAAATTCCAGTTTTTAAAGGGGACATATCGTTGTGGAATTCATTTTATGAATTATTTAGATCCGTCGTTCATGAGAACCAGTCCTTAGACGATGTCCGTCGTTTTCAACTACTCAAGTCATCGCTGGAGGGAGAACCGTTAGATAGGTTATCTGGACTAGACATAAACTCTGAAAATTACGCAGTAGCTCTTGATCGGCTAATTAATGTTTATCAAAAGAATAAATATGTCGTGTATAAACATTTAGAGAGGGTCATAGACCATCCAAGTGTAGAATCTAGCCAGGATATAAAAAATTTGATTAATACTACTAGGTCGGTTCTCAATGCCATAAAAAGTTTTGGTATCAACACTGAAGGCTGGAATGCCATTTTACAATTTTTACTGTTGCGGAAACTGGATAAAGAGTCAAAGCATTTGTGGGAATTGCGTGACAGCTCTACTGAATTTTTGCCTATAGAGGAATTGTTAGTGTTTTTAGAGAAGCAGGCACATATCCGGCGTGATGAACACACAGAGGTCCCGGGTTCTATAGAGGTGCATCAAGTTCATAGAGAAAAAAATGCTAAAAAAAAATCATCTACATTCGTTCAGAAATGTTCTCGGTGTGCAACCTACCACAAATTTCGTAACTGCCCTGCTTGGGGGAAAACTTGTTCTAGATGTAAAGGAAAGAACCATTTTGCTGCAGCCTGTAGAGTTGATGAACTATATTCTGAAAATGTTGTTGAGCTTGAATTGCAAAATGAAGTTGGAATTATCGAAAAGTTCTCCATTAATGAAGTAGGGTCTAGAAATAGCTCTTGGCTTCAGGATGTGTATATAGGTGGTTCTTCTGTAACTTTTAAAATCGATACAGGAGCAGATATAAGTGTTATTCCTAATGACTTGGCTACTAAGTTGAGAGCGCCTATTTCTAAGCCTGCTTGTTCTGCAGTCACATACACAGGAGAAAAAATACCATTAGTAGGGTCGACTGCGCTAAAATGTTCTATTGGGGATGTTAGTCATATTATTAAATTTGCTGTGGTAAATATGAATAAAATTCCGTTATTGGGATTGCACGATTGTGTTAGGTTTAACATTATTAAAAGAGTCGACACCATAGAGGAGCAGTTGTCTCCAGCTCAGTTGTTGATGAATCGAGTGTGCCGCACTAAGCTACCGTCTACGGCAGATACGTTAGTGCCTCAAGTGAATGCTGATGTACCTGCTAAGCTAGAAAAGAAGCAATCAATTGCTAAGAGCTATTATGATCGGAGCGCTAAGGAGCTCGAGGAATTGAGACCTGGGGATCGTGTATCCATTCAATATACCAAAGAGAACAAGTGGCATCGAGGAAGAATTCTTCGAAAACACGGAACACCACGATCATACATAGTAGAAGACCTCGATACCGGCAGAGTAGTCAGGCGGAATAGAGTGCATCTTCGCTCGGCGTCGTTCAATGAAGATGGGGCTAAATCATCAATGAACTTGGTCCCACCAGCGTCAAGACCTCAACGGTCCAGGAGGGTGCCAGTTAGACTAAAATATTGAAAAGAGGAAAGATGTTATATGTGGCTACACTGTTCGAGATGGGAGGTTATATAAAAAAGAAAATAAAAAAAGTCATATGTTAGTTAATGTTATGAATTGGTATGTACTTAATCTCGTGTGAGAGGTTAATAAAAAAGTTTGTATTAATCAATACAGTTTTTTAATGTTTGTTGTTACAATACTAAAACAGATTCATCATGATCTTCCCGCATGGCTCATGATTCCAGGACCTGTATTTTTGAAGCAATTCATACGGCAGACTAAAACTGTCTCTCTGGTGGAGGAGATTTTACACGCAAACGCGGATTATGCCCACATTCCCTATCCTGGTGGAATGGAAACCACCGTATCAATAAAACACCAGGCACCTGTAGGGAGCTATAAAAACCCTGCTTTAGTGGTTGATGACTTTCAAATGGAACCTACGGAAAGGGAAGCGGATCAACAAGTCTTGCCTGAGCCTGAAGTAAGACCTCCTGATGAAGCACATGATCTCTCTGGCCCTAGTCAGTTGAATCACAACCACGGAGAAAAAGGGAACAACGCAGCAAAAGAAAATCCACCCCTAAGAGGCAGCTCGAGGACAAAAAGACCGCCAGCTTACCTAAAAGGCTATACTACTTCATAAAACTCAACGTGGGGTGAATGATATGAACTTATCGTTATTTTTTATCACATGATTATATTTTATTTAAAAATCTATTACTCAATTTCATTACGTTTCATTGGATTGAATAAAACCTAATTCACAGGTAATCTTTTATTCATGTCAAAAACCTAATATTTTTTAATCTTTAAAATGTATTTATGCCGTTTTTTCGGGTCGTTAAATCCTGAATTTTACATTCGTATAAACTAAATATTAATCTTTCTGAGATTCTCAGGTTTCCAACTATAGATTATAGATGTATATTACTGAACTCATTAACAGAAATTGAAATTTTCATCTAGTAAAAACACTTCTCTTTATTTCTCCTGTATACCTTAATCAAATTATATCATATTTAGCCATTTACTTGGCATCATAAGAGAGAGTTGATTATATATATTACTATCTGTTCATTTCATAGTAACATTCGTTATTTTAATGTGACAGATGTATGCAATGCTGAATTATAAGACAAAGCTCACGAAACTGTCACGACTTCAGTGGTTTTGGATTATAGAGTTACTAAAAAACCTGCTGGATCATTACCGGTTGTCATTCCCCATTTATCAGTCCTAAGCCTCAATTTCGTAACTGGAATAGTTTACATTGTTCAGCATTGGTAAGATGAGTAAAGAAGAATTAGATGAAGAAGTAGTCAAATCAAAATAGCACATTTATAGTGTACCTTTGGGCAGTAGCGGATCCAGAAATTTTCTGATTTTTCTGGAAAATTTCCGATTTTTTTTGTTTTAATCTCACGAGTAATAAAGGACCTGATTTAAAATATATATTAGTATTAAGTGACGTTTTAAATTACTATTAAATGTTTAAATACAATTCAATTTTAGGACTTAAAAATGACTCAATAACCAAATACCCCTATAGAATATATAGAACTTTTATATAGAAATAGTAAACTTTTATAGATGTCCTCACGTCTCGGGGTAAGTGTGTAACATATGGAATGTTGTATATGTTACCGGCCAAACCTGATTTCAGGCCAAACTAGTTTGCCTTGTTACTCTAGACGGAACAAACCAAAATTTTTTTTATATCTCCTTAAAATTAAAAAGGAGATATAAAACTTTGAAAACTGAGCGTATTCGGTTCAGAGTGGCCAGAAACGTATGCACGTATCTATATTAACTATTTCAAATTATGGGGCGCTTGCATTAATGATCAATTCTCATTGTAACAAATTCCGAAAAGTAATCGAAACACTATGAACCCGCCCTTATATAATTTTAAACCTGCTAATATTTTCGAAATCTGTGCTGCATATAATACAATGATGCACCATTATTCCGAAAAAAATCTATTACGCTTCCTATTTAAGATGGGAAGCTCTCATCGAATTTTAATATTAATACTGTTTTAAAAATCTACGCCTGACATAAAATAATGTTGGGCATTTAAAAAATATTCTGTAAAGTTTATAAAATGTAAGTTTATAATTGAAATAAATAAGTTTATTAAATGAAAAGCTTTAAATTTATGAACAGGTAGCACTCTTACCCCCCCCATCAAATTTTAATATTGATATTTTTTTCAAAATCTACGCCCTCCTTAACATAATGCTGGAAACTCAGTTCAAAAAAGCTTTGATACTGTTTTCAAAATCTACGCCCAACATAACATAATGTTGGACGTCGAATATACCACTTTTATTAACGTATCTGCTCACAAGTATTTACATTAGCAACCTTAGTTCATCCATGAAAATTTTATAAATAAATACACAATTGATATTTACCATACGTTTTTGATAAAAAAATAAAATAAAATAAAACTTTTATTTTAAATTGTTATTTAGTTTATCTCATAATCTTACATTTACATGAAAAGCTTACAATTTCAAATTAATTTCGAATTTCGAGCATTACTTATTTATATATGATATGCTATTTATTGTTTATTTATATTTAAACATGTATAAATATATATTTATTTCATTACTCAACCATTAACAACAATACATAATTTTAAATTTTAATATAATTTTAAATATAATATTGCTATTACAGCCATAAATGTAATTAACATATTATCTGAAATGATGTTCGTAGGTAACCGCATCACATGAGAACGGCTGGACGGATTCGTCTGATTTTTCTTTTTGAATGTTTCAAATAATCCGCATATGGTTCATGCAGAAACGACAATTTGAAAAGTTGATGGTGTTTAAATTGTGTTATTCGGGCATAACTTGAAAACTACCATTGTTGATGCTATGCCCTACAAACATTAAAAAAATTCTAAAGTACTAGGTTATACATAGGAATATAAAAGAAACATAAAAATGATAAAAAAAAATACAAAATTGAAATAAAATCATTGTAGCTACTAAAAGCGAACTAAACTTTACTAACTTGTAATATTAATATTATGGAAAGCATGCTCATGTTTGAAACACTAGTCTTTTCGAATGTGATATAAAAAAATATCGTTCTGTAGATTAACCTACCGCAAATCTTTTTATATACATGAATACCAACATTCATAGTGTTGGTTATGCACGTAATACTATTTCTAATTCGTTTCAATACAGTAAGGATCTATTTTTTTTTTATATCGTATAATTACTATTTTGTATTATAAATTTTATAAATAATTCTTGGTTAAATTAAAAAAAAAAAAATAATCACATCTATTCTGCACTGATTAACGTCATGAAATGTTGAATTAAATAACATTCAGAGTTGATCTTTAACTTTAAATAAACTATTATGACACAGTATGTTACTATTAAGAGTATTGAATATTACAGACCAAGTAACAAGGGAAAAAAACATAAAACAACACAAGAGTAATTATTTATTACTAAAAAACATCCTTAGAACAAAAAAAAATTGCTCATTTTACTTTTACTGGTACTTTTTCTCTTTAATGTAGAGCCGAAAAATTTGTTGAGGACGGGTGATGATGATTGCAGGTGCTCTTGGCCTTCGCGCATTTCTATTTCAAGTTAAAATATTCAACTAAAAATAATTATTATAACCCTTTATTATAAATCATTATTTCCTTTGAATCCACTCCTTTGAAAGACTTTGATGATTATTGGCTCTACCGCGTGCAATGTAATACTGTAGTCCAATGTAATTGAGGTCGTGACCGGTTCGAGCCAGCACTGCCGCACTACTGTCGACATGATCGTCTTCAACTCCATCATTGCGTATTTCTGGCCTGCAATATTTTCTCGCCATTACTTAGCTACGAAGAGATTAAACAAATCAAGGCTTAAACGATCAAGTTTTAAGTATTACCTATACAATTTCTTGGACCTGCCGAAAAGGGTATGAATGCGAATGGGTGCATTTCAATCCCTGGTGCAAATCTTTCAGGAAAAAACTCTTCTGGATTATCCCAATGATTTTCAGATCGATGAACAGCGTATGTACATACTGCAACAGTCTCACCCGCTGGAATGATTCTGTTTGGGTCTACACGAATTAAGAATTGGTGAATGATGATATATTCATTAATTAAATTTATTTATTTAATTATTTTGTAATTCTACTTTTTTACCTATTTGTAGATCTTCATCTAATAACCGACTAAAAACTGGTACACTTGGATATAATCTCAATGTTTCTTTGATCACCATTTCGAGATAAACCATTTTCTGAAGGTCTTGGACGGTAGGGGTTCTTTTGTCATTCCCGAATATTTCCACCTGTTCTTCGTATACCTTTTCCTGAAAATAAAGCTTTATCTTTATATTTCGTTATACATGCCTACGACAGTTGCCCAGTAATTTTAGAAATTTTCCCTACATTTTAGCTATGACGTACACTCAAGATTAGAGAAAAATAATTGGAGAATAGATAAATTTTATAACTCATATTAGGGCGTGAGGCGATATAATTGCTGACATCCCTTTGTTAGGTTTCCTCCACCCCACACCCATCCCACCAAACCGACAAAGAATAGTGTACCATTAGGATTTAAAAGATTCATTAGGAATTGCTACCATTGTCAAGGGGTATTTTTGTTATTATGCTCTATGGAGAGTAAATACTTGATGCCTAAATTATTTAAAGCATTTAAGGTGTAAAACTATGGTATAAGATAAACTTTAACTAATTAATTTTAGTTTATAAACTTTAGTTCCATAATATATTTCTAAAGCGATTTTAGAGGAACAGTAATCGTTCTCAATTTCCAGAAAGGCATAAGAGACAAACTTTACGACGAGACGTAAATACACCTCCTATCGATTCACCTTCACGATATATTTACAAAAAGTAACTCACAGTAATAAACAATCAAGCACTAAAAAAAACAAAAACTCGACTATGGATGAAATTAGGTCCCTTAAAAAAAGAAATAAGCAATAATAAACCGAAAAATTACTGAGAACTTTTGGATATATACAAATATAAGCATATAAATGTGGGAAAATGTGTAAAGTTGAGGTATGGCGTGTACATATTATCGAAACACGTCGATTTCTAATCTAAGTTCGTAAGTGAAGGTTATGTGTTACGCGCATCGCACCAGATTTTTATTTTGAGTTTTACGTATACCCTTAAATCATCAACTCTTAGTCCCACGAACATGGCTTGTCATTCATTATAATTCTATATCCAAACAGAAAAATATAATAATTTAATTTCATTTAGTATTATAAATTCGATACGAAGATTATATTCCAAAGTTTCGGTAATTTTTAAGATTTTAATCATTTACAACACACCTGAACATCCGGATGATTGGCCAGTAAAAAGTGTAAAAACTTCAGAGTAGTTGCAGATGTATTATGACCCTGAAACATAGTTTATCAGTTTTTAGGGAGGTATATTTAACTTTTACTCATATTTCATAAGGAGCTTTCCAATGTTTATAATAATATGACAATAACTAAAATATATTATTAAAATATACAGTAGCACTATATTTAATCTATACTTCTTTTTGTTGTCTCTACCCTATAAGCCCATTATTAACTTTTAGATTTTCGAATAGCATCTGATTGATTTTAAATATTTCTGTTTTTCATCATCTCTATGCTCTTCCTTCAATTTACCATATAAAGTTATATTTGTCCAAAGACTCTTAAAAGCTTTACAGTCTATTACGTTATAACGTATTGGGATTTCTTCACTGCATATTCTGCATGTTGGAGGTGCGAGACCTTTTAATAAATATGCGAAAATTCACAATGTCCTATTCTTATTCGACAGAGGACTGTTTCTTTCCTTCGCGAGACTGTTCGAGGTTGTCCACTTGATTGAATTCCTCTTTCTGATCTTTAATGCGGCATCTTGATGATCCCATCTGGCCTGCCACATTTCACCAATTTCAAGTTTTATTTATTTGACGAAGTCCTCAAGAGGAATAGCAGCTAATATATTATTACCTATTGGCTCCGGGTCTTTCTGCGAGTTGGTTCTCCGTAATTCCGCAGTCTGAGGGGGCCCATAAAAAAAAAATATATCAGTCCCTTTCTCTTTTGATTGCCACGGACTGTTTCTAAATCTCTATTATAAGCCCGTTTTTGGGCTTGGTATTTTCGATGGCTAACAGAGCACTCATAGAGTCTGTTACTACCAACTAATTCCCGCTTCCATATGACTCGATTTGTTTAAGTGCTTCCTTTAGTGCTGAGGATTCTACAGTAAATATCGAGCATATGTCTGGCAGTTTGAATAATTTTCTAACGTTTGGGCAAGTTATTAAAGAGCAACCTACGTCATTTTCAAGTTTGGATACGTCAGAATTAAGGACGTCCTATCCCAAAAATTTCTCTAACGCTTCCAGGAACAATTGTTCGACTTCACCTAGAATTGTTGTTCGTTTTTAGAGGTAGCTAATGACTTATCTAAATGGGGTGTGAAGTGTATCCGTTGGGGATAAGCTGTATCAGGTATACTTAGAATATTTTCGAGTTTTAAAGTTGGGTTTTCAATTTTATCAAAGAATTTCATGACAAAATTAGCTACCCTTCCTTCTCTGCTGAACAACAATTTTTTCAAGGCACGTTTTAGGTTGGGCTTGAGTTTTAACCCATATTTAATTGATAAGAACAGCCTTCTTAATTGGAGAGGGTCGACTTCTATATAGAGTCGGCGTACGTCTTTCAGCATGGGAGGTAGCATGTGCTCTAGAGCAGATCCCCAGTGCGCTGTTGTGTAGATGTTAGATCCATAGTCCAACTTGCTTCTGATCGTCGAATGATATATTAATAAAAGACTTTTTCTATCCGCTCCCCAGGAGGAACATTCTTCTTTGAGTTTTTTATGTGGGATCTCAACCTATGCGGTGGGTCAAGAAGCATACCTAGGTATTTTTCACTGTCAACGGTATGTTAGTGCTGCTAACTTTTAATAAAGCATTGATTGATCATCTATTCATCCTGCGTTGCTCTAGTTTTGCTAGAAGATAATTTGAAGCCACTGTATCTTGACCATTTTTCTATTTCATTCAGCGCTTCCTGTGCCTTCCACTGTTAATAGGTCATCTGCATATAGTATGAATTTTGCTAGCTTGATAGATATTAAAGCTAAATAATTTATTGCTATCTGAAAGAGGGTTGTACTGAGTAGGGAGCCTTGATGTACCGTTTTCCAGGGTTTATATCGAGGATTCCGAGGTTCCGACCATAACACTGAATGTTCTATGTTGGAAGAAGTTGCTGATGTAGTTCCAAAAATTTCCTTTAATATTCCACCTTGTTAGTACATCTAAGACTCGCCACATCGTATCATATGCTTTTTCGATTGTCTAAAAATTTTGCAATGATGTGTTGTTTCTTTCGAAATGCCTCCTGGAGTTGCCAATTGAGCATATGAATGGGTTCAGTCGTATAATGGTTTTCCCTAAACCCAAACATGAATGGAGTAAGAAGCCCCCTCTTTTTAAACACTTCGGTAAATTCTTTGGTTTACTAATAATTCTTGTATTTTGCTTACACACGAGAGGAGTGATATTGGACGAAAGTCCGTTACGAGACATTTATACGAGACTCTTTTCATTATAAAGAGGATTGTTCCGAAATTAGTGGAATATGACCATTGTCCCAAAACTGATAAATATTCTAAGTAATACTTGTTTTCCATCGAAGAATAATAATCGTTCCTACATCATTTAAAAGGAAATTAGATGACCTCTTTAATAATATACCTTTGTATGAGGATATTTTAGAGAGATTTCAGCTGTATTAATTTGTATTCACCACTTTTAAATTTAATTTTACTGTATTAGATTCAAATGGACATAGAACTCTTGTAAGTCAATTTGTAAGTCAATAACCCACTCATATTATTTCATCATTAGATAGAGAATTTTATTCTCTTTCTATTGATATATAGTTTATTAAAGAGATTTTTGCTCGTGGCATTTAGCGACGACTGTTTTACAACTTGGAAAAAATATAAATTTTTATGTTTAAGAATTTTCTTTCCATGATGAAAAATTATCTCTGTAATATTTATGGTATCATCTGATTTTTTATGAAAGGCAGAACTAATAAATAAATTTTTAAATCTCCAGTTCAATTAATACCATTCTACAGAGGAAAGTCTTAACACGTACAAGTTGGTTTTGAGCTCAATTCATCGGAACTTTAAATATCTCAAAAGTTCAAATGACCTTAATTCTGAAACTACTTGTTGGAATTGGGTAAAATTTGGCATTTTTTAATACCTACAATTTTTTATGAAAATCGTAGCTGGGAGGTGAAATTTTGAACCTCGGCTGGATGATTAGACGGGGAATGGGCCCGTAAGTAAACTTTGAAAATGCAGACCGTCACATGTATTTGTTCCAATTTGTCCAACCGTCACATATTAGAATTTTCCAATTTGCACAGTTTAATAATTACATTTAAGTTGAATAAAAGTAACAGAATAAAATATGTACAATGAAATACTAATATTAAGGAAGAATGATAATTAAAATTAAAAAAAAAACTTAAATTTAAATTTTTTTTTAATATTTGCATGAAATATCACACATAATCAAAAAAAGAACTAATCAATAAAAAGTTACCGCAATAACCAATGTGTCAACTTCTTCTCTGATAGCGGATTCTGGGAATAAATCTGGGTTTGTGTCAACCAAGTCCAATAAATTGTCAAGGAAAGCATTTCTTTCTGTAACCATCAATATTATTCAGAAATAAAAATAAATCACTGAACCTTATAATATCAAAAATAATTTATATATATAACTAGCTAGGGTGCCCGGCTTCGCTCCGGTAGTTGTGTGGCAGTTTCAATAACAGAAAAACTTTAAAATTAAAGGAAATATAGAACAAAATTAACACTTTCTTGAAAATTTTAACATTGTATTAATTTAAGATTCGAGATCTGCAGTGTCCGCCCAAATAAGGAACCCTATATACTTTATAGGGTGTTGAAAATGGTGAATGAACAATTAATTTTGCTGCAACTTTGTCGAGTCATGCATCGTTTTTGATGGTTTCTGTGATTATGAATCCTATAAGCCCATTCCAAACTGTCAGCAGATTATAAGTTATTAGATTATTAGTTAAAAAACTATATTTGGAGTACAACTTAAGCGCCGACTACTGTGATGGTCCCATTAGATCCAGAAGTTTAGAAAATACCGAAGATTCATAGAAACTTTTTTTGTGAGACCTTTTTTCCAGTTCAACCTCCCTTAATTTACCCCCCCCCCACCACACCCTAATTTGGCCGAACTCTGCACTTCTCCAATCTTACTACTGTTACTAAGTGAAAACCAAAATATCATGAGGGCACAATTTTTTCATCATATTTCTTTTTATCCTGAACTATGAGCGGTGATAAAATCTTATTGAAAACATGTATATTTGGAGTCAATTTATCATTTTGTCAACTGGAATGCTCATCATACATAGTAATAAAACCATTTTTCATAACTTCATACAATAAAAACACTTCAAACTTGTTATTTTCGGTTTATAATCAGTCTATTCAGCTCTTCTTTTTTGTTTTATGTCTGTTTTTATTCGCTCACTCATATTGCATTAAATTTACTTAAGTATATGTTAGATATTGATTAAATGTAATGTTTTAATCAATTAACCTTCTTATGAGAAAATTAATTTTGTAAAGTATCCAGTCGGTTTTCTCATTGATTGCAGATATGTAAAATCATTAATTTATTTTAAAAGAAAAGGTGAAACTAATTGTTTTCGCTTGATTTTTTAGTAATTTAAAAAGAACAGCTGACAAAATATATAACCTTTACAAATATAACGGAATGAACGAACAATAAATATTGAGTGAAACACACCCTAGCGCTTCCTGGTGGTCTGCATCTCGAACTAAATTTTTCATTCATAAACTCGTATGTCATTCTCAGAGAGGCTAATTACATGTTGCGAGAGCCTTAAAATTCCAGTCCTTTTCTCTTCTATTTTATACCCTTAAGAGAGAAACGGAAACCTTCTTCTCCGTTAGGGGACCTACAGTTACACGCTGACATAAATCTCTTAATAGTATGTGGAGTCGTTTCTGAGCCTTTTCGGCACGCACATTGTACACTTTGCTTTATAATATATATTGATTATTTAATATTAATTTAACCTTACTGTTCAACAAAATAAATACTGGAAAAAAAGCAATAATTAAAAAAAAAAAGATAACTAAACAGATAATCATTTAAAAAATACAAAATCGAATAACATGTCCTGCCGCATCGGACACTTTAGTCAATCACAGAACTTTCCATGACTGTTGGGCATTAGGTAGGATTGTATTATATATTTTATTACTGTAGGATTATCAGTACTGCATAATGCACTGAAATAGCCCCCGTCCAATTCAGCGAAAAACATTAAGCTTAGCCACCAATGGGCGAAGAGCAGGTATTACAGTGCTGCTCAATGTCGCTGTGAAAATTGTATCAACACCGTTTAAAATATTATTTATATTTTCGAAGATATTGAGTCTAAAAAAAACATAGAAAATAAAAACATCTTATATTTTTTTCTTTGAAAGCTTCTCCGATATGGACTAGGAGGCGATTTACACTGTCTTTCACATGATGTAATAATTTAAAACAGGCTTTTAAATACAAAACCATTTCTACTTAAGAAATTTATGTTTCAATCTACGATTTCACATTCGATTAAATAAACAAATTAAGGGAACAATCATTCTTATGAAAGAGCACTTAAGGGAGAGGAATGTAAATAATCTTCAATTCGGGGAAAAAAAGTTCTTTTCTAAAGCGAATAAGCAAGATCGAAAACAAGAATCATAGCTCCATTGTTGGATTTCCTTTTTTATATTTCTAATTGTTTCGTTGTTGTTTAGTTTAACAGATATCCAAAACATAGAAATATATGCAGTAATCAATGAAGGGGAAAAAATAAAATGTGGCCAATTGCCCAACTGAGTACTCTTACTCTCATAATAATTGGTGCGCTACTAAAAAATAAATAAATCAATAAGAGAGAGATACAAAATTTGAATTTTTTAAGAATTTGGGCCCTCAGAAGGCATATCATGTAAGCATCAAGTGTTAATATAATAAACCATGATATTGTTGCGGCCAGTGGGTTAAGACAAAGGGCCTATTGAGAACAACCGTCCATTTCTTGGCACGGGACTGGCGGCCGGCTAAGATCATAAGGACTACCGAATGTTCTCGTTTTTTCTAGACCAGTGGTCACCCATTAAGTTTCATGAAGGTCCGTTTCAAAGTCTTGCCGAGCTTCTGCCGTCTATTCAGGGAAAACCACCGGGGGTACTCACTCGGAAATTTTTTGAAAAATTAACAGTTTAACTACATTTTAATCATTATTCAAATATTTGGAGTTTTTATTACTCTGTATATATTTTGTATATTGTGTATTTTTGTTTTAGGATTTGTTTTAATTTTTTTTTTCGTTGAGCGGTCCACACAAAACTAGCTGGCGGTTCGCCATTTGGTGACCACTGTTCTAGACGATTTTCCAAAAGACTTATAAATAGCGGCTTTGACAAGCATCAGCGGAGTTGTATGTCACTCGAAGTGATAAGTGATAAGTTCTATTGTGATAAGCCTTATTGTGATGTTATTGAGATAAGATTGTATGTTGTAGAAAAGACTCTAGTTTTTAACCAGTGTGGTTTGTCGTAAGTGATTAGAGTCTACATACATATCCTATTCTATATCTAATAATAAGGCAGTAATTACCATGGTAAGTATTAGATCAATAAATTATAGTTCTCATGATAATTGTTTGTTTTACTGAACCCGAAGCCCTTAACAATATTAGTATGGAATATAAAAATTGTAATCCATACCTTTTCTTTTCATTTCCTTGTTTTGTAATCCATTTTTCTCAGAAATAAATAATTGTTTTCTGTTTTTTATAACCTAAAAGTTATAAAATATTATAAGAAGTACGTAAATGATCCAAAACACTTACTCTAATAAATTTCTTTTCAGAATATTTGGAAAAAATTAAATTAAATCAATTGATGCCCAGGCGGTTTTATTAAAACTTTGTCAAATAGGTCCAAAATAGCCTTGCATTTTTTTTTTTTTTTTTTCGTTTACCGCTATACATGTACTGACATTTTTGGCCGCATGATGTGGTATTCTTGTTATCATGTTATTCTTTTAGTGCTTGCGGGATCTCAGACAGCATGGAGGTATAATCCAATAAAGAATTATATAGAAATAGGGGGGGTGTTAAATGTCCCCCCCCCCAAAGGAATAAATTTGCAGTTCTAACTAAACTTAATTTATTCTCACTCAATAAATATTTTCCTGATTCCCGAACTAATAACATTAATTTTATAATAACTTTTGTTTTGTCTTATAAGGCAACTCAATATTTCAATGTATAATTAATTATCAAACGTTACTATTCAACTTTACTAAAGTATATTTATGTTTTACTTAACTATTAGATTTTTTTTACATTACCTCATCAGCAAAATTGTGAATAACATCGATGGCTTTAAAAAATTTTTTACCAGCATTAGAACGGCGATAAATAAAGTCAGGGAATAGCCAAAACCTAAGAAATCTGTGTACAATACAGTCATGGGAACTGAAAATATAATAAAAATTATGATTAATCAGTGCTATTATAACAAATATATATTGACTTATTGTAATACTATAGCGGTGAGATCCTTTATCTTTTTAATCACCTCTTGTTTAAAATCCAGATATAACGCAACAAAAGTTTTCAAATTGAGAGTGAAGCCCCTCTCATCCTCGTAAAAACTAATGGAGACCCCAGTTTTCTCACTAGAAATTTTGCAATGAAACGCACAGAAAACATTATGTTTTTATTGCCTCATCGGCACCTAATGGTGGGAACTTGATTCGATCCATATTTTGTAAATGTAGAGAATAGAAATGAACGGTTTTAAGAAGCAAGATGTAAACTGGAGTAAACGGTGGCAAATGCAAACAGTTTCCTTTTAGTGCGGGAACTGAAGGCCAAAAAAGGTTCTGATCCATAGAAAGTTTTTGATCTTATAGGCTAAAGTACTCTTTCATAGACCGTAAATAAGAACCCCTACCACCTCAAACCAGTAGGCTTGACAGTACGTCTTGTATTTTCAACGTTCCCATCTGTTGATTCTTCTCTTATTTCTGAATATGATTATCTTCAAATTATCAAGGTTAACCACCAACTTCCAATTTTTACAACACAGTTCAAGCACTAAAACGTTTGTCAGCAAATTACGTGGACTTTAAGCAAGTATAAATTGTTATATTGATATTTCGCATATTGATTTTTATAAAATATTGATTTTTCGCAGAAAGTAAAATTTGAATTAATTGATAGTAAATCCACACCCTAAATTGAAGTTTCTCCTTTAAATCGTTAATAAACAGCGCAAACCAAAGAGGACTCAAAATACAACGCTGCCAAGCCCCTTTTTACACTGATTGAGCCCGTTATGCCTGCAGGTGTAATAATAATAATAATTAGTGCCCGACCGAATCGAAAGTTTTAGCCGAAACCGAAATCTAATTTCGGCCATAGACCTGGTTTCGGGCCAAAACCGAAAATTACTTAAGTATGTATATATAATACATGTTAGCGTTTAATATGTCTGTCTACCATAGCAATAATATCAATGAAAGCTTATAAACTGACAGTAATTTAACTCAATTATTCCCACTTGATATGGAAGAGTGGTAAGACAGGTATATTAGTTAGGTTATAGGATCGAATCTCGGCACTTTAGAAATCAAATTTCATTATTAATAAGGAGATAATTAAAAGCACAAAAAGGTTCTTGGTAACCCTCACGGTAAATAATAAATACTATTCTTTACATATAATGTCAAGAATTCTGTTTGAAAAGAATGCTTTCATTAGATGTTAAAAGGTCATGTACTTTAGGTGGCACATACCCGTTTGTCACTATTACATTTTGTCTCCACTCCCAACTTAAAGTTGTCGATCAATTAAAAATATCAAAAGTATTAGAAAATTCTATGTTTTATCGAACTACAATACAAGTGTAATTAACTAAAATAAAAGATACTTCACAGTATTAAATCCATGGGTGCTAAAGGCCATGAAAGAGATCGAGCTCACAAGCTGAAATCGTGCAGTCCAACCTACTTCTCGGAGATTCAGACCCAAACGCTAGTTAGTTAACTGAAACCGAAACTGTGGCGAAACCAGGTTTTCTTGCCGAAACCGAAACTTCGGTCGGTCACTTATATATATATATATATATATATATATATATATATATATATATATATATATATATAGATATATATTTCTAAAAGATGTTTATCTTAGAAATATAAAATCGAACTATTAGTATGTTTACCAAAACTTACATTCTTGATGCTGTTATGAATTCATTATGATTCTTATCATCGGTATTCAATTTAAGACCCATCGCCGTTTCTAAAATACAATTATATATTTATTTTATATAATATGATAAAGCTACTTATTATTAATTAATAATTATTGCTTTCAATTTTATTACCACATATTATTTTAAGTGTCAACACATATACCATATCATCGATATCAGCCGGTTTTCCTTTGGACGCAAGTAAATATGAAACATACTCCTCAGCATTACGGCTAACATTTTTGATCGAAGATTCCAGTATCTTGAGGTGAAAACTAGGTGTTAATAATTTCCTGCGCGTGCTCCATTTTTCACCTATTCAGAAAAATTAATTACATTAACGTAATTAATTCAATAACATATTGTTTGTTTGAACTGTTGAATGATGATTAGAAATCTATATTATTGCATAATTGAGTAAACTTCCAACTAAAATATTGTCTGTCTGTTAGATAACATTAATTGTGAAAAAATAAAAACGAAATCAGACATCATTGATTGTGAAGAAATAAAAACAAAAATTTTCTTCCACCCTGGTATAACATAAGTAATATCCAGGGTGCGAATCAGGCACGGAATTAGCCTGGGAACTTCAAATATTGCCGGATTTCTTCATGGGATTTTTTCCCAACATCACAAAGATATGATTTACTATCTTCGTTCGACATTGGCACCCAGCAGACTGTCAGCGCTCAAAATCTGTGGCTGGTTGAAACTCTGAATATAAATCTAAGTGGACTGTATGAATAAATGAAAAAATGAACAAAAAAGAAACCTCTATTGTTTTTAAATTTACAATTTTAAAGTGGTACAGAAATCAATACAACGGATACAAAACAGATTAGCAGTTATACAAAGTAAAAGAAAATTGGAAGAGGCATTTGTTTCTACACTCCATGAGCCTCTTCTGACAGGGGACCGATACAAAGAGCTGCGTGCTCAATCATGTCTGCTACATGGAAAAGAATTTTGTGGACAGTCGATGGGGAACCGAGTCACTGCCATCTCAGCCGTTTCCGCTGTATGCTTGCGAAATGCTGCAGTATCAATGGGGTACAGAGAGCAAATCACATCTAGTACTGTTTTTAATCTCATAATTAATTCTTGATTTATCCCTGTAATTTGCGCGGTTAATAAAAGATTTTCAAAAAACTTGTAACAATAACAGCATCAAACTGAAATAAATGTACCGCCTCAATTTTCAGGAATGAGAGCTCTAGTGCAAAGGATCACCATACACTATAAGCAAACTGTGCAACTTCAAACAACCTACTTTTAATTGTAGTTTATTTGATTATTTAAAATACAAAATGAAACAATTTTGTTTAGTGTTTTAGAATTAAAATCAAAATAATTTTATTTTATTTTAGTATTTTAAAATTAAAATGAAAATAACGTGTGATTTATTTTATTTTAATTCTAAGCCAGTCCCCCTACCTTAGAGACCTATAGGAGGATTTTTCTTAACTAATAGTTCCTCCCCAAGGTCACCCGCCTTCCCCACTCGAACCGCAGCTGAAGGTTTAAATCCTTATATATCCCAAAGTTGGCCGAAGTTGGCGCTGAAAAATTTACCTCAGTTCCTCTACTACCTACAGTTACATATTAAACCATTGCGACCGTAACGCAAGCGTTTTATAAACCAACAAAGTCAAAAAATCATACTTATTTCAGCAACGATTTCGAAAATTAATTTCTTCTCTAACTATTGATATTATTTAAAAATGTTTAGTCCACTACAGTGCACATATAGATGACACACTCCTGATATATTGGGAAGTATTTTATTGTTAATCTTATACAGAGTAGAAATTCTTTTTTATATTGGTAGAAAAGTACGATTTTTTCAATCATTAAAAAGTTGAATTTTAATGGTACACACACATTTTAATTTTGAAGAAGTTAAAAAAATATATTCTTTCCATGGTTCTACAACTATCTAAGTATTCGAAAACCAAGAAAAAATCAGGTTTGGGCTACGTTCATTTATGAGGTTTTTTCCCAGTGCGTTGGACCACTGTGCGACGTGTGGCGCTGGTTACATGCCACCTGTGAGAGGGCAGCAGTGCAGCACCAGGTAAACCCGCAACTCCAATGGAGCTAACGCGGAACAATCTTTATAATTTATTCCTTTATTAATACATACTTACAAAAAAATATCTATTCCTCAGAAATCGAGTTAAGACACAAAATTCAACAACGAGTCGTAACAAATATCGACTTAGATATCGGGCAGTCATATGCGGGCTAACACCTTTCTTATCGCTCACCCCACATAATTATTTATAACCAAAGTTATTTTATTTAGCAAGTTTTTATTTATATTAAATTAAGCAAATTTATTGATGACAGTTTATTAGTCCCCTTCCACCATCCTATTAAGCTCCTAATAACTTCATTACCCTATTAACATTGTTCGATAATACATGAAAACTGTTTATTATAGGAATTCTTAATGAACATGTTAACTAACCTCCAGAAATGGCTATTCCATCGTTTAACATTGGCTTTATGAACGAATATTCTGCGCGACCTTTATTAATATTTGTAGAGCTACTTAATAGTGTCTGAAAAAAAAAGTGATTATTGAATAAGTATAAAATTATTAAAATACTTAGCAGTTTTTATTATTCTTATTGTATGAGGACTAAACTAACCGAAGGCGTCTATTTCAGAAAAAAAATTAAATTAAAAAGTAGTTTTTCTTCTCCCAGCAATGGTTAACTTGATTTCATAGAATAAAATTCATTTGATTTCCATAGAATAAAATTGGAGTTGATATTTAATTATTTCAAACTATGTATGTATATTTTGAGCACAAAAAACTACAATACTAGATCATTTAAATGCTCTTGAGTTTGGCAGATTGTATTATTTCCTATATTGTTTATATTAACTATGTTCAAATTGCTGACGAAGAACACACTGCATTACCTTGGGCTCTAAAATAATTTTTTTTAAAGTTAACCTTAACCTTAACGGATTTTCTTAATAAGGCGTCCATTCTTAAGTTATTGGTTTCTGGTTATTAAGTTTCTGAAAACATATCTTGTTTTAATTTTAGGGTTGCGTGCTAATATTGAAACAATTAAACTTTTCGAATTAATTGGAAATGAGATTCTATAATTATGTGACGTTTGAAAGTGTTTTTTTTAATAATATTTTAATCACTTAAATTAAACTTCATACTTTTTCAAACAATAGTAACCTAGCAAAGCAATGATAGACTCTCATTATTATTATTTTTTTTTTTTTACTTCAGACTTTAATTTAAATAATAAGCGTCAATCAGCAAATGAGATGAAAACTGTTATGTGTTGGAATTTTCTTTGGAGGGTAACCTTGAAGAACTAGTTCTAAAATAATAACTACCTTCTTAAAGGTGAACTATTTTTCTCAAGGTTTTAAACTAGTGACCTCACCCTAAAATACGTCTTTTCAAAAATTACCAATTTTGTGAAATCGAAATTTTTTAAATAAGTAAGGAATAAAGGGTTGGATTGTCTTTGGAAAAGGCAAGCATCTTCCTGGCTTATTGAGAAGCTATAAGTATTAAAATATATGAAGGGTCAGGGGTAAAAATCACGGTAGTCCACTTTTTGTTGATTTGAAACAAGTGGTGCTCTCTGATAGTACAGGAAGTGTACTTTCTTTTCCTACTTGTTACAGTCGAGAAAAAAAAAGGTAGCCCACATAAAATCGATGGTTTAAAATCGATACAAGGGGGAAAAACAGCTGAAGTCCAGTGCGTCGGGGAAAGATTAACAGTAGTCCGTTTCTGTGGTGTTTTTTTTTTTTGGAAGAAGGTTATCAATATTGGTTGTTAGTTCTTCAGTTTACATTCTATTCTAATCTATTACGGTGTTTAACATTATAAAAATGATTTTATTATTATTATTACGTTTAAAAATGAACAGTGACTTTAGTCATATCCTGTACACTTGGATAATTACAAGTGTGAAAAAAGACTGTCATGAAAAAACATGAAAATGACTTTCAACTCACAAGTCAGGTGAAAACTGTTGTTCTAAACGATTTAAGTTAAGTAAACGATGAACTTGGTGGAATTAACTTTGATTCTCCATTTTTCGAACCACATTTCTAGTTCAAATAGATGGTTTTGTAGGGCGAAGGATGCGATAGTAGGGTTTTGATGTAATGAAAGGATAGCGAATACTATAGACGGTTGTGCGAGGGTGTCTAGGGATATCTGATGTGTAGGCAGAGAAACAAACATATTTCTATTAGCAAATAGAAATAAATTTATTATTTAAAGTATTATTGTTTTATTTGTTTACCCAAAAAAGTAATAATAATGTAAAGGTCACGAACAAATAAGCTATTAACTACAGTGGGTTTTTCCCCCAACAATGAGCAGTTTGGTGATGTTTTGTTATTTCAGTGGCATTAATTGCTACTATTTGGTTTTGGAAATTTTCTACAGTGGTGAACAGTTATCTGGGTTAGAGGAATATGTTTTGCGAAACTAATTTTAACTTTAGGAAAATTGATCAAGGGGACCATAAACTTTAAATTTCATTTTTCTCAGATTGGACTTGATTGAACTACCGTGGTTTTTCCCCATGACCCTTCATATATTCCGAAGTCACATCAGTTATACCTCCGGAATTTTAATACATGCTTTAAAAAAGTAATTAGTAATAAACGTATTCGCTTGTTTTTCTAAATTTATTCACATTAAAAATCGCAAACGTTTCACACTTTTTCATTATTAGCAATAACTACTAAGTGTAAAGAAGGGAAGATAAATAAATGCTGACACAATAGGAATATCGTTAAAAATCATACCTTAACAAGTTCAGGCTCTGTCAAGAATATGTATCTCTTACCAAATACTTGAAATGCAAAAATATCTCCATATTTCTCACACCATTGCATAACGGTTGCTAACAAATCTATAAAAGAAAAAAAATGGTAATAATCAGAAATAACAGGCATAATAACAATAATGTTGCAGGAACTGTTTTTCTATTTATATTTGATGGCATTGAAAAGAATGTTCAATCTAATGAAGTAAAAAAAAAAAAAAGAAAGAAAATACATCACTCATGAGACATGCTACATGAGACATGCTAGCCTAATAAAATTAATATATGCCAAAACATTGTTTAATTTATCGATAAGCTTGTCATCTCGTACTTTAGAAATCCAATAGCAATTTCAGCAGACTTCGAAAATGCGAAAACATTTTTGATGTTTAAGAATAAGTAATTAGGCTCGATGCGCATAAAACTACTTTCACTTACATACCTACTTTCAATAAAAACAGATAGTTACACATGTGGACCTTGGGAGTGAATAGAAAGGTTATTTGTTTGTGTTGATTCTAAAAATTCAATCAGGCCATTGACTTTCAATATTCAGTTATAACTTCATTGTTTTGTTTTTTACTTGTTGAATTTTATAATCCACTGTACATATATAAAACAATAAAACAAAGCTAGGTCGGTTCAAAAACGGCTGAACCTTCTTTTTTTGATCTTTGGATTTGATTTTTCTACGCCCGCAAAGCAAAATAATTATTAGAATATCGGAACATGTTGAGGGAGGAGAGACTATTTATTATTCTTTTACAATTTTATCAGATTTAGAAAAAAATTTAAAGATATGTCGTTGTGAGGAAAGAGATCATAATTTGTTGACACACTGGTTTTCAACATAATTATTTATTTAAACGTATCATGATTGTTATATTGGTGTCCTTGAATCCACTTCATATCCTTATAGTTCAAATGAGTGGCATTTTTACTCCCATTCAAATTAACCCTCCTACCTTAAAGATAAAAGTTGACTATTACACACCTCTAAATTAAAGGTTATAATCCTCTATATCTTCTATAGAAGCCTTCTATATCTTCTAAATATTGATATTTTATGTTTTGGTGAAACTACATTCCAATAATTTTAATATTCCCAATTCGTGAATAACTTATTATCAAAGGTCATTTCTGGATATTTCTAAGCTTACATTATCGAAATGATAGCATAAAAATAAAAAACAATCTAAAATAATAGGAATACTATCCAAAAATGATCATGAATAATGAAGCTTAATGAGAAGGCTGAAATGAATGTATCTGAAGTTCGTAATTTATGAATATTACGGATAAGGAATATGCAGTGTCAAAAGACGTTTTACTAGGTGAAAAACTCAGTCCATCACTATTTGCACTCTATATCTCTGATATAAAACAATTTCTTATTGACCTTGGATCAGAAGATATTTTCATTAACTCAATGGAGCATATCCTGGTGTCGTTTTATGTAGAAGATATTGCTATAATAGCTAATTCCGTTCAAGATGTTCAATTTAAAATAAATATTCTTCGAAAATACTGCACTGAGAACCTTTTAAGATTAAATACGGGAAAATCGTTGTAATGTCAATTCATGGACATGCTTTGAGTAAGAGAAATATGAAAAAAAAAAATATTATAAAAATGAACTATCGGATTATGGAAAACAGCAAAGATAGAGTAGTATTATAAAAGTAGTATTATAAAAGTGAAGTCTGGGGTTTGCCTCATGCGGATGTGGACGAGAAAGTTCGGCTAAAATTCCTAAAATGTCTTCTGCAGCTTTCTAGGAATACCCCAAATTCATATATGAGATTAGAAACCGGCTGCAGACATTTAAAAATAGAGATTTTAAAACGGGCATTAAACTGGTGGTATAAAATCCATAGGGTGCAGGAAAATAGATGACCTTTGATGTATTTTAAAAGGCTGTTTGAATTTGCTGAAAACAGAAACATTCCATTTATTTGGGCTTCAGAATTAAAAAGCTCAATCCGATAAAGCTCACTATGTATGAGAGATAAAGATCCAAAAATTCTGTTGAAGAGAAAGGATTCTTTAGTCTCAGGTTTGGATAGTTAATCTAATCTTTTGATCTCAACTTTTGAGCCAGGACATAGACATTATTTCTAAATAAATTGCAGAACATATTTTAGGAACCTATCAAATCATACTTATGGTGCAGACTACCTTAAGTTTCATTGTCATATGAACAAAATTATAACGACCTCTCAGGTTAGGTTAACAGGAAATAAATTTCAAAGAGTAATTAGCAGCAGATCTCTTTTTAGTTTTGATCCCTATTCAAAATGCCCATTCTGTAAGAGTAGTGAACCTGACGACCTAAAACCCTTTTTTTATTTCCTTTCCCATATTAGCTCCCATAAGATCTCAACTTTTTGCAATTTCAAATAAACCTAGATCTCAGTCCTGCTTTAATATAATATATTATATAATATTTAATCTGATGATTTGTTTATAATCGATAATCTAATTAAAATCAATATTATTTTCATTAATGTTAAGGAAAGCACAAAAATCCGAAGTTCGTCATGTATGAATAAATTTTATTTTTATTACTTTTGGAATTACACTAAGTGAAAATTATTTGAATTATTTCCACCTTCTGATGGGTATATACTAATTTAGCAAGATATAAATATATATAATTACCTTTTGTTTTTATAATTCTGCTTGCTGTTAAATTATAAATGTAATATTACTTATATATAAATATGAGAGAGTATATGTAAATATGTGTATGTATCAATGGACACACGTGTGCGTATATTCTTTTATCACACTCATACATGACCAAATTTAAATTGAATTTTACTAATTAGAAATTAATTCATTGAATTGGGAAGTCATATAAAAATATGTTAAGTAAGATTATAAAATTATGTTTTAGTCTGATATAAACATAGGCATTGATTTCTTACAGATCGGCAACTTGTGGAAGAAGATTTATATCTCAGGGGAAAAAATGAAACTACGATAAAAATATTATTGATAATAACAACGCATTGTGAGCAGGAAATAATCAGAGGGGAAAAACAAATTAATTAATTTTAATGATAATATAGAATATTTCTTATTTAAAAAAAAATTCATAAGCATCATGCCAAATTATCAATGAAACATTAACATGACGAAACTTCGGATTTTTGTGCTTTCCTTAACATAAATGAAAATAATATTTATTTTAATTAGATTATCGATTATAAACAAATCATCAGATTAAATATTATATAATATATTATATTAAAGCAGGACTGAGATCTACTGGCTCCTCTTCTCCACATTATATACACTCATGACATACCGGAAAGCATTGACACACTGACCGCTACATATGCTGATGATACGGCGATTCTCACTAAACACAAGGATCCTACACATGCCTCACAAATTTTACAACAACATTTACATATGGAAGATTCGACTTAATCATGACAAATCCAAACACATAACGTTCACTCTTCGAAAAAATATCTACCCTCCAATTTATATAGAAAATTTCACAAACTTATACTGTACAGTATCTCGGTCTTACCTTTGACAGAAGGATGACCTGGGACCCGCATGTTAAGATGAAACGTAAGACCCTTAACAACCGACTCAACCAACTCTTCTCAGTTTTTTCTAAAACTACAAAACTGGAACTAAGACAAAAATCAAATACATATTTATACTTGATAAAACCAATATGGACATACTCTTCACAGATATACGGAACAGCTAAAAAGACCCACTTACATCGACTTCAAACCTTTCAATCAAAAATGATAAAACTCATAGTTAAAGCACCATGGTTCGTCACTAACAAAACACTACATACTGACTTACAAATAGAAACAGTAGACCAACATATAAAGACACTTTATAAACGTTTTCACACTCACTTACAAGGCCACTTCAACCGACTGATTAGAGACATGGCAACAGGTGATACACCAATAAATAGGAGATTAAAAAGGCGTTGGATGAGGGATCTCCTTCGTTAACAAACCAGATCACCTGATACAAGCCAGGGAAGAGGTACCGCTGGGTGCCATCCTTCCCCATGCCTAACATGCCCTTATTTAAATTAGTATAGCTCTCAAATTTGCTGATCGTCGAAGTTGTTGACAGGCGCAAATCAAGATATGAAGACAAAAAAAAAAAAAGAAAATTTTGTTGTTATTTTTCCGGGATGAATTGCTTAGGTCAATTTTAGGCCTCAATAAGGAAAATCAACTAGAGCTGTGGAGAAGATTAACGAAAGAAGAGATTATAGGGGGAAACCCTACAATACAATATAATATATAAATATGAAATCTAAGAGGTTAAAAGTGGGCGAGACACGTGGCAAGAAGCAACTCTCAGTCTCCCTCAACATGACAATGAATGCAGCAGTGGTCGGTACCCAGCACAAGGGAGATTCAGGCATAGGTGGGCTGAAGTAATTAAGAAGGAAGCCACCAACATTGAGTGGTTAACTGCAAAGCCATCGCCCAAGATTGACAGAGGTGAAAAAGACTATTTAGAGCGGCTAAAGATGTTCAAGTTCTGTGAGCAAACAGAAAAATAAATAAAATTACGGAAAAAAAGTTATTTTGTTCTGTAATCGATATTATATATTAAGCGGAAAAGATCTATGTTGGTGTATTTAAGATATTTAATTTATGTAAAAGACTAATTGAAATTACCTTTGGAAGTCATTATCATAAATTTGAAGGCGACTCCAAAATATGGAAGCCCCCTGGGTCCTGGTATTGCGGTTGGTTTCCGATAATCGGCCAGAATACCAAGGAGGACTAAAAGAATAGTAAAAATCAACGCACAAGTGACATCCATTGTCATCCAATTCAGGCCCTCGGCTGTGAATTTATATATACTTCTCTCTCCCAGCCATGGTTCATAAATAATGATAGAATAAAATATGTTAATTTGCGCTAATTAGGCGCATGTTGAGTTTTTTGTTTTGTTTTTTGTCTCGCATATTAGTCATCGCTACCTCCCCCCCCCCCTCACTGACAGTAACTTTAAAATAAAATACTTCTTCAACTATCTTTCATCTGCAGGTGCTCCTTATGATTCACCATAATTTACAAAAAAACATTTTTTAGATGTCTATTCATTTATATTAATTTAATTCATATTAAATAATTATTAACCTATGCAAAAAGTATTCTTAAAACGGAAAAATTTCATTTGAACAACAGAACATCTAATAAATATTGTATTCATTGATTAAATACTAATTATTACTCCGAATTGATTTTTTTATTAGTCCCAGGTCTTCATGAATAGGTCTTGAAACCAGAAGAACAAAAAAATTATTTGTTTTTATTGAATTTATTTTTAAGAATACAAATCAAATTTCATATTGATGAAAAAAAAATATTTCATTTGGGGATACTATCGAAGATAAGCTGCGCTGTCTCCGACCGTTATTTCGGTCATTTATGAAGAGGGGAGCACGAAATCTACGGCAAAGCTAAAAGGTAATACACCTTTATAAGACTAGTTTTAGCAAAGATATAAATATACATTATTTTTTAAAAGAAAGACAACGAAATTTACCTTGAACATTAATCAAATTGTTTATATTAGAATAGTATAATAATACATTATTGAATAGATTAATGAAAATTTTAGGAATTAGCTGTACTAATCTTTCATACATATTTCATGGAAATTATTTGTTTCCCTGGTAACTAAAAGTATTCAACAACTAAATAGAAAAAATCAGATGTGATGGTTTGTTATGCTTACGTTTCCGTAATATCACAAATAAGAATAAAATTTTTATTTTAGCAATAAAAAATATTACTGGTCTGGCCTAAAAAAATACGTAATGCTCAAATTTTTTAAATGGATGGCGCCTAAGTATTTTGTTCGGTACCCCTACCTGGCCATGTGTGGCATACGGGGGGTTACTCTACAGGTGTAACCAACCTATTCTAACCATGGTGGGAGGGTCGAGACTTATTCCGTGGGGCCTCCACGAAATAAAAGTCAACCCTCCCAGGGCGGATTCGAACCGCCGCCGTTCGGCTCGAGCGTGCAACAACAGGTCGCGCTCCTACACGCTCGGCTATCCCGGCCCCGGCGCCTAAGTATTATTTAAAACAAGTCTATTTCTAATCTAAGTTAGTTGGTAAGTGAAAGTTGTGTGCTGCTCAAACTGCATCAGAATTTTTACTTTCACTTACCTATATATGAAGGGGTACTTTATTTAATAATTTTTTACGTTTTTTTCGATTTTCTCAAAAACGGCTCTAACGATTTTGATTAAACTGAGTATTTGATCTATTTATATGACCGAAATATGACTGTAAAAATTTCATAGAAATTGATTAACCGGAGGGGGGACTTTACTTAATAAATTTTGTATCATTTTCACGTGTTTTTTTTATTTACTCAAAAACGGCTTTAACGATTTTGATCAAACTGGGTATATTAGTACCCATATTATGGGTATATTAGTAAATAGGGGATGTATGTATATGCCCGAGATACGACTTTAAAAATTTCATCAAAATTGATCAACCGGAGGGGGGATTTTACTTAATAAATTTTGTACCAATTTCACGAGTACATATTTTTTATTTACTCTAAAATGGCTTTAACGATTTTGAAGAAACTGGGTATTTGATGTATGTATGTACCAAATATGTAAAAGCCAACATTTCATCAAATTTGGTCTAACTGAGGGGGCACTTTATTTCATTACTTTTTTTCCAATTTTTACTTTTTTTTCGATTATCTCAAAAACGGCTTTAACGATTTTCATCAAATTCGTCATGTTTTATGAAAATTAGGTTTTCTTTAATATCAGGTAAGTTTTATCATTATTAAAATGTTCTGAGGGGCTTTTTTTTGGGGGGGGCCTTTTTTGTTTGTTTGTTTCTTTCTTATAAAGTACCATTGTTTTTGTTTACATGGAGAAATTAACTGTCTCTCGTTACGCCTAAAAATAAGAAATGGCTAAATATGAGATATGATAAAAATAAAGAAAACATAAAGAGGAGAAAAAAGAAAAATATTCAGTCAACTCATAAAACTCGTTGAGCCCACGCATGCGGAGTACGCCTTTAATGACAGACCATTGTTCATAATTAAAGCCGTTCTGTTCATTTGAGAAGTGGCAATTAACAAAACGCATTAATTTCTAATCTAAGTAAGTTGGTAAGTGAAAGTTGTTAGTTGCGAGCACGCACCAGATTTTTTTTTAATATGTTATCAGAGACTAATTACAATACCAATTACAGAAAAAAGGTGTTTCATAGTTTAAATCGGTTCATATTTTTTTTATTGTGTTTAAGCAAATCGTAAACTAAACAATGTTTTTTATTCACACCATTGTCGTGCTCGTTTTTATTCCCACCTTTTTTTTTAAGGTTTGATGATCGCACAATGGGCCAACCTTGATGATGAATGGCCAACCTAGGTGGAAAAAAGTCAGGTTCGAAACTATGTGTAAAGGAGTATGTGGATTTGACTGTAAACATAACGATGTAAATAGTACTTCACTTTAGTACCGGTCACATTTTGTTTAAATTATTCGTTTTTTCAATTGAGCTTCATATATCATGGTATTGACATTTTTTTATTTTTACTTTGTATCCAGTAAATATGGACCTCTGCTATATTAGTAAACCATTTTCCAAATAATTAGTGCAAACTAGGACCTATTATACAATCATTTTTTAGCATTTATAATAGTTTATAATTTTATAGTTGTAAAGATAGCAATTTTAAAACTTAAAAGTTATTTTACTAAAAAGTCCGCCAAAGTACCTCTGTGAAATTTATGGTAGAGGTCACTAAGAAGGTATATTAAAGAAACATGAAAAAATTAGCTGCCTCCCTTTGCCTATGAAAAATAATGTTGGTCGGACAATAATTTAATGTTCGAGTGTTTTTGTGAAGAAACTTTGCCATCTACTTCGTGCGCTAATTTTGGTCATCCTGTTAAACGATTCGAGGACTGAAGTGCCGGAGGAAAATTGAATAAAGTTACAGTTACGAAGTACGCAAGAATTACCGTTTGCAGAAGTATTGCAAATTTGATTGCAGAAATATTTCAATCTCGGTCCGAAACTACAACTCAATTTAAAAAAAAAAACAGTTCGATTTACTGAGCGTCAATTTAACAATGAAGCATCTGCTTTTATAATAGACTTTAAATTCAAAAAGAGATGATTTATATCTTTGCTTCTAATGTTTCCAACTAACGTTAGATTTGTCAGCGGGTCTGTAATGATAACAACGGTCACAGCAGACATAAAAAAAGAGTTAGAAGATTGCAGCGCAGATGATGATTATTTGCCTTCTTGTTTGTTCCTGTAAAATCATGTGCTTAAAAATGAAAGAAAATTTAGTCCGGAACAATTCCAACTGAAATTTAAGGAAGAAATGTTTCTAATAATTGATCGGCCGAAATCTAGTTTTAGGGATCCTAATGATGAGAATACCGCTATACAGTTTTTCGAAAATCGTGGCCATAGAACAGCCTTACCCTGGTTAAATGTGATCGATGTAGACATTTCAATACATATGTTGGAGAGATCAGGAACTGATATCTAAATTTATATTCGTAGTACCATATGCCTTCTACTATCCATAAGCTGCTTGTTCAGAGCACCAAAATCATCAATAACTTCATTCTGCATGTTTGAATGCTCAGAGCAAGAGCAAGAGGCTTGAAACTAGGACCTATGAGTTCCACAATTGTTTACTCGTTCTCACGCACAGCTATTTATACAGATTCAGTCTCAACTCTATTTTGAACATCGGACCCATTAATTAACTCTTAAAGCCTAAAAGAAATAAAAAAAACCTTGTTATTAAACCTCTATTGCAGACATATTTGAAAGGTCTAGAAAGTGAAGATAGAATGATTCGTGCATCACATCCACCAATGATTCTTCTGGATAAGATGAAGATTCTTAGATAAAAAAAACATGGACTGATAATGAGTCGAAAATAAGCAATTAGTAAAAATATACCATGCGCAATGTTAAATATTGTTTCCAGTATTAGGCTTTACAAAAACCATACCTGTATTATTTCCGGTTATTTCAAATAGTGTATTTTCTTAATCTTTATTACCTGTGTGATATTATTTTACCTCTTTGCAACTCGATTTTTTAATTAGATCAAGATGCCATGACTATTTAAGTAAGTCAGACTTTTTTCTTGCTAGATTGGTCATTCGTCACACTGTGGATCGGGGTGATGAGATGGGTGATTGTAAGAAATACTTTCAATCCCATGAAGGATAATCAGTTTCGTTAATGATAATTAGAAAATTTAGGCTAATGATTCGTGTAATCTCATATACAGATTTAATGATGAAGTTCCCACGACTTTTGGCAACTGTTAATTTTTTTTTTAACATGGATAATTCTTTAGGTTGGTTCTGGGAACATATTTTTGTATATTCAGCATAATCATTCTTGTTATTTGTTAATCTTTTTTTTTTTATGCTTGTTAAAAAATATATTAATACAAACCCTCGTTTTACATATTTACCTCCATTGTCGTCTACTAATCAAAGCTAATAAACAAATATGAGAAACGTATGAATATATATATATATATATATATATATATATATATATATATATAAAACAAGGACAACTATTAAGTCTTCTAGCAACTGACTGGAATATACTATACAGTATATTTTACCCAAATTGGAACTTAAAGCAATTCTAGGCCAGTAGTAAATGGTTGCCTAGGAGGTGAATGGTGATAGTCGAAGGTAATCATCATTCTTCCTTCATTTACTTCTTATAAACTAAGAATAAAATATATTGTATTTTTTTTCGTTTTATAAATAGACCTATTGTTAAAGAAATACTTGATAACTTCATCACTTATCGACAGGTTGCAGTATTGTTCTTTTTTTTTTTTTTTATACATTATAAACTACCTTATATCGAAAAGAATTCAGAACACGTTTTTATTTTCCTATATAGTTGTGGTTTTGAAGAGGTTGGTTGTTACTTTCTGAAGGGCATTATGGAATTCGAGAAAAATAAAAAACAGTTTAAAAATATTTTAACATCGTTACAAATTAGAAAATGTCCAACATTGCTTGTTACATCAATTTTTGTTTCATTATTTGATATATTTCAATTTGAAATATTCTTCTAGGAATAAAAAGTTTAATACTTTCTTTTACTTAATACATCACAATTATTCATTTTGGAAACCATTCTTCAAACACCGTTCCTTTGAAAGACTTTGATGATTATTGGTTCCATCGTTTGCAATGTAATACCGTAGTCCAATGTAATTGAGGTAGTGACCAGTTCGAGCCTGCACTGCCGCACTACTGTCGACATGATCGTCTTCAACTCCATCATTGCGTATTTCTGCCCTGCAAAAATGTTCAAAATTACTTATCAACGTAGAGATCAAACAAGTCAAGGATTGAAGCTATGAAGCTATTGTATGAGAATTACCTATACAATTTCTTGGACCTGCTGAAAAGGGTATAAATGAAAATGGGTGCCTTTCAACACCTGGAGCGAATCTTTCAGGAATAAACTCCTCTGGATTATCCCAATGAGTTTTAGATCGATGAACAGCGTATGTACATACTGCAACAGACCTACCCGCAGGAATGACTGTATTTTCATCTACGAAAACGGCAAAAGTTTATTTTAATTTATTTTTTCATTATTAATACAGTGTATCCCAAAAGTAATCGGAAAAACTAACTTTCGGCAATTTTGTTTGAATTACTTGCTATAATTGCTGTTGAAAATAAAAAAAATGTGCACACATTTAAATGACATAAACCTAGGATGAAGTCAAAGCCCAATTTTAAATAATAAACATATATTTTTGAGTCAAAAGATAACAAAAACAATCAAAATATGAAAATATTAAGTCACAAAAGTAATCGGAATTATGAACAAAAAATGCAATAATAAGTAGTTATATCGATCATTTAGTACTTAGTGGCAAAACCTCTCTTTTTTAAAACCTCTTGCAGCCTTCTCTTCATGGAATCCGTTAATTTAGTTGTCGTGTGAGGGCTTATATTATTCCAAACATCCAATATTTTTTCCTTCAAGTCCTGCTTGTTATTAATTCTTTGTTTCTGAAGTTCTTTTTCAACTATTAACCATAAATTTTCTATAGGATTGGGGTCTGGTGATTGGGGAGCCGTTTCCAAAACTTTTGTGCAATTATAGAGTAGCCATAAGCGAGTTCGGAGGGCTTTATGTTTGGGGTCATTATCTTGGTAAAATTTAAATTTGTTCAAAATTTTCATTTTCCTAGCACTATCCCTCAAATTTGCTTTCAGAATATTTACGTATATTACTGTCCATGATCCCGTCAATGAATACTAAATTACCCACTCCTTTGGAGCTCATAGAGCCCCAAACCATCACAGACCCACCGCCGTATTTCACGGTACCCCGGGTATTTTTCGGATTTAGCTCCTCATTTGGTCGGCGCCAAACCCTAACTATGCCATCAGTGCCGTGCAAATTGAATTTACTTTTGTCCGCGAATAAGACGTCATCCCAGTAGGAATCGGGCTGAGAAATAAATTGTTTTGCAAAATCAATCCGTTTTCTTTTGTTGCTCAAACTAATAAATGGTTTTTTCCTAGCTATTCTTCCATTAAACTTATTTTTTCTAAGGACTCTTCTTACAGTTTCTGGGCTTACCTTCTTTCTGGTTCCCTCTCGAAGCTCGGTCGCAATCATTGGAGCACTTACAAAGGGATCCCGGCGCACTTCTTGAAGAATTCTTCTCGCCCTGTTTTATTTGCACTATCAAGTCTATTTTCATTTTTAAACCTTTTTATAATGTCAAACATAGTTGAAATGGGTACTCCTGTCTTCTCACTAATTTGTTTTAATTTAAACCCTTTTTCCCGCATGAAAACGACCTGTAGACGGGTCTCCATTGATGTCACTTTGTATGTTCTCATTTCCTCGGGTTATTTAAGATCACGTTAGGGATTGGACTGACAACTGAATACATACTAAGGGCGAAGTTCGTGCGATACCGTCAAAAAAAGGGGATTATGAAGAACTGATACCTTAATTCCGATTACTTTTGTGACTTGTCGATTTCATATTTTAATGCTTTCTTATTTCTCTATATGTCAACAATATATTCTTTTGCATGATTTTCTGCTTTTATTCATTGTTTATGTATAATATTTTATGGGATTATTAAAAAAAAAAAAGATTATAGCAAGTATGTTAAGTTATTACAAACTTAATTTCAAAATTTCATTTTTCCGATTACTTTTGGGAGACACTGTAATTTTATTTTAGATACGTAACAACTTACCGATTCTTAAATCTTCGTTGATTAACCTGCTATAGAATGGTATACTGGGATATAATCTCAGTGTTTCTTTTATCACCATTTCCAGATAAGTCATTTTTTTAAGATCTTGGGCCGTTGGTGTTGTCTTAACATCGCCAAATATTTCAATTTGTTCTTCATATACCTTTTCCTATTAAATCGGTAATACATTAAGAATAAATGGATATTAATTTTAAACTGTACAGATAATTACTTATTCCTTGTTCCAGAAAAAGACAACGCCGTGAGAGATGATTCTCTTAATTTAATAGAATGATTTAAGTTTCATATTGAGGAAATAACCAATGATTTATGTGATTATCCTACCCACAGCATTCATGGATCAGATATTCCGGACACCATCCTCAAAAACCTTGGCCATCATGGACTCTAAAATATTCAAAATTACAATTATCAACTGAGTTTTCTACTACATCAACACTGAAGGGATTATCAGTCATCAGGTAGACATGGGGAATTGTCTTATGTAGAACTATAAATGTATTGATTTGCACGCATGGACACAACATGTGATCAAGGTTAACGTAAAGTACTTATGGATGTTTGACGGTTCGAATCCGCCCTGGGAGGGTTGACTTTTATTTCGTGGAGGCCACACGGAATAAAACTGGCCATTAAAGTGCCTGGTCCCGGAACAAGTAAATAAAGAAATGTTTATTATAAAAATTATTATCTAAGTCTGAATATGACCAACAAACCTGAACATCCGGATGGTTGGCCAGCAAAAAATGTAAAAACTTCAGGGTTGTTGCAGATGGATTATGACCCTGAAACAACGTATATTTTAAATTAGTTTTAATTCCTAATTTATCTCATCAATATTTTATAAATGTTACTATATGAATTTAATTTCCCAAATTCTAATTCGTCTAAGTTTTCTGTTGATTAAAATTAATAAGATACATACATTTTCACTATGCCGGACATAAGATCATCTAAAATTGAAAGTTTGATTTCAAACTTTTAAATAATGAAATGAAATATTAATAAAAAATAATTTATTGATTGCTGATATTAAAAAAAAAAAACATACAACTCATTATCACTGTGTCCTCTTATCTATTTTGTAAATTCTGAACAACAAATCAGCACTAGTTTCAACTAGCGATTAGTTTCAACAATGGAACGAAATTTATCATCTACCGTCCTAAAGTTCAATACATTTAATTCAAAACTTCTGATTTTAAATTTAAATTAAATTATTTGGCAATATGATAATTAAGTAATATCGATCAATTCAAATTTGTGTGAAAATATAATAATTAAAATTTTAAATATATCGTATTATATAAAAATTCCTGTCACCGCAACCATAAAAGTTTCTACTTCTTCTTTGATACCGGATTCTGTTAATAAACCAGGATTTGAACCATCTAGCTCGAGCAAATTGTCCAGGAAAGCATTTCTGGCTGTAACATTGAATAAAAAATTTTATATTGACATATGAATGCAAAATAAACACTTTACCATATGTTTATCACTTTTGTGACTAATCTTTACGTTCTCTATCCAGAATATTCCTATATTGAATAAATATAGCTATATTAAATCATTCTTAGCATTTAAATTTGATTTTATAATTCAATAAAATTATAAAATTATAAAAAAAACATTGGTTGGTTTCCCATACGATTCATCGAGCATTAAAATAGTATTGAGCAGTGTTCACTCATATTTAGAATTAAAAAATTGGGGAAGGACATGCGCATTAAATATTTTGCTAGTTATCAACGTGTTTAAATAACTTGTTGGAGTATACCTTATGTTATAAATGCCAATACTTTTTCCAATAAGTAAACATTTTGAGCAATAATTAAATGCTTATTTTTATGTTGTTTTTTTTACTGATAACTTCTTAGATAAATTAAGAACCCAAAGAAGGTTTTAATGGGACCATAATACTCGACATCAATCCCCCCCCCCTTCTTCTTTGGCCCAGGAAAACCCACTTAGCCTAAATGGCGAGAAAGGGGAGAACCAAAGAAAAGAAAAAAAAAGTAAAGAGCCACACACTTACGTATCGAATTGTGTGAACTCCTGTCGGTTAAAAATATAAATAATCATAAATATTAGAAAAAAACAAACAATAATAAAGTGTTTTTATAGTAATGAAGTAGGGAAATCGCAATTTGATAGGTTATCAACCGATTAGGTAGCCAAGAATTGTCTTTGTATTCATTGGATCCAGAAACAACTTATTTCTAATAATCAAACTATCTTTTAGGATCATACGGGATTTAATGTCGTCTACTTACAAATAATAATGGGATATTCGCCAAAGCAGTTCAAAGGAAAAATAACTAAATAACGGCTCGAAATAACAGTGAATGAAATTTTTAGAATAAATTCAAATCATTCAAGTTACAGAAAATTATATATATCACTTGCTACTATTATATTTCTATTAATTATTATATTTTGTTAATTAAAAGGAGAACAAACAAATTCTGAAAAGTAGATTCAAAATGAAAGTCATTTGGCCGTGTGTAGGTGAAACTTTAATAAAGTTAAAATTTTATTAAGAAATCAATATATTTATAAAATCCGATTATAAAATCTTTTACTCGTTAACAAGACGTCGAAAGTCGATAAACGGTTCCAAATTGACAAATAAAACTACACAAAAAAGAATAGTTTTTTTTATTTTAAGAGGCGGACATTCAAGACCTTCAAAACCTTAAAATAGCAGTATTTTTTTTTTGGAATAGCTCAACAGAATAGGGAGGGCAGGGGGGGGGGGGGGGGGGGGGCTTGGCTTTCTAAGCTTGCCTCTCGAAAATCATCTGAGCAGCGGTTACATTATTTAGCGCCATCTGTGACTAACTATGGAGCATATTAGAGCTTCAATGCTTTTTTTTTTGGTCTTATTTACTTTGCTTCTCCCCATTCAGAATATAAAATCTTTTAGGCGGTGTGAAAAAATAACGAATGAAAATTTAAAAAATAGAATAGTGTCCTATCTTATATTGTGGATGCTACAATAACTTCTAAAATCTAAAACTTTGGTCGCTAAAATATGAAGAGAACAATTTTTCAGGAAAGCCTATTAAAGTTTCTTTCTATTCTTTCCTTAGATGACCGTCGCCTGCCTTACCCGATTGCTGAAATGTTTCGCTGTAGCGAGATTTAAGAGGTCTTGCACGGTGATTATGGAATCAGTTTCAAAAAGAAAAACCTCAAACTAAAATCAAGGACCAGTCTTATACTAGACGAGCAAATTGAAACCGAAAATACCAGCAACTATTTTTTTTTCGAATAAATATGTACATAAAGTATATAATACGCATTTTTAAATTTTCCTTGAAATAATAATAATGTACACCGAGGTATAATAAATAGCATTGAGAATTAAAAAATAAATTTTAAATTACCACAAGATGAAACCATTCAATCCCATCTCTGATCCCTCTCTGGAAAAGCGGCTTAGTCAAAAACTCTGAACTGTAAAGAACGGCATAAATCCCCTTAGACAATGGAATGAATTGAATTCCCGTGCAAGAAAAACGCAAACTCAAGCTACTGAAGCCCAATCCAGCCAAATGGATTTTTATTGTGACGTTTTATGGCTCACGAAATAGAATTAGTTTTTCCTTAGCACACCATTTAAGCGATATAACCTTCTGGCTGGTCTTATAAATCTAGGGATAGTTACCTCCTTAATCGTTTAATACCAAAATCGCAAAAAAAAAAATATCTTTTAATTTATCATAAATTTACACTTTTCTATCTTTAATGATTATAATGTCATAAAATTTCTGATGTTCAGTCTACAGTTTGCCTGCCTTTTCTTTTTTTCTTTTACCTATTATGAATCATCAGCTAGCATCCTACTAAGAAATCACTGTAAACCATTTTAAAAACCCATACTTCCCTCCTTTAACAAACTTTGAATTTTTTACCTTTGCGAATTCGTTCACAATGATTTTAATGGTGTCTTGGCTCACAATCCTTTCACAAGCTTTGAATTTCTTAACAATGTGAATTCTTTCGTATTTACCACCATGTATAACGTTTGTGTTCGTGAAACGCAGATAGTTACACAAATGGATATTGTCATGAACAAAATTTACTTACTAATTAATTGCTATGCTTGCAATTACTCGATAATTGCTGTATATATTCGGATAAAAAACGTTTGAAAATGATAAAAGCTCAGTCTATATAATAAATCTTAAATCATGAATCTTTTGAAATTTGAAATTTTGATGAATAAATATAGTAAAGATCAATGCATAATAATCTACCTAAAATACTAAAAAAAAAAAATTCTTGTATCAAACCTTAAAATAATTAAATGTTTACCTTCCTTTTTCGATTCCTTATTGTCGAATCCATTTTTTTCAGCAAAGAATAACTCTTTTCTGTTTCCTATTACCTAAAAGTCATAAAATATTATTTTAGAAACAAATAAATTTAAGTTTCTATTAAATAAGACTTTATTCAAAGATTATTTTGATTTATGTTTAAGTATGTATCTGTGCATGCAGATTTCATTACTGAAATATTATTTTTATTGTAAGAAAACTTTTATGCATTTTTTGATTCCGCGATCAAAAAAAAAAAAAAAAAAAAAAAAAACTGCTTGGTTAACTTAATTAATTCATATTACCAAAATATTCTTTAAAAAAGAATTATGAGAAAAAAACTTAATTTATTCAAAATGGAATTGTTTTTTTATGTTAAATTAACAATAAGATAAATACAATAGTACTTCTGATTTAAACTGAACTTGAACTGACTTCAAATATAATATGTTAATATTAGGATGCAGAACAAATATTACCTCATCAGCAAAGTTATGAATAACTTTCACACATTTAAAAAATGTTCTACCTACGTAAGAAAGTCGATAAATATATTCAGGGTATAACCAAAACCTGAGATATCTATACACAACACTGTCATGACAACTGAAAATAAAAACGATTATTGTGACTAGCAGGTGCTTAAATGCACAAAACTTTAAGTATTTTATTTTGTTTCCAACAAGTGGCAGCTTGTGAAAAAAATCTTACATTTTTGAAGCTGCAATGTATTCACTTTGTTTTTTGTTTTCAGCATTTAATTTAACTCCCATCGCACTTTCTGAAATACAACATAATGTCAAATATTAATAAAAAAGGTATATGTGATGATTTGATAATAAAATATTTATATTATCTTGACCGACTGCTTTAATTTATTTGTAATAATGAAACAATGGTATCCTATTACAGTCTCATGCAATATATATTTTCACACATTCCTTTAATTTGGTGGACGTTTCGGACTGTCGTGTCCAGATTCATCGCCTGCATAGTGTACAATTAATTTTAGTATTTTTCTTATACAGTTATAAACAATAAAAATTAAAGTACCATTATAAATGCAAAGATAGAGTTAAAATAGGTATGAATATTACATATAGGTATGTCAAGTGTCTATTTTAAAGGGTTACTTAAATAAATACATAAGAACCAATAAATAACAATAGAACAAAAATAAAAATAAAATAATAATAAAATGGCAACAATGCTCACCAATAATTGTACACTATGCAGGTGAATAGGGGTGAATAGGGACACGCAGGTGAATGCAGGTGAATAGGTGAATAGGGACACGACAGTCCGAAACGTCCACCAAATTAAAGGAATGTGAGAAAATATATATTGCATGAGACTGTAATAGGATACCATTGTTTCATTATTAAAGTATTTATCTAAATGTATTTAATTGATTGTTTAAATGCGTATTCCCTTACCACATATTATTTTAAGAGTCAACAAATATATCTTATCTTCAATTGAAGTCGGTTTCCCTTCCGATGCAAGTAAATTTGACACATAATCATCTGCGTTGCGGCAAACAGTTTCTAGAGATGTTTCCAATATTTTGAAATGAAAACTATTTGTTAATAATTTTCTGCGTGTACGCCACTTATTTCCTGTTCAGGATATAAATTATGGTAAATTTATCAATTAAATATTAATAGGATATGGTTTTATAAACCTTATAACTAAATTTGATTGGTAAAATTTGATAACGCGTTTAGGTCTGGTTTCTATTTTATTGGAGAACTAAAACCATCGATTAATTTCTGGTAGTGACAAAAATACTATGTTTGTACTATGTATATGTACTATTAATATATATACTATTTTAATTTGTAAAATTTGACACTATTATTAATGATATTTAAAAGTAAAATTGCAACCTCATTTCTTTGGACACTTAAAGTTTGTTCCAAAAAGCAATCCTAGACTAACAGGCATGAATCGATAGTTTTATACTGTGCATGTCCGGTTTTGAGGGAAACGCTCGTCCCCTATTTTTTTCCTTTTAACGCGACTGTAGTGGGCGATACTGACTGTTTGTGAATCGTTATGTAAGTTCCTGAATATTAATGTGTTATGTAAATTACTGAAAATGTGGGGAATGGGCAATGACAATGCATGCCTCTAGAGTTCCGTAGAGGAGTTGGGGCGAGTTTTCCATTTCCAAAAGTGGTTTGTTGCTTGGTGGAACACTGGGCTTTTATGGTAATCGAGGCGTACTGTACTTACCAAAGAGTTGTGAACGGATTTGAACTGTTTGTAAGAACAAATTTTAATAAAACAAATTTTAAATAAAATATTTAATAAATAATTTAATAAATAAAATTGAATTTTAGACGGAATAGAAGATCGTGACGAATTTCCAAGAAAGCCACATATAACGAATTTCACTAATTTGAAAAAAACTGTACGATAAAGGTTATGATAGCAGTTATCGGACCGTGATGGTATAATAAAATGTATTAATTTTCTTTTTATAGTCTCCAATCTTAAAGTACTCAATTGCTCACAGAACTGTTTCATAAATTACGTTTTTATAAGTAATAAATGAAGTAATAAACTAATTTAAAAACCTTCAGAAACTATTAGCCCATCGTTGAACATCGGCCTGAAGAATGAATACTCAAAACGACTCTTCGTAGTATTTGTGGAGCTGCTTAACACAGTCTGAAAGAGAGGTTTCATAATATAATTAAATTGGTAAATACATAATAATATTTAAAAACGTTAGAATCCAATCCAGTTTTTAAAACTAATTATTACGTATTTCAACTAGACATAAAATTTCATCAGATTATACTTCTGATCGCTTTTAAATAAACCAATAATCCCATTTCGTATTAATTTTAAGTCATAAATGTTTATGTTCCAAATTTTATAATTATTGTAAATTAAATTTAAAAAAAAAGTTGTAAATATCATGTAAAATATTGTTGCAGTCACCTGAAGATGAGGCAATGAGCCTCGAAACGTAGTGGTGTTTTAACATATTAAAAAAATATATATATTATCAAAAAGGAAGACTGGATTTTTCACTGACATATAAATTTAAAACATATATATTATCAAAAAGGAAGACTGGATTTTTCACTGAAATATAAATTTAGTATTATTTTTCATTTATTATCCGATATTCTTTGAAAACGACTTAGGAAAGCAGGCGTTGATGACCTCTAGGGTTTTACGCCGTAAAGCCTTAACAGCAACAACGATTTTCGCGGGCGCAAGCGACGGTGCTGCTTCTTGACTGGAACTAGAGAAACGAGAATAGAAGCCGGGCCAGTACCTGGGATTCATAGGGTTTTTTGGCGTTTTTAATTTATTTTTCCATAATTAAAACCCGATTGATCAAAATATTATTTAAAAAATGTCTAATAGGTATTGCTCGGTCCCTCAGTATTCAATTAGAAAATCAAAAGACGTGCCATTCCATTTATTTCCAAAAAATAAAAAGCTTCTTAAAGAATGGATTGTAAAATTAAGAATACATAAGCCTGTTTTGAAACATATGACGATATGCAGTCTTCATTTTAAAGAAAGTGACTATATTTATCCAGGTAAATATTAGTGTTTTACATCTTATTATTCTAAAATGCTAGTTTTATGCAAATAACATTAGGACCATAGTGTCATAGATTTGTTTTTCTTTTTTAATTTTCCCCATTTTTGTCTTACATCCGTTGTTCTTAATTGTTCCAAGTTTTCAATGCGATGCCTGAAAGTTTTGACAAATGAATAGATAATATTACAAAGAAACTAAGCTGTCATGAAAATGACAGCTGTCATAACAATGATTGTATGAATAGGTAATTAATGTTATTACTAACCGAAAAACGTAGAGTAAAGTTACAATGATACGAGTATGTTTTCATTTACGAGAACTACCAGCTTTACACGTATAATTATAAGAAAATTGCTTATTATCATTAATAAATTTGATTTCCATTTTTATTTTATGGGGCAGTCCTTTAAGATCGCTTCACGGCAAGTCTCGATTGACTTAAACCGTTAAGTCTTTGCACCTTGCGGATTCTTTCGGGGGATCATTCTAGGACATTTTTAGATGAAAAAAATGCAAAAATTAAAATCCTAAAGGTGGCCGTTTTTTTCATTTCAACAAATTTCGCATTTTTAAAGTAAAATGTACATAAATTTGATTTCTATATATACATATCGTAATCTTTATCATTTATTTTTCTATCTAATGTTTTTTTTTTTCAATATATACCTATATTTTTCAAATTGCATGTTAGCCCTTTTCAGGGCTTTTAAATACGTCCAATATATATACCTATATTTGATGAGTATTAAATAGTATTGAATATTTTTTAAATTTTGAATGATTAAAATATTTACTTTTACATGTTGTCATTCGTGAAATATACTTCCGATATGAATTCATAAAAACAAATAATAAACCACCCACCAAATATAATTCTAATCACTTTTAATGTGTACCTTAATTAACTGTGAATTTCATATTATGTACTTTTGTATAATATGTAACATAAATAAAGTAATTAAAACTAAGTTTCAAAAATCTAATAAATTTTGAATATTATTATTTTATAAGATCATATTTAATTCCTAAGTGAAGCATTTCCGTCAACTATATGAAAAAAGATACACGAAGAATAAATATTAAAATTAAATTTTTACACATTTTGTTAAAAAATGCGAAAATCGTTCAATGAAAAAAACGGCCACCTTTAGAATTTTAATTTTTGCATTTTTTTCATCTAAAAATGTCCTAGAATGATCCACCGAAAGAATCCGCAAGGTGCAAAGACTTCACGGTTGAGGTCAATCGAGACCTGCCGTGGCTTGTTGAAGGCACGAGGCTTGTAAAATAACTGTTTTTTTTTTCTTCTAGATATTATTCCGCATGTAATTATGTGGTTTGCATCAAGGATAGCCTGCCCTTCAATTATAGTCTTTTAAAATTACCAATTATCTCTATCACATTGAATATGTCTATCCCCATGCAAAACTACTAGCACCCTATAGTCGATTGCGCCCGCGATTAGGAAAACATCATCTACTGGATACATCCGCTATGAAATAACTTCCTAAAACAGTGGCCCCATTCATATTACGTTTCGGTTATTCTCATTTCAAAAAAAAAAAAAAAATCGCTTAAAGAAATTTCAAATGTTTTGAAGCGTAATTCAATAAAAAATAAAAACAATGACGATTACCTAAAATCCACTTACATGATAAATGCATATTTTTAAAGGTATTGCTTTATATAATTATAAGATATATATAACAATATTTATTGATATATACAATTATAATTAACAGTGCTAAAATGTGAAACAGGACTAGCTGTTAAATGATTAATTCACATTTTTCTACGTAATGTTAATAAACTTATGATACTTGCTTTGCTTAAAATATACATTTCGGTTATATTGGTGCATAACATTTTTTGACGCATAACCGAGCCGTATTTTTCGGAAATGGGCCCCTTGGACATTGAGGGGTAAAAAAAAATCTTTTTAAACAACATTAATTCCATTAGAATTATGAAAAAAAAAAAATATATATATATATATATATATATATATATATACATAAGTTGTTAATTTTTTTTTTCATAATAGTCTTGAAAGATCAACAATTCAGTATGAATTTTCAAATTTCATATTTCTGAAGTTATATTTGAAGTTTTTAAGTTCACGAGAAACACACTTTAAAAACATTGAAACTATCTGACGTTACATTTTTTTTTTTATTTTTTTTTTTATTTTTTATTTTTTTTATTTTTTTTTTTTTATAACTTTACACATTTATTATAATATAATGATAAAACATAATTATTAATGATACTTAACGTATCTCTGGAACAAAATAGGTTAATTTTTAGTAGCGTGTTTGGCACGTTTCTTTTATTATTGACATATATAAAATTAATTGTTTATAACAAAGAGAATACTAGTTAAATTTTATCTTACCTTTAAAAGTTCTGGTTCAGAAATAAATACATATTTCTTGCCCATTATTTCAAATTGAAAAATATCTCCATATTTGTTAAACCATCTCATTAGGAGGGGGATGATATCTGTAATATAAATTAATATAATAGAAATTAAAAAAAGAAATGATAAATATTACATTAACGAAAACTAGAATTGAAAGAATTACAATAACGTTCAGACTTTGTAATTAGCCATTATTTAAATTCTGAAATGAAAGTAATGTCATCGGTGTCTTAGTACTATTACAAAAAAATAAACTAAATTATTTTTATTTATTTTTTTACTTTAATTATTAATTCGCACCTGTCTGCAAAGTGCGGACAATCAGCGAATGAGATGGCGGTAAGATGAAATAATGACATGTCAGGCATGAGGAAAGAAAGCACCCAACAGCACCCCCTTCTTGGCTTGAGTCAATTACCTCGGTTGTCTAAGAGAGCAGATCCCTCATCCAGCGCCTTTTTAGTGTTCTCGTATCTATGCGAATGTCAGCCATATTACTTATTAAACTGTTTGGATGTCCGTACAAATTACTAAAAAATCGTTTGTAAAGTGTCGTTATGTGTTGGTCGACTGTCGGCAGATGGAGGTCAGTATGTAAAGTGTAGTTAGTCACGTACCAAGGTGCTTTTGTAATGAGTCGTAACAATTTTGATTGAAATGTTTGAAGTTTTTGTAAGTGAGTGTTTTTAGCTATGCCGAATATCTGTGAGGAATATGTCCATATGGGTTTGAGTAAGTAAGTGTACGTATTTAATTTTTGTTTCAGTTTTAATTTTGAAGATTTAGAAAGTAATGGATACAGAAGTTTAAGTCTTTTGGTAAGCGTTCTTTTTTTCATTTTGAAATGCGGACCCCATGTCATCCTTCTGTCGAAAGTGAGTCCCAGGTAGTGTACTGTGTCCGTCTGAGGAATTCGGTTATTGTCAATATAAACGGGTGGACAGGTATGTTTTCTAAGTGTAAATGTGATTTGTTTTGATTTGTCATGATTTAGTTTAATTTTCCATAGTTATAGGAACCAGTCGTGTAGTATGTATAAGTGATGTTGTAAAGTTAATGATGCCTGCGTACCTAAACTAAATTGTTAAATAGATTAATTTTACACCAACAAAATTGATCTATAAACGATAATCATCAACCATTGCTTTGTATCATTAAAAAGAAATAAAAAATAAAATCCTTTTTTCCCCAAGCTACCTCCTCATCTCATAGGAGTAGGGTTTACTCCTCCATGTTGCTGAGGAAAAAATTGGTAACAAATAAACTGAGGGGGGATTCCTCACATACACTTGAAAGTGAACAGGAACATTTTTCATGGACATTGTACAGAGGCCCCTTCTTCCGAGTACTGTACTACCCTTCGCACCAAGCGAAGGCAGCACGAACGACCGTTGTGGGTGCATCAGTGGAGCTGTAGCGAACTGGGAAAAATTTTGTGCCTCTGGTTTTGAAAAAATCACAAATCTGTAAAAATTACAGGAAGATGCAGCTAATGTTTTGCGTAGTACTAAAAATATCACTTTTATTTTTTATTGAAGTTTTTGTTCTGATTATATTTTATAAGAAATATTTAATGTTTAATACTTAAGTCTTTATTTATTGAATATTTAATATAATATGGATAGTGATTGGTCTATAGATAAAAAATAAAGCGAAAACTGTAACTACGCTTGTTTGCAGAACTCTAAAATACAGTGCGAATTGTGCACCACACCCTTCAAATTGTGCGCCACTGTGGTACAAAGTGATAGCGCATAACGTAATTGTAAATTTTCAAATGCCTAAAAAAATGTATTCTTAATCTACCTCTGGGAGTTATTGCTATCATGCTGAAGACTAGTCCGAAAAACGGAAGTCCTCCAGGTCCAGGTAGTGCGTCTGGCTTCCGGTATTTTGGCAGGAATCTCATGAAGAGTACGAAGAGCGCCAAGATCAAAACCCAGATTAATGCCATCATCAACCGAACCTTTCGCTAACAATTTATATATTAAATATTCTACTTTCCTATCCTAGAGTGTCAAAAATAAAGAAAGACGAAATTACATTTTAATTAGCTTTTTTTTTTTTAATTTTATCTATCTATCTTTTTCCCTTAACATCAAATTAAATTAAACCTAGACCAAACGCCAATTAAATACCCGCTAATTATTAAAACCTAAAAAAATGTAGATAATATTAAAAAATATCACCCTCAACAAAACAATCACGCTAATTACTAAAATGTACATTAATAATGAATATCCGATAGAAAGAGAAAGGTGGGGTATTTCTACAGAGTCAGGAGAAAAATGCTGACACCGCAGTATTTTTCATCTGTTTCTTTCTCACAAATTATATCTTCTGAAGATTTATTATTTTTATAGAGAAATTTTCTTCAGGTGAATTATTACACCCGGCTTTTCTTCCACAGACCGTTGTTTTTGAGGACTTTCCCTACAGAAATAGAGCTGACCTCAGGACGACATACAGGTGAACAATAAAAAACTAAAAGTTATATTTAAGTAAATAATAATTTAAAAAAAACCAGTTAAAGCACGCGTTATTCCCATTTCCGACGGGACACAAGACCCAAGGAAATACTCAAAATATTCAGAAAATACTAACCCGCAAAACACCAGGTTCATGCCGAAAAGAGTCAAAGAAATCGGGCGCAAAATGAGGATCTCCTGAGACGCTGTGTTGAATGAGTCAAGGAATCAGTGTGTAAGAGGCTTGAAACATATCTATCTACATAAATAAAGCTTTTATGTACAATTTTAGATAAACTGCAAGTAGGTAAGCAAATTTTTGAAAAATTGACAACTTGCTAATGATGTCGCTATTTAAAAAAGTTGATTAATAGTCGCCATTTGTTATGTACGAATGAGCGCAATCCCCAAAACGTCTGTTATCTGCGGCGTGCAACTGCAGAAAGGACAAGCAGCCCAATATATACCGTTGGCGGGCAGCTAAGGATTAAAAAAATTATGGACGCATGGACCCCACTATCTACATGAAAATTTAGTCTGGTTTTATATATCTAGGATATATAACGAAAAGTATGACCTCCAAAATTGTTAGCAACAGCTGAGGCCACATCTACTATGTGGGAGTTTTTCGGCATAAGTTGCCAAGCACAAGGTTTTTTAAAAGGAAATAATAAAATTTTCTTTTACGGCTAAAACTACGACTTGAAAGACAAAAATCTCTCGACGAGCTTCTAGAATTCAAAGAACAAATTTGGACAAATTGGATAACAAATTCAGGAGAAATGAATCCTGACTAACGGAATAGGAACTCGATTGAGGAGTAACTTCTGCTATATTGTGTTCCTCAGCTGCAATATTGTCTTAAGTCTCATCGCTGATGATAACAATATTTTTTAAAAAGATTATATTTATTACTCTTCTTGCTGAGAGACGAGATAGTTAAACTTAGTTTCCTCTTTGAAAATGCTAGACGGATTTGGGCTTCTATTTGGTAAAACCATAAGGGTCTGGCCACACATGTCCGCACCGGATCCGCACCGCAGCATTAATATAGGTTATGTTCAGAATATTTTTAATTGAACTTGCATATAACCTTTAGTTATGCCTAAGGTCAGGCCACACATGTCAGACAAAGGCCACTTTAGGCATAACTAAAGGTAATATATAAGTTAAATTAAAAATATTCTGAACATAACCTTTATTAATGCTGCGGTGCGGATCCGGTGCGGGCATGTGTGGCCAGACCCACAGCTGGGCAAAAAGTATTTTAATTTTTATTTTAAAATACTTTATTTTAAATAGCAAGTATTTAAAATAAATTTGAATAAAATGCATTTTAACCTCAAATCATTTAAAATACTTTTCAATAAAATTATACTAATTTATTATCATCACTATTATCATAATTGCAAAATTGATTTACAAGACCTTTATTATTTTGATTTACATGAACTATATTTTGTTCCTTGCGGAAAAAATCCTTATCTACGATAATAATGGTCCTATCGTATTGCGCACTGTCATCAGAACCTATGCTTCTAGTTAATCAGTTTGTTGACCTTCCCATGTAACCTGTTCAATATCCATTTCTATCCCCTGCATTACGTGAGATAAAAATGATTTTTTTAGCATTAATGATAATTATCTTACATAATGTTGATTATTTGAACATTAAATCGCATGCCATGGCACTTTTAGAACACTGGGGTATTTGACACGGAAAGGTGACCAAAAACAATTTTATGAAATACGGAATCCCAAATAAAAATTAGACACCCTCTTTAATTAGAGGGCCTTTTTTGATCATGCCAAGCGATTCCTGTCTCCCTCAAGCCCCTTATCCAGGTGGCTTTGCTAATAGTCCGGGAGCTGAGGGCCAAAAAGATATCTAATTTGAAGAAAGTTTTTGATCATATAGCCTGAAAGTACTCATTTCATAGAATGTGAACGTCTGTCACCTCAGACCGGTCGCCTTCAAATTTTATAGGCAAAAGAAACCGAAATTTTCGAGCTTTTTTCAATGTTTCGCTCATAACTCGAAAACAATTTATCGCAGAGAAAATAGTGTTCTTTTTAAAATAAAAGGGCATCAAATTTCGCGTCGACTGAATTCTTCGCAGTTAAAATCGGTTAAGTCTTTTCGCCAAAACCGATTATCGATTTAGCCACTTTAGATAAAAAATGAATTACGCTCATGTTCCAAAGCCTGCAATTCGAAGAGGGCTACTCCAATTAAAAAATGTTGCCTATCATAGTTGTAGGATATCGAGCTCCTTAAACGACCTCCTTAACTTTAAAATTCCATTCCAGTAGAGAAAAAGTAATTAAAACGTGAGCGTATTTTGCGCTTAGTGGCCTAAAATCCGAAATGCTTGGATTTTTTTTTTTCAGTTTCTCGCATATAAAACGGCAAATGCATGTCAAAAAGAATGACCTGTATTTGCCGGTCTGTGTAAAAACAGTATTTTTAAATAATTCCAGTGATAGGATTTTCATCTATTTATAAAAAAAATAGAAGAAAATCCTAATTTTAAGGAGTGTTGTCAGGAGATGTAGAGTTGCTATGACCAGGTGTGGCTACACTGAGAGGAGAGAACAGTAAGAAGGTGACAGTTTTGATAAGGTGAAACCGGCCCGTGTGTCTCTCAAGTAAACCAGTTATGACGAAAGAATCGGGGTTCTCCTAGTTTTGGAATTTATTGGGTCAGTCCCCGTGACATGATAATGCGTTACCGCATCAAGTTTATCTAAAATAATGGGTTATACCTCTATTGCATAGCAAATGGTTTAGGTCGGCAACAAATGAGGACAGTCGTTTGACATGTCCAATACAGTAGATTTCTGTTTTAATTTATTTGTGGGCTATTTGGATGACGAGAAGTATGTATTCAAGCGAATCATTAATCTAATTCTAATTTTACAGGTCCCTCACGTGTGTATGATATAAATTTAAAGGATTCTCTTAGCGCTTAAGTAGAAAGTTGCTTAGCTTTTAAAAAAAAAAATGACGTTTTTCTCAAATGACCGATTCAATTATTATTTGAAGGTAGTTAATATCATTTACTTATTGAAGAAGGTTATTCACTCAAAGTATTGATAGAATATATTGATATACGGAACTTGTTATTTAGTACAAATGCCTTTTTTTCTAATACATATATAAATTTTTCATTTGTATCAAATCTAATTATTTAATTTTATTTTTAATATAATATGATGGCCGGATATGAACATTTATACTTTTGTGCATTTACAAATCTGTTATTCTTAACGGACTTTGTCTCAGAATAAAGTTATTTTATCTTTCTTTCTTAATTTTCACTGAAATGTAGAAATAAGAAGGCCAAATATATAAAAAAGGCCAAATAGCAAAAAATCTAAGAGGATTGAAAAAAAAAAAAGAGGATGGAAGTTTACTTCAGAGAGGAGTCTTATGGGCAGCATAACGAAAGTAGAATCGATCATAGTGTGAAAATTGATGTGGAATTGAAGTTTACTAAAAAAAAAAAAAAAAGTGAGAGGGAGGGTTGAAAAAGTTATTTCAGTGGTATTATGTGATGTTAGTTCTTATTAAAAGTAAAATTGAATCTCAATATTCCTCTTCTTAAATCCATATTGAGAACAGGAAGAAGATGTATTAGTGATAGGTACTAATCAAATCAACGCAATAAGTTTGATCAGATGTAGTACTTAAGTTGAATTATTTTATCTTTAAAGATAAACGTATTAAACGATAGAGCATTGCGAGCATTAATTCCTAACGGTGCACAGTGGTCCCGATTCATGCATTATGGTGCAAAAAGTCCCAAAAACCAACTTTTTTTTCTGGATCTTATAATTTTTCTTGGTTTTTATATGAAATCTGGATCTTGAAAATATAGTTGAAACAAAAATAGAATAAACTTTGTGGAATATACAACATTTCAAAGCTGTATGTTTTTGGCATCTCCATCCGCGCCCTTCTTGCAGCCCGTTAACCAATGTTTGTATCATTCGCTAGTTATTTGTATCAATTTTTACTTATGTCACCTTAAATGTGCATTCCATATACAATTTACAGCCATGCAAATGATTTCTGTATCCAGTGATTTAAGCGAATGAACTATTTTTTAAAGTAAACAATTTTGGTCACCTATTGTTCATATTGGGAAATGTCTGGTTGGGGCACTACACGTTGCAATCCATCAACATTAGGAAAAGTGGAGTTTTATTTATATGGTTATTTATTTATTTATCTATTTATTTGCATATTTAGGTATTTATTTATTAGATATAAGGTTTTCATTGGTGTATCTCTTTTTGTGGGTTTTTTTTTTCTCTAGCAGTCTATTTCTAATGTGAGCGTTAAGAGAGGGAAGGAAGAGAAAAGGAGTAAGATTATAGAAAATAAGAAGGAAGAATAACAAAAAAAATAGAATAAATGGGAATAAAATAAAGATTAAAAAAAAAATAATTGTAAAAGATATAGAAGGGGGGATAATATTATGATATTATAATTATAAAATGAAATGTAACAATGTATTTTAGTTATAAGTATACATGTATTTAAATATTGATTTGTACGCTGTGTAATGTAGCAACCCATTGTATTTGGGCAGGACTGCTTATTATTATTGAAATAAAGCATTTCTTTCTCTCTCTAAAGCATGAGTCACGGCCGGCCGGCTCGAAGGGTGCGCTACCTTAATTTGATATTTGTGGTCCTAATTTCTGTTGAGTTAGTTAATAAATCACTAATTACAGGGAAATGAAATGTTCTGTGTTTAATTTTTATTTATACTATTAAAATTCTAAACTTATGTAATTGAAATTCAATATGTGCATTTTAAAACATGTTCTTTTTATTCCACTGTTGTATACACTTCAAATTATTTTCTTATTATATTCTTATTATTTTATTTTATACATCCTTATTTTCTTATTTTTATTTTTATGAACATTCTTATTATATTCTTAAGTAAATGTGCACATTTGTTTTTTGTTTCGTGTTTTAAAATGTCATGTTTATTAAATTATAAAAAAATAATGTACCTAATACAAATGCTCTAGTGATGACTTATTAAATGATTACTTAGTATGAGTAATTCTGAAGAGCTTTAAAAGAGTTCTTATGTTATAAATTAAACATTTTACATGATAAGTTAATGTAAAATGAAGTATGAATCTATATAAACAACTGTTCAATCCACTAATAAACACAAATTCTCCCACCCCTCCCTCTTACCCACACCCCCACCCTTACCTATTTTCATGAAACCTATACAAAGCAACTGTACAATCCACTAATACAGAAATTCTCCCACCCCTCCCTCTTACCCCCACCCCCACCCTTACCTATTTTCATCAAACCGATATAAAACAACTCTACAATCCACTAATAAACACAATACAAAGTTTGAACAAGTTTTGTCCACTAAAAGTTTCAATATTAACCCTCTAACCGGGCGGGTCGTATAAATGCATCCTTGAAATGTTTTGCCCTGGAACTGGTGGGACTTATATTTTCGTACAACAGAAGTATTAGTCATAGATACATGTATCTATGTGTATATATATATATATATATATATATATATATATATATATATATATAAATTTAAATAATTGTAGATATATATATATATATATATATATATATAATTGTATATACATATATAAATAATAATTAAAATTACATATATTTCAGGACACATATATACGTCCGCCCGGTTAAAGGGTTAATAAGTAATTCTCCCACCCCTTCTCTTACCCCCACCCCACCCTTACCTATTTTCATGAAACCACTATAAAACAACTCTAAAATAGTGGATTAAAAATAATACAAAGTTTGAACAAGATCCATCAACTGTAAGTATTTTTTTGCCCCATGATGGGGGGGACCACTGTGCGGTGTGAGCGATTTAGTAGACCTAAGCTCCTTACAACTTCCACAAGCGATTGATTTTGAAGCTCAAGAGTTCAAGATCATTTCACTGAATTTTATACATTTGTTAATTCCTCAATATACTTTTACTCTCGTAGCAAAGAGCGGGAGCAGATTAGGTTGATTATATTCTTAAAGAATCCGACAAGTGACAGTTAAGTCGAGTTCTGAGTTTTAAATGGCATTGAAAAAACCTTGTTTCATATAATGAACAGAGACCATGTACATAGTGAATGAAAAATAAAAATAAAGGCATTTAAAGGGCAGTTGCAAAGAGTGTCAGAATATAACAGTTTCCTCATAATTCATTGTGAGTAAACAAGGAAAACAATAATAATAAATTTTCAATTATCTTATCCATCTACGTGTCTAGGCAATGCATGTATATTGGAAAAGATTTAAGAAAAACATTTCTTGTTCTTTTTTAATAATTAAACTTTTTTTCTTTATTAAATAAGATTTATCTTTGCTGGTTGTGTTGCAAAACATGTCATTATATCTCAGTCAAGGACAGCGATAATAGTATGACATGAGGTTAAATATAAATCATTTATACAAAAAAAAAATAATAGACAGGAAATAAAAAAGTGACATATTTTTTCTAAGTAGTAAATTAATATAAAAAATTAGATTAAAAAAATTGACTGTTATATATGTTTTCAAAATCCTGGTGCTATGCGCTCATCACTTAATACCCTCCTTACTTTGACTAAAAATAAACATAATTTTTTCAGAATGGCGAACTTAAGAGCTACCGGAAAGGGAACGCAAAGATTTCTCCTGAATGACAACTGTTTTTGTTTGTAATTTGTTTAACGTCACTTTATGCCTCTAAGGCCAATCGGAAGGTGCTACAGTGGGAGTCCTAACTTAAATGAAAAAGAAAATTCATATATTAAGCGAAAAAACAGCAAACTTATTTCTTTACAAACATATTAAGATATTTATTAAATCCTTATGCATAAGTAATTTACTAGTAAATTTGTAAGAATAAGATGCGTCATTTTTTTCTTTTCTTTTTTTTTTTTTTTTTTTTTTTTTGGTCATTCATGTTCTTCCTTGCTACTTGGACGTTAATATAATTATAGTTAAAATGACGGTTTACCGATAAATGTCTGGCATATATTTTTAAACGGCTTTTATCATCGTTGTTTTCCAAAAACGATAAAATGAAAGAAAACCTTATTGCTTAACTGTAGTGGGGAGAAAGAGAGAATCCTGACTATATATAATCTCAATGAGATAGCGTCGTTAATTGAAGATGTATTTGACATTGGGATTGTCCAGCGTCCTCTTAATATTCCTCATCGGGTTCTTCGCCAAGAATTGGAGGCGTTCCAGCCTACCGGGGCCTCCGGCACTTCCATTCTTTGGAGTAGCGCTCGTTCTATGCAGAATAACTTCCAAAGGTAATGAATGTTTGCATAAACCTTTTTTATTTTATTTTTTTCTTCCACTTGAATCCTTCAGGAGGGATTTTTTGTATTTGTTTTGTTTTTTAAGAACCATCTCAATTGTGAAAAAATATCAATCATTTTAGAGCACGTTATTTGCAAAGTTGTAATTCGCATATTGACATTCAGTTTCTTTTGTATCTTCGTGTTTTGCTGGGTGAGATTAGATTTGACTAAATATTTATTTTGGCCATGTTATAAGATTACTATAGACCTTAGAGAACAAAGTATCCTCAAGTTAAAGCATGTAATGTAAATTTAATTAAATCCCTACCAAGAGTGAAACAAGATAAGTTGGGGACGTTAGCGCTTACCATTTTGGTAGCCATTGCTTAAAGCCGTCTTTTTTCCGGTTTATTTGAAATAAGTTATAAAGATATAAGAAAGGATTGATATCCATTAAGAAGCTTATTGCCAATATAATTTCAATATTCTCAACAGTGGCAGATATACAACTTTCTTTTTTTCAGTTTTCGACTTGTAATTCTTAGCGATGATCAGGTGAATTTTTGTGAGGTCCTCGGCCCAGCCTGCGCCCACGTTTTAGCCTGATCGGTTTTACTGTTTGGAAATAATTTTATTTTAAGTTATGAATTTGCCTAATCATGAGCATAATAATAAAAATCAACTACGATGTTTGTGAAAATAGAAAATGCTCTGCCTTTGCAAATGCGGTGATTGTGATTCACCTGAGACAATAACTAGGAAAACAGCAGACACTTGGAAGGTAATCCATCTCCCTGTGGTTAAAATATACGGGCATCTATTACACCAAGAATGTATAAATATTCTAATTTTATCACGCTTAGCGATAATCATAGAAAAAAGTATCGTTTTTTAGATAAAAGATCTTGCGAATATCTTGTTGATGTCTAAGGTCGTGCGCGTTTATAATTCCGAATAAATTATCTGTTTAACTGGCTCGAGCATGAGTTTCACATTGTCTACCAATCCCTATTTACTCTTTAAAATAATGCATTTAATCTTAGCTGAAGTGAACTAACTCGTAATTGTCGTCCTAAGTAATCGTTTCAGTTCAATAATTAACTTAAAATTCTGTTTCTAGTCAACATTTTAAATATGTATAATATTTTTTCTATGTATAGTAGCAAAAGTATATATTAATTATTAAGGAAGATCATGATATTTCTTATACATAAATTGGTGAATGATAATCTTCCAATAATATCTTTTATTTAAACATTACATATTAATATGGTTAATATGGTCTGAGGCCAACGTGATTCGGACAATTCTCGTCCATCTTCAGGGCAATATTCTCCTATTTCATACTTTCTTCTCTATTTTTTTTTTTGGCATGGTCAAATTTCTTATATTCTATACTTCTTTCACTTGTCCATTACAACTGTAATAGGTCACATTTTTTAAAGATTATTTCTTACTTTTTTTAAACATTAAAATGACTACATCTTGTATTGGATCACATACATAGACCTTTTTGTCCTTGTCATATCTATCTATGGAAGAATAATAATTTTGTTGATAATTAACTTTATGTTCAGTTTTTTTTACTTTGAGAAACGATTTACTGGGGTTGCAGTATAGACTACACATGCAGTAAAACCAACTAATTAAAAATGTTCTTATTGATACTGTAATTATAGCTGCTACATATAACAAAGAAGTCCTTAAAATGTAAATCAGCATTCTCGGACTTTTGTCTTTCTAATAATTAATTATTTTGCAGATGAAGCACGTATATTTTCAGTTTTTCCTATCCCATTGGGATGTTTTTTTTTTCCTTTCCGAAAAATAGAATCTTCCATCCCTATCAGATGGTATTCACACTTTCTCCCATTTTACCATTGCTTGTTGGCCAGGGAATAGTGTTAATGAAATCGCTAATTAACCGACTCTAACCATTACTTTTACCCATATTGGATCTCCAATGACCAATAATAACTGTTGCTGTTCTTTTCTTAGATATATATTATTCTATTTCATCCTTCAGGGCGCTGAAGAGAATGTCACTTTCTCTGGTCATTAAGGACATAATTTAAGATAAGAGTAAATAGCAACGTTGTAAATCACAATTAAATGTATAAACATTATCTATTTTTCATTGTAGTCTATAAAATGTCAATAAATAGAAGCGTTTTCAGAATAGAATTACTATTAGGTTGTTGTTGTAGACAAGGGCGTACCCAGGATCAAAACTAGGGGGAGGAAGCTAAAAACTAGGGGGGGGGGAAGCAATGGTCGTTCAGGTTGTAACACCTTACCGCGGAAAAGGTGAATGAAATCAAAATTATATATAATTACAGCAGTGCTTTATCAACTAAGTTATTACAATTAGTTGCTTTAAAAAAATGTATTCTATTATTGCTTCCAGTCTTAAAAGCCTAAAAAATTATTGCTTCCAGCCTTCCAGGGGGGGGGGGGGCGGCTGCCCTGCGGGCGGATAATAAAAGATGTTTTTATTATCTTTCTTTTATTTTCCTTCATCTATCATAATCTGTTCCAGATATCTTGCCCATAATAAAAGAATGGATTGATCAATACGGTGGTATTTTTAAAGTAGAAGTACTTGGCATGATATACACGCACATGGCTGAACCGGAAGTAGCGGAAGTAAGGTTTATTACCATATTATCATTATCTCTAATTATTTCTATAAATTATTTTATTTTTTTGATACGCCATAACTTTTTTATACTAGACCATATTCGATGACTGAGGTATCATTTTAAAGATTTCTTTCCCCTTCAGCTGGGAAAAATAGTCCGATCCCAGAAATCGGACTATCAATTACGAAGTTAAATCCTCTTGAATTCCGTTCATGTTTTAGTGTACTTAGTGAAAAAAATTCTCTTCTTTGTACTATGATCTGTTAACATAGTTTCAAATGAAGGCCTCGATATCATTGATATGGTATGCGAATTATTAGCACGGACCAACTAGATGTTTCCACATGGTGTTTGGTGTTTTAGGTCACAATTGCCCAGTAATAGAAATCAGTTTTACTAATCGAAAGAATAAATAAACATCGGGAAAATTTTATAATTTGAACCCATCGATTAAAAGTTTAATACTTTTATATTTATTAAGTCCTGCTTTATTAGTATTTTGAAAACAGATCAATATCAGTATGATAGAATATACCTCTTATAATTTTCGAATTATTATAAAAATGTTTCCCTATTTCTATTTTTTATTTTTTTTTTTTAACTAAATTTCCCTCTATCCTCCTAACACTATTAGATGCAATGAAATAAAAAATAAAAAAATGTGGTAATATTTAGACTAAATGAAGATTAATAAAAAATAATATAATTATTCAAACAATTAAGACATATTTAGTAAGAATAGCGGAAATATGTTTCGGAAAAGTTTGTTTTTATCTTAGAAAAGGCATAAAGGTGACCTCCATGAAAAAAAAATAATCAAAAAGAAAAATGAGGTTTTTCTGATTAAAAAAAAATATATGAAGGTTAATGATATGTTAAAACTGTTTAAATTGATGGAATGGATAAGTAAAAAATCTTGAAGTTTTCCCAAGCGCCAGTTGATCAAGCTAGGTGACTATTCGCCTAAACCCGGCAGACCATCAAAAAGCTGGGTGGCCGAGAGTGTCTCATCAATTGGCAAAGTCCAGAAAAATGAAAAGTGGACTTTTTACAAATCGAATCTCCACCTGTAACACAAAATTTCAGGATATCGGTCCAGAAGTGTTCAACGACAACATGGCGAACAATGACTCAACCTTCCACAACCATGGTTTCCTTTTACCCGAATATTTATCATTTTTCATTTTGAGTATTAAATTGTTTATCAGATACTAATAAACAACTCAAAACACTACGAGATGATGGGTCTCAAGCAATATTCTACACCGGATTCTGAAGCATTTTAAGCCAGATATGTGAAGTTGCTTTTATCTTAGTTGCAGCACACCATATGTGATAAATACACCAATAGTGATGCCACCATAATTTACTGACACTAACTGAAAAGTCATCGTATTCTCGGTTTCCTTTCGTGGCATGCTGACAGACACGATGGGCTCAAGACTGCTTAGTAACCTTCTTCTGATTAAATCTAAATCCGGACTGAAAACGAATTACTTCTCTTCATGAAAGAAGGAAACTATAAAAATATCTTAAGCTTAGTTGTTAGAGTATTGAATGGATTTCAAGATATTTTTAAATCTACACTGGCAGATGTAACAAATTAGCTTAAATTTGCTGTTAGTAATACGAAAACCATATCGCTAAAAGGAAAAGAGGGGTGAAATAAATATAAAACACTTCCTCTTCCTATTCTTTTCCCTCTTCATAGACTTCAATTGGGTGGCATCTGATGCTGAATTCTTCAGAGTTTGAAAACATTCATACAGCACATAAACTCCTTCTCTGTGACTACATAGATTCTAGCTTCCCTGAGTAACTTAGACCTCATTGACTTGTAGGCGACTCAATTTAAAACAAAGTGGTCAGCCATTTCTGCAAGTGGGGAACCAATTGAGAAACTCCACAGTATATAAATGCATAATATCATAATATGCATAAAAATCTAATAGGCATTTCAACTAACAAAAAAAAAAGATTTGTTATGACAGCGCTGCATATTTTAGTTACAAGACCCATAATCTAATCTTGTAAAGTGAAGATTATTACACACATGACATTGAACCTAGATTAACTACTTGGTTATTTCTCACTATAGTGAGGAAGTGAGTATTTTTAGGATTTCTTTAATGAAGGAGTCTCTTACATTTTTTTTGTTGTATTATATTTAATTATCCCAATGTTTTGGGCTTTTGGCCCATCCCCTGGGGTTATCTATATATTTCAACATTTTTTAATTATTATTTTTTATCACAATAGTTCTGTAATATATGAGGTTTTTACATTTTATATATTAGTATTATAATTACCTTTTCTATAAGTCATTTTTTCTATTGCCAGTTGTCATCAATTCAAGTTGTTATATGTACACCTACAACATCCATGTTCTTATTTTAACATTTATTTGGCTCTAGATCGATTTCATTGTCACATTTTTTTAAAACTTTAGTTGCTTTGTGTTCTTTGGTACGTAGATTATCTTTTGATAAAAATAGCAAAAAAATCTTCCTCATTTCACCATAAATATTTATTTACAGCACATGTTGACGTTTTGGGGCTGTTTCCTCATTCTCAAAACCTTGTACATTTTTATATCTATTAACATTTAATAATCATAACACTAGTTTAACAATTTAGATAAAATAAATTAATTATAACTTACATAAATAATTTTTCAATCGTATGATTGAAGGTCTTTTAATAAATATTATAACAAATATATTAATGTCATATGCTTAAACACACTGTTTTACATTTTAAATATGTTAGCTCATACTTGTCCATTTTTATTTGACTAAAGGCTGCTGGACTCTGTCCTCTATATTTTCACCCTATTAATACTAAAATCCTTTGTCCCCCAGCTGATTGTGATAATTACTATTGTTAATTAAAATCTTTTTAATTTATTTAATATGTCCATGTAATTTATTTAATATGTCCTAAATTTTTTGTATCTGTTTTATAATTAACTGTAATTTTATTGTTTTTTGTTCTGTGTATGGCCTCCAATAATTTTCTATTTTTTGTATTACTTTCCATGTCTAATAGATTGGTTGTTTTTAAATTAAATTTGTGTTGTAGTTTGATACTATGGATTGCTAGTGCTGATGTGTTGATGTTTTTTTTATTTTTACAATTTGATAGATGCTGCTATATGATATAAGCATTGTTCATCTGTGTGAAAATCTGTAATTAATTTTTGGTTTGGTTTTTCTGTTTCTTTGTTTTCATACAATTTTCGATTAGTTGCTTTGGTTCTCTATTTTTAAAGTTAGTATTGTTTTTTGAGTTAATTTTATTTTGCTCTGTTAGTATTTTATTATTATATCTATCGTACCATATTTTATTTATTAATTTTTTTTTTATAGAGATTTTCTTTTAAAATTTGGTATATTTGAATTTTAATGTTTTTTAAATGTTCTATGTTTGTTAATGTAACTGCTCTATTTATAAGATTTTTTGTTGTGTTTATTTTTTGTGTAATGGGATGGTTTGAACAATAATTTAGTTGGATGTTGCTTGTGATAGGTTTTTTTGTCCATTTTGTTGTTATTTTCTTATTAACGTTGTTAATGTTTATTTCTATATCAAGATTTATCATACTGTTGATTATGGGTTTTTCCATGGTAAATTCTATTTGTTTATGATGTTGGATAAATTTTGATAATATTTCGTTGAGGGTACCTGTATTGTCTGTTATTATTATGAGATCATCTATATATTTTTTTATCAATATGGGTTTTGTTGTTAATTTATCTTTATTTTTGTTGATGAAGTCATTCATATATATTCCACTGATATTTATTGCTAAATTTGAGCCCATCAGTAGTCCTTCTTTTTGTCTATAAAAATGTTTAATATATGTGAAGAAACTGTTTTTTATTTAGACCTTCCATGAATGAGTGTTTATTTTTTATTGTATTGTTTTTGATTTGATCCCATTGTGTCTCAATGATTTTTGTTGATTCGTCTATTGGTACATTCGTGAATAGGGATTTAACATCTAGACTAGTCATATGTAAATTTTTGTTTTGGAAATCTATATTGTTTAATATTGTTTTTAATTCATATCCATTTTTTATGTCATATTTGTTATTATTATTTATTTTGTTTAAGGCCAGATTGAGGATCTTGGATAATGCTTCTGTTGGTCCCCCTTTCTTATTTATAATTGGTCTCATATCATGATCCTTTTTATGTAATTTAATTATGCCATGCATTCTGGGTGATGTGTAATCTGTAACTTGTAATTTATTTTTGGTTTTTTTATCTATGTATCCTTTTTTTTATATTTCTGTGACATAGTTGTTAATTTTATTGTTTAGTTCTTTAAATGGTTCAGTTCTGAGTTGTCTATATATTGTTTTATCTTCTAATAGTTTTTCCATTTTTACTTTCACATACCTATAAATGAAAAATATAGTAAATGTAAGGATTGCGATCACGAAAAATTTCGAATTCCGGTTTTCAACGGAATTACACGTAATTCTTAGTGTGTGTGTGTGTGTGTGTGTGTGTGTGTGTGTGTGTGTGTGTGTGTGTGTGTGTGTGTGTGTGTGTGTGTGTGTGTGTGTGTGTGTGTGTGTGTGTGTGTGTGTGTGCGTGTGCGCGCGCGCGCGCGAACTCATCAGTGCAACTTGTCCTGCCTACCTAAGGCGTCCCAGCTTAATAAATGTCACAACATCTATATCCTGCAGCAGCTCATAGAGTTCCCTATTTCTTCTTCTTCTCCAGCATTCCTCATCCCTAACCCACCCATAGATTCTTCGAAGGATCTTCCTCTCGAAGACCAGGAGATTATTTCTATCCTGTGCGGATAGTGTCCATGTCTGGGAGGCATACGTGAGGACAGGCCTGATTAGAGTTTTATATAAATGGACCTTTTTTTTCCTGCTAATGAGCTTGCTCCGGGGCTGTTTCAACAGACCAAAATAGCATCGGTTAGCTGCTGTGATCCTTCGCTTTATTTCAATGGAAGTATTATTGGTTGATGTAACCTATGATCCAAGGTAAATAAACTCCTCCACTCTTTTAAAGGTACAGCTTCCTACGGCAGCCTGTCTTTCTTGAGATCTGGTTAATCCTGTGCATATATACAGTCGATTCCGCTTAATTGGGACACATCGGGACCGAGGCGTTTTGTCCCAATTAAGCGGCTGTCCCAATTAAACGAATTTCACTTTTTTTTTGGAAATTAATTTGATTGGTTTTAGGAACAATGTCATTAACCAGTAACACACAAAATTAAACAATGCATATTTTTTTAAATAATTTTACTTTATAAACTCTGGAAAACTTTACATAGGTACATAATATAAATAACAAATATGTAATTCCTCACGCAGTTGTTTTTCTTGTCGTAAGACACGCGATATGGTAGATTTTGGTACACCAGTTATCTCAGCGAGCCGACGATAACTTGTATTAAGTGGCTGCTTTTTATTTTATCAAGCAAAGCAATTTTACTGGTAAGTGTCAAATCGTTTCTTGGCATTTTGGCAAGGGTAAAATTTTTTAAAAATACAATTGACAAAAAATAAGTTCACGCACTGTTCACGCGCGAGGTGTATGTATGGTGAGTGAATGAACGCGCAAGAATTAAGACAGTTGTCACAGCGAAGTGCATCGGTAACTGAATAGGAAAAGACTGAAGCAAATGTCGATGTGAGGCTGCCTCGGCTTTTTAAAACACGGGTGTCAGGATCAGAAAGAAGCCGCTTCTCCGGCTTTCCCGGAATTTGGAAGGGGGGGGGGGTGTTTGTTTTGCCGCTGCACTGGCTCGGATGGAAAAGATTGCAAATGTGAACATGAGGCAGCCGCGGATTTTTTAAAACACGGGTATCGGGTTCAGAAAAAAGCCGCCTTTCTGGCTTTCCCGGGATTTAGGAGGGGGTGGTGTTTGTTTTGCCGCTGCACCGGCTCGGTTAAACCGGAACTCAGTTAAAACATATTCGGTTAATCAGGACACTACTGTACTAAAATCTTAAATTTACTGTCCCAATTAAGCGGAATGTTGTCCCAATTAAACATACAAATTTACTATTGGTTTCATGGTTTGGTTTCCGTTCTTTGAGATTTGTCTCAAATAAGCGGCTGTCCCAATTAAGCGGTGTCCCAATTAAGCGGAATCGACTGTATTTTGTTTTATTTTCATTTATAGCCAACCCCATTTGTTTGGCAGCTCTCTGTAGGCTTAAGAAAGACTCAGTAGGCGCAGAAAAAGATCGCGCCACAGAAAAAGGTCATCCACATATACGAGTAGTTGGACCGATCTATTGAATATGGTGCCATTAATCTGGATGCTTGTTTCTCTCACTACTTTTTCCAAAACCAAATTAAACAGCAGGCAGGCCAAAGCATCTCCTTGCCTAATTCCTTTATTCAAGCCAAACTGTATGCAGACCATGCACCTAACATCTCTCATCGTAATTTTTATAAGGCCCAATTAGCTTTGAAGGAACCTTCATCTCTCATTTTAAATGGAGGGGGTACTTTATTTAATAACTTTTTCATTTTTTTTTTAATTTCTCAAAAATGGCTCTAACGATTTTGATAAAACTTGGTATTTGATGTATTTATATGCCCGAGATATGACTACAAAAATTTCATCTAAATTAATCAACCGGAGGGGGCACTTTATTTCATAACTTTTTTTCAGGTGGTACTAATACGATGGGTATTAGGTATAACACACTATAATGTTAATATTTGTTGTTTTCTCAAATAATTTTAATGGAAGAGAAAAGATTGAATCATGGCTGGGGATCGAACCCAGGTCCTCTGCATCTCCATTTCAATGCTCTTAGCACTGAACTAACCGTGGGACCATTCCGAACTGTGTCGATTCTTTCTCTTCAGCGATCATAACCGCCAGGTCTCGCCACAATGCAGTGTGGTAACCGGTGGGAGGAGGCTCGACAGTCGTCCAGAGGACAGGATCTAATTGAGAACTGTCACAGTTAAACATTATATTATGAAAAATTACTAAATTGAAAATGACTATATTTCATCAGTTGATAATTTTCTATGCATGTCGTTCCCCTAAGACTATCCTGGAGGGGTATTTCCGTCAAACAGTCAGAAGCTCTGTTCCTCCCTGGACATTCCTGGCGCAGGTCCTAACTAATTTATTCGCTCGTATCAATACATGAATGTGCCATTCTTTATTCACCTTTTTTTTCTCCAAGCCAGAGTAAAGGTCGGTGGTGCATAAATTTATTTCAAATTTTTGTTTTCGAAATTTCGGGGGGGGGATATCAATCTCCCATATCCGCCCCTCTGAGTACAACCCCAATTACTGTCATACTTATTCTGCAATTCCCTTCTTTCAGCCAGTACTAAGCAGTTCTTCACATATTACTAAAGGCTATTTCGAATATTCATTCTTCAGACCATGGCTTAATGATGGACTTCTAATATCTGATGGTGAGTAAACATTGAAAATAATACAGATTTGATATCTTTTAACTTTTAAAATATTTTAATTGTTATAAAAAAAATAAATGAATACTTTATTTCTTAAATTTTTAACTACATATTTAATAAAGATTATAAAGTGGAGGTTCTAGGAGAAACCTAAAATCAACTTAATGTAGCACTGATAACAATTAACCTTTCATGAATTTTCTTTCTATTCTCCATTAAAATTTTTGCAGGCAAAAGATTTTCCTTGTTCAGGTGATACAAAACCTTAGCTAAGTTTCTGGAAGACCACTAAATTTTAATAAGCCAATTGTAATTATAGGTGATAAGTGGCGCATACGCAGGAAACTCTTAACTCCTAGTTTTCATTTCAAGATATTAGAAACATCTCTGGAAAGTATATGCCGAAATGCTGAGCACTTTGTTTCATCACTACTTGCCACCGAAGGGAAACCAACTGAAATTCAAGAACTCATTCGTTCATCTACACTTAAAATAATATGTGGTAAGTTTTATTTTACAAAAGTGAATATTTAAATATAATTTTTTTTCCCAATCTATAAAATAATTTTGTTACAGAAACAGCGATGGGGGTTGAACTGAATGCTGTAGATAAGAAGCAGAATGAATTCATATCAGCTACAAAAATGTAAATTTTAACCCAAATGTTGTTTCCCTAAAATGTTGCAACTAATCTCTTTTCAAATGGCTCTTTAACTTGTTCTTTGTCTTCTTATAAAATTAAACCTTCAAATTTTATTATTTTAATCTGACAAGGTAACTGAATTTTAAAATTTCTATTTTCAATTTAACATCAAGATCTTAAGCCTTTTAAATTCCACTCAGACTTGTCAAATTGCCCTATCTATTTTCATCTTTATTTTATAATTCTTTATATTCCTTTTTAAATTTTTCTTCTAATATTTTTTTTATTACTTTATAAAATTTATTTGATTGACTCTATTTAAACTTTGATGAAATTTCAGTAATATTAAGTTAAAAATTATGTAGTTAGAAATTAGAAAAAGAAAAAGAAGAAAGAAGAAGAAGAGAAAGGAAAGTTAAAAATGTATGTTGAACAAAAAATATGTGCAAAATTCTGTATTGTGCACAATTCTTTAATTTTGTAATATTTTTATTGCATAAATTCTTTGATATATTTAGTTGTCTAAAAATATAGACTATCATTCAAAGTAGAGCATCCATTATCTGAACTAAAGTTGTCTTGGATGGTTCAGTATTATTCAAAATTCAGTAATGTATCATTTTTAGTAAAAAAAAAACAAGCGTACAGCAATATACTTACAGATAAACCAGATTCAGTTAAAAGTTTCCAGAGTAATTATTAGGGATAGCTCCTCTCCTGGACTCATGGGAAAAAATATTATATTTGATTTTTAAATTTTTATTTGAAACTAGCTGTATATCTCGGTTTCACCCGGGGAATTTCATTTTTCTAATAAACGTGAACAATTCTATAACCAAAATATTCACCAAAAATACCACTAATTAGAATACCTAATAACACTAATAGAATACCAATGTATAGCCAGATCGTAATGATTTTGTAACAATAAAGAATACACCCAAAGATTGGCTGAAGTTATGCAACTTTAATATGGACAGGTGTTCGCACCTGGTATGAAAGAACCACTGAGCAAAATTTGGAGAATTTATGACAAACGGTATGGATTTCTATAAAGAACAAACAAACAGAATTTCATCTTTATTTATATAGATAACAACAATATTAAAATAACAAATCAGGTTTAAATTATCATTTTAATTAGAATTATATCTAAAAAATAAACCGGTTCCAAATATTGAATGTTTGGATAATCGATGTACATAATATATAACTTATTAATTAAAAATACAGGGATATTTTTTTCTTAATGATAATACCTTATTAATACAAATTACCAAATGTTGTGAAAGAGGAAAAAAACAAATTTGCATCCCGGAGCACTTTGAAAAACACCATTTCCATTTTTTATTCAAATTTTCCACTATGAGTTTACATCCCAGGATAAACACTTATCAATATCAATGTGAAAAACTTTCATTAATGTCTTAATTTAAAATTTAAAATTTAATATTAATGTCTTGTGAAACTTTCATTAACCTAAACATTAATTTCATTTTTCTGAGGTGTTTCCTTTATGAATTTATGAAATATGAACAAAAATATTTACACACATATATAAATGGTAACTAGAATAATAGGAGTAACAGGGTTTATTTTTACACTATATCCCCCAATAAAATTAAATTCTAGTTTCAGCCTCATATTTTTATGACTGTAGATGTAAATAATAGTGATACTAAGTCTCAAAATATATCATATTTTATATTTTAGTGTTGTTGATGGTATTGTCAAAAGATACCTCCAATTTTGGCTCTTTCCAGAATTCATTTATCGTCTTTCTAATGGTGGAAAAGCCTTTTTTAAAGCAGTTGATGTTCTTCACACTTTTGCAGAACAGGTATTCATATTGATTGTCAATAATTAAAACTTTATTTATAAAAAATGTGGTGCGATGTGGCAACACAAAACTTTCACTTCATTAAAAAATACTCGACTGTTTCTGATACTTAGTTTTAGGCCCCTTAAAAAAATAAATCCAGGTTGGGGGTTGAGCGGAAGTATCACGAGCCATCACTTATAGAAACAAATTCGTGGAGTTGCCTAATCAGCAACACCAGTCAGTAGTATGAAAGGTAAAGACCCAATATTAAAGATTATTAAAGACCGACTACCCCATAGTGGCCCATTCGGATTCGGGGGGATCCCAGTCAATACATGCTCATATTCCTTATAAAAACCCCAAGAGGAGAAAGAATCAGTAGATAACACACCGACTTCAAAGTCGGACTGTGGAATGTACTGAGCTTGTACAGGCCTGGATCACTCAAACTGCTCCTCGATCAACTAGACATATATGAAACAGATCTGGCCGCGATCCGGGAGATTCGATGGATAGGAAGTGGTATAATGGAAAAAATAGGCACATAATATATTATAGCTATCATGATCAACATCATCAATATGGGACTGGATTTATAGTAAGGGGGAGGTACAGGCAGCTGATAATTGACTTTATGGCAATTAGCCCAAGAATATGTCTCATAAGCCTAAGAGGAAAGTTTAGGAACTATTCCATTTTCAGTGTTCATGCCCCAACAGAAACCTCAGCAGAAGAAGATAAGGATCACTTCTATGACCAGCTAGAAAGATCGATGGACCAATGCCCCAGACATGACATAAAAATTGTTGCCAGAGATCTAAAAGCCAAAGTAGGAAAAGAAAGAATTCACCATCCAACAATTGGTCATCATAGTCTCCATGAAGTCAGTAATGACAATGGTCAAAGATTGATAAGCTTTGCTGCAGATAGAGACATGATCATTTGGAGTACAACGAATTCCCTCATAAACCTCATAAACCCAAAGGGACGTGGACCTCTCTCGACAGAACGACAGTCAATCCAATTGACCGTTTTATGATAAGTGCCAAGTGCAATACAAATTTGATGGATGTCCGAACCTTTAGGGGAGCCAATATCGACTTTTACCACTACTTGGTAGTGGCTCTGCTCTGAGACCGAATATCTCTAGTTAAAGGCAGGTGATCAAAAACGTTCGAAGATTTGACACCCGTAAATTAAAAGATGATGGCATAAGTTTTACCTATCAGGCTGCCCTTGAGTCAAGAATACGGAACCTTGAACCTCCTATAGAAAGTGATTTGGACTCCAGATGGAACCAGATAGCGGACGTCATAGCCAAAAGTGCAGAAGAAGTTAATGGCTGGGAAGGGAAGATCAGTACCACACCTTGGTTTAATAGTGAGTACCAGGCTGTCACAGATGCCAAGAATGCAGCTTATAACCAAATGAATCGGAGGTGAACAAGGAGAACGGTGAAGGAATACCGGAAGAAGAGAAGAGAAGAGATGTCTCTCCATCGGAAGACTTCTCTTCCGGAGAGCATCTAAGAGAAAAAAAATAGAAGAGCGGAGGATAAAAAAATAGAAGAGAAAAATAGAAGAGGAACTCAAATAATCCTAGAAAGCTCTACAGAAAGGTGAATTTTTGTAGAAAACCTTTTAAGCCAGGACCTTCAGCTTGTAAAGCCCAAGGGGAAGTTGCTCAGTGGAAAAACTGAGATGCTAAAAAGGTGGAAAGACCACTTTCAGGAGCTACTTAATCCCAATGCTTCTTATGATGCCTCAGCTCAAAATCTGGATGATTGTACAGGGAATGATACTGAACCACCAGATGAGGACGAAGTGCAAGCAGCATTAGAGAAATTGCATAGCTAGTAGGGCTAATAGTGCAGCTGGTTATGATGGTCTTGACCCAGTATTGTTTAAAAAAGGAGGCTCTGCATTGACTAAAGCCATGCAGGAGATTCTAATCTGTATTTGGGAAGAGGAAAGATTACCAAAAGCATAGCACCAATCAGTGATATGTCCCATTCGTAAGAAAGGGGACGCCCTTGAATGCACCAACTACCGTGGTATTTCGTTGCTGCCCGCAGCATACAAAATTATATCTAACATCCTATTTTTTAGGTTACTTCCTTACGCAGAACAAGCTTTAGGTTTGTACCAGTGTGGATTCCAGAAAGGAAAGTCAACGATCGACCAAATACTTGAAAAGGGAAAGGAGTGTAAGATACAGACCCATCTCTTGTTTATTGATTTTAGAAATGGTTATGATACAAACAATAGAGATCAACTATACATGGCGATGAAGGAATGCAACGTGCCCAATAAACTGATAAGACTATGTAGGGCTACAATGGATGGAGGTAGAAGTCAAGTGTGGATTAGGGCAGAGTACTCGGAGGAATTTCCGGTCAGTTGGTGTCAGGCAAGGAGATGCTTTAGCATGCCTTTTATTTAATCTAGCACTGGAGAAGGCTCTCAGAACTTCAAATATACAGACTACCTCTACAATTATGAACCGAACAGTCCAAATCTTAGTGTTTGCAGACGATTTTGACATAGTTGGCAGGTCGAAAAGAACTGTAGAGAAAGCATTCCTTGAGCTAGAATCCAGTGCAAGAACCCTTGGGCAGATTTTGAATGAGAGCAAAACCAAGTATATGGTCACTGGGCAACGAGTAGATCCTGGGGAAAGAGTGCGGTTCGGCAATTTCAGATTTGAGAAGGTGAACAAGTTCACATACCTGGGAACACAGGTGAACACAGATAACAATAACACTGTCGAAGTAAGAAGCCGGATCACTGCTGCTAATAAATGTTTTTTTGGCTTAAGACCTCAGCTGAGAAGCAACCTTCTTTCCAGGACAACAAAGCTGGTTCTCTACAAGGTACTAATACGCCCTGTCCTTACTTATGGGTCTGAAGCTAGGACAATATGCAAGCATTGCAGATGTTTGAAAGGCATATCCTACGCTGCATTTATGGAGGAATCCAAGTCGGGAATGAATGGTGTTATACAGAAATTGTATGACCAGATGAATGGGCCTAATTTGGTTAAAGTAATCAAATTTGGAAGGCTGTGGTGGGCCGACCATGTGTACCGTGTGGATGACTCAAAAATCCCGAAGAAGACACTCACTGAGACACTCCATGGAACAAGACAACGTGGGCGGCGAAGGCTGAGATGACAGGACAGCATGGCCCATGATGCTAGATCTCTCCTCGGAATTCAAAACTGGAAGGCGGCTGACAAGACAGAGACAACTGGCGAAAGCTTACAAAGGAGGCCATGACTCGTAAGAGGGTTCTAGCGCCGAATAATAATAATAATAAAAAAATCAATAATCAATCAAAAAGTACTAAAACTTTCAAGTTTTGCAATGCAAATTATAATATTCTATAGCTGATGGAGACAACAATAAGCAAATAAAAAAATCTGGATTTTAAACAGTTATCAAAACAAGTTGATTTCTAATCTAAAGTAGATTGGTAAGTGAACTTTGTATGTCGCTGCAGATTTTTTATAAAGAAAATGTATTTATGCCTAATTTTTCGAACAGGTGTACAATTTTATAAACTAAATATTATTCTTTCTGAGAATCTCAGCTTTCCAACACTATATTTTACATACACATTGCTGCACTCATAAAAGGAAATTGAAGTATTATTATTATTTCTATCTACCTAATAATAATTATTATTATATACCTATAACGGGTCAGATATTAACAATATATTAAAGTAAAAAACATACATATTTATATTTTGGTCATTTCAGTTGATAATTTTTTTTTTATTTTCAGGTTATTAAAAAGAGAAAAGAATTATTTCAATCAGAAAAAAATGGATCTCAAAATACTAATAGTACCAAAAAGAGTAAGTATAATAGTTTTTAATATTTATTTGTTAAAAAAGAGCAAAACACAATGAGTTAATCAAAAATCACTATTGCTTAACCAGTATTTCATAGTATACATTCATCAAAAAGAAAAAAAAAAACTGAGCTAACCGTGAGTCCGTTCCGATCGTGATCGAATCTTTCTCTTCTGTGATCCCTCCCTCCAGGTCTCACCACATTGTAGCGAAGTACCGGGGGACTGAACAATTGTCCAGACAGACGGGATCTAGTTGACATACGTCAAATAAATACATTGTATGTTGTTATGTAGTAATTAGTTATCGTTAGATAATTAATTTATAATTTTTAAACTATTTTATTAGAAGATAAAAATATTAAAAATTATATTTTAAAAATTTATATAAAATAAAAATTATAGTTTAAAAATTTATAGTTTAAAAATTATAAATTAATTATCTAACGGCAACTAATTACTACATAACAACATACAATGTATTTATTTGACGTATGTCAACTAGATCCCGTCTGTCTGGACAATTGTTCAGCCCCCCGGTACTTCGCTACAATGTGGCGAGACCTGGAGGGAGGGATCACAGAAGAGAAAGATTCGATCACAATCGGAACGGACTCACGGTTAGCTCAGTGGTAAGAGCGCTGCGACGTAGATGCAGAGGACCTGGGTCCGATTCCCGGCCATGGTCGAATCTTTTATCTTCTGATAAAATAGTTTAAAAATTATAAATTAATTATCTAACGATAACTAATTACTACATAACAAAAAAAAAAAAACTGTTTTATGTAATAATTTCATTTTAAACACCAACTTCAAGGAATTTGTTTTAGTTTGCAATGTGGCTTGTATAGAGTAAACATGGGTCAATTACCCTGAAATAATCCAATCCGATAAGGCTATTTATCTGGAGGCTCCATTCCCAGTCTCAACTCTCCTCAATTTTAAATACATAGGTTTTTGAGCATTGACACAACAGAGTGTAATACATCATATTAAGAAGCCTTCACTTCTTAAAATAAGTTTTTTTTACAACAGTAAATTACTCGTTTACTGGAGTTTTCTAAGGCATATGGTGAATTTAGTTTAAATAATTTATAAAAGAACTAAATAAGATAAAATTAAAAGATTAAAATAACTAACAAATTTAATAGAAATCTGTGGAAAAAATAAGTTTGTAAGATTTCTTTTTTTTTTTTTTTCTTTTTTTTGTGGATGAGTGTATAATTTTTAATTTGTAATTAGCAATACTTTTTTAGTACTTTTTATCATGAATAATGAAAAATCAGAAATTGATATAAATCCTCAAAAGAGAATAAGAACCAAATGGTTATCTATATGCTTGGATTAACAAAGTAAATCAGAATCGTTAATAAATTATATTTTATTATTATTTTAATAGATTACATTATTTATTCTTTTTGAATGATAGAATCATATTTTGGTGTTTTAGATCAAAGAAAAGCTTTCCTGGACACCTTACTCGAGTTGGATGATGCAAATCCAGGTTTATTTACTGATTTAGATATAAGAGAAGAAGTTGATACTTTTATGTTTGAGGTATTTAAATTTTTTTTTCTACTAAAACTTTATTTTTGTAAAACTAAATCATGTTTTTAATTTTTGCCAAATGAAAAGCATAGAGCATTTTTTTGTCTTTCTATTCTAAGTTAGTGGGAAAAAAAAATCTTTTCTCTTTTCTATTAAAGGAGAGTATAATGTCATTGTGACTGACTGCTTTTTTCCACCAATATATAAAAGCTTGATAGTTTGTCGTTATTTTTTTGTGCAGTAGGTGTAATGAGACCTTTGGCCGCGCAGTGTAGTGTTCTTAGACATCTATAAAAAGAAAAAAATTTCGGGTTGTGGTTTCGAAGGTAAAAAACTCAAATGAGTGAACACATTTGTTCAATGTGTTATGTTTCAACTTAGATGTTTTCATTATCAGAGCTGTTTAATTTTGAGACAAATAGTGAATGTTGTTATTAATACTGTCAAGGTATGTATATAGATAATTGAATTTAAATACAAGGGAGTGATAGACTAAATGCAAGGGAGTGATAGACTAAGCCGAAGTTTGCTCACATCCTTGTATAGAGAAGCTGTTTACACTAGGAGGATTTCCTAATCTCTGGGGAGATCCATGACAGAATTTAAAAGATCCCTGCTTTATTTGGGTTCTAACCTGGGACCTTAAGTATAGCAGTAGAGTGCCTTAATCACTAAGCCACTCTGGTTCTCTGTATTTTTCTTTATCCAATATATTTTATTTTTTTTGGAACTTTTACAACTCAAAGGTCATATTTCAAGACACACTTTGCTGTCATATTTTCCTATCACTGCTGTCATTATCTCCTAGGCCTCTTAATGTCATTTCTTCATACACTTGCTCTTTCAATCTTTTCTCTGTGCATCTTTTTCTCCTTCTCTCTTTCGGTATATACTCGTTCAGTTCAGCCTTTTTATGACCAATACAGTCTCTCTCATTTTCTATTATATATAAACTTAATGGAATAATACATTTCTTCCTCAATTAGTTCTCCAAGGCACTTGAATGATTTTATGGAGATTTCTTTTTAAGAATATTTTCATATTCTGCCATATTTTCCATATTCTGGAGTTATTTGAACTCCATAGATTTGGTTATTGTCTGATCTTCTATGTGAAGAAAGTTCACATTTGACTGTAAGGCCATATACAAAGTTTTCGTTATGGTGACTTGTAAGCAGTACATATAAAAATTTGATATATGTATATATAATAGTAACAGAAGTATATAAAGTAACATCTTTATAAAAATAAAATTAAATCACTCCTAAGCTTCAAAGCAGCTGTCAGCATCTGATCAACTTCATTGATTTCCATTCGGGTTAAATATTTAAAAGGCTCCAATTGAGAGTCAATAGAGCTGAAGCTTCTGTGATGTACATTTAACTTGGAAATTAGATAACATAATAAAAATGACGAGTACTATTGTGTATGTAAAAATTTAATTGGTTACTTACATTGCTAAACGGTTGTCTAACAATATCAAAAAACAACTTCAATTATAAGGAATATGAGCTTTGAAAAGAATAAATCATAAATATTTTGAGAATCTCCGTTATCATCCGTTTTAATCATAATATATTTTTCTTTAACTCATAGTATTTTTGCTACTCAAAACATTTTGTTACCTGCACTTTTGTTTTTTCCTTAAAATTACTATATAGCAGTAGATCCAGAAATCTGGATGGAGGGGGTGCACTTTTTTATTTTTTAAATTTTGTATTTCTCATGAAGGGCCTATTTTAAAATATTAGTGCATTGTTACGTCCTAAATTTCAATTAAATATTTAAATACAATAGATTTTTCATTTAAGGATTTAAAAAACAATTACTAAAGATGGTCCTTTTTTATACGGAAAGTTGATTGGCATCCTCACTTCTCAGGAGGGGGGTGCACCCCTTCCCTGGTTCCGTCACTTGTACCTATACACAAAAGAAATATAAGGAAAATTCAATAATAAGTATGTAATTTATAAAAAAGTGAATGGTTTTGAATAATAAAATATTTTATTACAGGGCCATGATACGGTTTCAGCAGCTCTTACTTTTGCACTCTTTCTACTTGCCAATAATCCAAATGTTCAGGTGACCAAGATCTCTCATACCTACATTAGTGTAATATATTTTGTTACAATAAAACACTTTTATAAATCAATTAAATAAGTTATACAAATTACATATAAAATATAGAATCTATCTGTCTAATCTATTGGAAAGAATAGAGACAACAGTTGAAATTTCCAAAATTAAAATTTATCAAAAGAAAGATTTTTATTGTTACAATATTTATTAATAGATATTAAACTGTACATAGACATTGGACTCGAATATTATTATGACACTTACCTTGTTCAAAGTTGACTATATTTCATTTATATTTTCACATAAATTAAAAACTCTGCAATTTTGACTTATGTCACTGTTCTTGTCGACCAGTTATTAGATATATTTTCTTTTCAAATTTTTATACATGTATCAGGAGAAAGCATACAATGAACAAATAGAACTGTTTGGGGATCATAAAAAAATGCTAACAACACAAGATCTGCAGAAAATGGTTTATCTTGAGATGATTATCAAGGAAACATTAAGGCTATATCCTAGTGTTCCCTACCATTCCAGAATATTAAGGGAAGATCTAAAAATAGGTATATCATACATTATTAAATTAAAATAAAACACTTTTAATATCATAATCTTTATTATTTATTTCTAGATGAAAACACAGTTATTCAAGCTGGCCAGTCAGTAGTCATCTTGACTTACTTTATACATCGATCCAAAAGACATTGGACCAATCCTGATGAATTTATTCCTGAAAGATTTACTCCTGGGATTGGAAGACATCCATTTTCATATATACCATTTTCAGCAGGCCCAAGAAATTGTATAGGTATATCATGTACCACTTATGTAATAGTGTTTAACAGAACGTGATTATTTAAGAATTATCTGAGCTAAGACTAAAACTATCCCGGAGAATTACAGCTAACAATTTTTTTATAGGTCAGAAATTCGCTATGATGGAATTAAAAACAGTTTTATCAACAGTAGTGAGGTATTGTTGGCTAAAGCCAGTTACCACAAAAATAATTCCTGATACTGCTGTAATTATGAAATCTGCAGAACCAGTAGTAGTTAAAATTTTCCCAAGAAATAACACTCAAACTGTAATTGATAAGAATAATTAAGACAGGTGTGCAGAGTAACTGTTGCTTAATGCTCCAGCAGTTATTTATTTGATAATACCTTCATTTTTCATTGGAAATATAAAATGCTTTAAGTATTGATTCATTAATTTATTTGTTTGTTTTATGATAAACTAGACTTAATGACAAGCTTTGATGTTTTACTTTCTTTTTTTAAAGATACAAGGTGCTTTTTATTTTTGGATTGTAAATTATGGCATCAACTCATAATTAATTTTATCGAGTTTACCTATGTAAGAACACGAAAAAGAAAAACCAAAAGGAACTTTTGAAGCCCCCCCAAAAAATGTTAATTTTTATGGTGTGAAAAAAACAAAAAGTAGTGTACCTAGACAACTTGGAGTCTGGGGTGAAGGAGGAATTATGCCATAACGTGGCGATAGGGAAATCCCCAATCTTCCCTTCCTAGATGCACTATTGCATTAGTTATTTGTATTATACTAATCAATCCTTACTGTCACAATGAAAATTGGAAATTTTGATATCCCTGAAGGAGATTAGGACAGAGTAGTAGTTTCATAAATAAATTAAAGTTTTTTTTTTTTTTTTACAATAATCAGTCGAAAAATCAAGCATCATTTCTTACTAACCCACTTTTTCATTTATTTATATGTATTTTAATGCCACATTTTCAGTCCAAATAAAGCGTAAATACGCAAGAAAATTTTACAACTTGTTTTATTTATCCAATCAATTTTAGCATGAATTTGATTTCTTCCTGTTTCAAGAATTCAAGTGACTATGTCTAAGTGCATTTAACATTAGTAATTATGTTACCTGAGTTTTATATTAATTTATTTATATTTTGAATTTAATAGCCTATTATTTAAAGAATTTTAAAGAAGATAATTTTATGTAATAAGAGAATGTTTTTATGATATAAGAGAAAAGATTGGCCATGGCGGGGATTCCAGCCTGGGTCCCAGCATCATTTTCACACTTACCTTACTAAAGCATAGTTGTTTAACGCACTGCAAATATGATATGGGGTTAGTTTAAAGGTTCCAGGTTACGAAGAATACCGTGGCTTATTTTTTTGTTTTCAGATAAAATTATTTAATAAATTTACACAATTTTATTAGAAGAACGCAGCCGGAAATCAAACCTCTGCATCTCCATCGCAGCGCTCCCGCAACTGAGCCAACCTTGGGGCCATTCCCAACCGAGTTTGAATCTTTCTCTTCTGCGATCCTAATATCCTTCTTCAAATAAAATTATTTAAAAATTATAAAATAATTATTTAAAAATAAAAAATGATGAAATATCAACATAAAAATTTATAGTTATGGAAATGTATCTTTTTTCCATCAATCAACATTTACATAAACTAAAATTAAAAAAAAAAAAATCACCAGTTTATTTTTAAAATTTTATTTTCCTTTAAATACCTGCTTTAAATTAAACTTATTTGACTGTGTTAAATTTCCGATAGTAGTTTTATCTGCTATTTTATATTTTTTGTTAATCTTGGTATTTTTCTTTTGTAGTTTGTCATAAACAATGGGAACAGTTTCTTTTCCTAATGTTCCTTCATGGAACGGAAGGCATGGAATATCTTCTGTTTTTTTTTCATCTTTGTTCTCCCTAACCGAACTTCTTAAGAAATATTGCTTGAAAGTATGAATTGCTCTGTGGAAAAATATAAAAGCTTATTTACATTTTTACTAAAGAATAAAAATTAAAAAAACTTTTAAAATCCTCATTAAATAAATTTAGGATACTTTCCCGGTAGCTAACCATAAACAAAACTGATAAAGGGATACTGCAAACTCCCTGCTATTTGTTATCTCTATACCGCCGCCTAGTGTTATTCTATTGGTTACTGAGTGCTCTTGTCTTTTGAACAGCTGTGCTCAGCACCTTGAGAGTTTTGCCATTTGGCAATATGCTGTAGAAGTGTACATTTTATTGGAGTGAGAGGTGGTAAAATAACATTTAAAGGAGTAGCTACTTATTGCATTTAGAGATAACTTAGTTGCTGTCAAACATTTTTTAAAAGGTGATCTTTTTCCATTCTTTTTTTTTAGTTGCAAATTCCAGGAAAGCATTACCAGACTGTGAAAACAAGAATATCTTTCTTCAGCTTAAGAGAAACATTCTATAACTACCTAATTCTGAATGTAAATGTTCTTATTAAGGATCAAAATAATGGAAACAATTATTAGTTTTATGATTTATTTTAGAATTATTCAAATTCTAAACCATGAAAATCATCTGTCTGCACAATAGATAAGGAAGGTGACTTGTTGAAGAACTCCACTTGTCATTGAATTGCTCCACATATCAAAGATTATTCAACCTTTTTGTAATATAAACTATTGCCCTTTACAGAGTGAGAACTACTCCATTACAATTGTAGATTAATATCAGATCTTCTGCCAGAGAATAGTGTATATCAAATCAAAGATAAATAAAATAATATACCGCATCACCTTCAAATGCAACAAAGTATAATTAGATCTCTACACACATTTACAAAAATCTTTACCTAGTGCAAGTTTAACATGTCCACTAAGCATATTGGACTGATTAAAAATGGATGAGACAATTTGGAATACCACCTTTTCAAAGGTACCCAGAAAAGTTTTCAGCAAACATGATTTGATGCTTTAGTGTCCCTCATTTTCCTTGTTCCACTGAAACGGCCTATATTTAATTTGATGGTGCAAATTCTCACTTCTGTAGACTTCAATACTGTCAGAATTTGGTAGTTAAATTATACGGATACGGCTCTGGTGGATTTCCTATCTAAAAAGTTTGAACAGGTTTTGGATACATGACTAGGATAGAAAAAACCGAGATTGATTTTGTAAAGTTTATAATATCGGACCGACCTTGGTGAGTATAATTGACGAAATGGTCTCGTAGAAGTTCCTGGAAAAAATCCTGCTTGGATGCGAACTGATGCAGCTTCCGGTTCCAGAATGCTAAACGCAACGCTCTGACACCGTCGGTCAAAATGTCTTAAAGGCTTGCTAATCTTCCAGCTTGCTATGGTTGAAACTTGAAGCTCACTGCAAACTAACATGCTATATCGGAAGCTACTGTCCTGTTGCCTTGTAGATTATCCTCTAGTCGGTTAGATTGTAACACTTCATATATTTTTCCACAAAAGATTTCTCAAAGATTATCCTCTAAATAAGTAACTTATAATACGGTCAACTGGTATATTCTACGTAAGCTTCAATGTTATGTTTACCAACAAAATTTTATAAAATTCTAAATGCATATTTAAAACGAAATTTTAAGAGAACAATTATTTTCCTCAATTTACTTTTTCTTTTTTTTTAAGCAAAGCAATAAAAATGTTGAATTTCTTAAAGAGAAGATGCCTCGTGATGGCTGCAAATGGATAGAAGGAATACAGTCTAACTGGGTAACAGTACAGTTCGGGGTTACTTAGTACACCGACCTTGAATGTGTTTCAAAACCATCTAACAACCAAACAATAGGAACTTTTGATTTGAATTTTTGTTTTGATTATTGTAATCTCTATGTATTTTTAGTTACGTAGAGATTACAATAATCAAAACAAAAATTCACATCAAAAGTTCCTATTGTTTGGTTGGTATATGGCTTTGAAACACATTCAAGGTCGGTGTACAAAGTTACCCAGTTCGATTGTAGCTCTAATGTGACACCTCAGATCAACAAAGTAGTATTTTATTTTATTGACCCATTCCTAATATAAATCAGTATACTTAATTACAAATAATCCTTCCCATATAAGTTACAAAAGACAAACTTTTATTTGCTTATGTATTATTTATTTATTGTTCAACGGGGCACCACACTGCCCTAATGCACCTGCTTTCGTAAAATACAATTTCGAAAAAGAAAAAAAATTATCTTTATCTTAATTCTAATATTTCTATGTTGCTAAAGACGACATTACCTTGGAGGCAACAAAATTTTTGCTGCAGTTTTTTGCTTAACTTGTTTTCCAATTCTTCCACTTGTTTTGGGACTTTTCTTCATTCGGCTTTCGGTATTACTGCCACGGCTATAACTGCAGATCTCGACGCAGGAAATGCTATGGGCCTTTACGATTTGGCTTCGCATATTTTAGATTAATTAAAGAAAGAATAAAAATAAACCTACGCTAATTCTGATCTACCCTCAATTAATCCTATTGCTAAATTAAACATATGTTTTTATTGTACAAAAATCATGATTCCTAAATCATATGTCCTCTTTTATTATTATTATTATTTCAGGTACTACTTCGGATTAGGAGCTCCTCGATGGCAGCTGGCGCACAGTGGGGCGATCCTACTTTACAAGCCTACTTTACACTACTTTACTCAAACATCTCGCCGCACAGCTATCTCGTCTACATATGCTTGACAACCCTCGGTAAACCCGAACTGAACCGTATGGGGTAGCGCGTAATCGAAATATCTTATTGTTTACTGACGTCGGCAGCCATCTTGAGGCTCCTAATCTGATGTAGTACCTTATTTTATCATTATCAACAGACAGCATCACATACATTCTATGATATACTTGATCACTAAGTGTCAAATACCATTGATAGCGTAATTGGTTAAAAACTAGTATTCTTCGTCATCAGGGACACTAAAATTACATTGTTTTATACTTAAATTATAGGAAACATCTATGTTTTACAATAGTAAGATTAAAACTGTTATTTATTTATAACCTCAAATATTATCTCATATTGTAAATCCCGTATGACATCTCATCCCCCCCCCCCCGAAGATTCTTAAAGATCTAGTCGATTAAGAGGCTTGATTAACCGTCCGTATCTGGATACCTTAAAGTTATGTCCTTTACATTCTTGTGAATCTTGAGGCGAAGAATGTACTGAGTTTTCAGGTTCATTGTTCTCCTCTGCTTCAGGAAAGAGCAAATTTCTGCTGATGTCGTTCTGCCCTTAGGGTTAGCTTTAGTAAAGGACCTTTTCATATGAGGAGTGTTTCTCCTCAGGAGCCTTTTGTCACTATATCTTGAAATCCAGTAGGATCTAGGCTCTAAGAAACATTTTACCACACTAAGATCAAAACTGTTATTTATATATAACCTCAACAATTTTCTCATAATGAAAATCCCACATGACATACATAAATTGATTAATCAGTAAGCTTCTATTTATAAAATAGCTGCTTTGCTTCGAAAATGGCATAAAAATGAGAATATAAGAATAATAAGAAGGGCATATTACCTGCTGTGCCGGTTATCCGGAGTGTAGTTGTGCCTTTATCCTCCTTTACCCACCCAATATTACATAATTAGTCGTAAAGGGCCAAAATATATCGATCTCGGTCTGGAAAATATTCTAAACTAAAATAGAACGAGACAGAATTGAACAAATTGTGACGGAAGAAGACAAAACAGATGTTTATCTCTATTACGTTATAGGAAGTCTGGAATTGCCTGGAACAGTTGCTATCGTTAGTACGTGATCACATCTTTGGATCGTTCTAGGCCCTCTGGGGTGGTTCAATATATAAGTAAGCGGCCGACTTGTGTTAAACTGGATAGAGAGGAATACTGTTACTTTTGAGCCACTTTTAAACTATTTATATTTAACTGTTCCATTTCAAGTGATATAATTTGAATTCTCATTTTTGATATTTTTTGAATTTATTAATAGTCGATGAAGAGTAGAATTAATTTATTATTAATAGAAGAATAGTCGATGTTAAATTGAATTCAGCCAATATTCAATTACCCCTAACTGCAGAATTTTATAAGAATATATTTTGGTTTCTATAATGTTGTGAAATAAAAAATAAATAATTTTAATTGCCAGGCAATGCCTAATATAGTGATTTTATTTAATTTAACACAATCATTATCGTTAAGCTATTTTCGTATTTATTGTTGTACGTTGCCTATTAATAATTTATTATTGATAGAAGAATAGTCGATGTTAAATTGAATTCAGCCAATATTCAATTACCCCTAACTGCAAAATTTTATAAGAATATATTTTGGTTTCTATAAAGTTGTGAAATAAAAAATAAATAATTTTAATTGCCGGGCAATGCCTAATATAGTGATTTTATTTAATTTAACACAATCATTATCGTTAAGCTATTTTCGTATTTATTGTTGCCATGTAGTTATGTAGTTGATATTACAGTATCTAAGTGAAATAATTACATAGCATCTCGTATTACCTATCAATCATCGGAGGTACGGAGGTTAGCATCCCAATTAGACAGAGAGTAACAAGTAAATTGGACTCTATTGTTATAACAAGCAAGTATTACTGAGTAAGCCAATTTACCGGAACGTGACGAAAATTAGAATTGAATTGAAATAGATTTTCTTCACATACTTAAATATATTGTAAGCACCGCGTCATTTGCATCATTTTATTGACTTTACTTAAAATTTACGATGATTTTATTACTGAATTATTTATTGAGGCTTTACAATTACCAGTTTATCGTTAATTAGCTATCAATTAAATTACTGATGATTATCTATGCTAATGTTTAAATCTTCGGTGAAAAAACTTCATAGTTTTATAAAAAGTTTGCTCCTCTGTAATAAATGCGTTTTGGCGTAATTGATAGTTTCCGGGATATTTTTCATGCTCTGTATTTAAAAAAATGTGGTGCGTGCGCGCAACACACAACTTTCACTTACCAACTTTCTTAGATTAGAAATTAATGCGTTTTGTTAATTGCCACTTCTCAAATGAACAGAACGGCTTTAATTATGAACAATGGTCTGTCATTAAAGGAGTATTCTGCATACGTGGGCTCAACGAGTTTTATGAGTTGACTGAATATTTTTATTTTTTTCTCCTCTATATGTTTACTTGGTTTTTATCATATCTCATATTTAGCCATTTCTTATTTTTAGGCGTAACGAGAGACAGTTAATTTCTCCAAATATACACAAAAACAAAGGTACTTTATAGGAAACAAAAGAACAAACAAACAAAAAAGGCCCCTACCCCATTTAAGCCCCTTCAGAACATTTTAATAATGATAAAGCTTGCCTGATATTAAAGAACACCTAATTTTCATTAAACATGACGAATTTGATGAAAATCGTTAAAGCCGTTTTTGAGATAATCGAAAAAAAAGTAAAAATTGGAAAAAAGTTATGAAATAAAGTGACCCCTCTGTTTGACCAATTTTGATGAAATGTTGGCTATCACATCTTTGGCATATACATACATCAAATACTCAGTTTGATCAAAATCGTAAAAACCGTTTTTGAGTAAATAAAAAAAAACGTGAAAATGATACAAAATTTATTAAGTAAAGTCCCTCCTCCGGTTGATCAATTTTGATGAAATTTTTACAGTCATATCACAGGCATATAAATAGATCAAATACTCAGTTTAATCAAAATCGTTAGAGCCGTTTTTGAGAAAATCGAAAAAAACTTAAAAAGTTATTAAATAAAGTACCCCCTCCCTTTGAGCAATTTTGATGAAATTTTTGCTGTCACATCGCGGGCATATAGATACACTAAATACCCAATTTCAGGTCCGGACGGTTTATAGTTTTTGAGCTAGTCTGTTCACACACACACAGACCATTTCGCGGGACTTGGTTAATTGGACTCAGGGGACCCCAAAACGTGTATTTCCGTTGAAAACCGGAAGTCGAAATTTTTCACGATCGCAATACTTCCACTTACTATATATTTCATACATAGGTAAGTGAAAGTAAAAAAAAAAAAAATCTGGTGCGTGCTCGCAACACACAACTTTCACTTACCAACTTACTTAGATTAGAAATTAATGCGTTTTATTAATTGCCACTTCTCAAATGAACAGAACGGCTTTAATTATGAACAATGGTCTGTCATTAAAGGCGTACTCCGCAAGCGTGGTCTCAACAAGTTTTATGAGTTGACTAAATATTTTTCTTTTTTTCTCCACTTTATGTTTTCTTTATTTTTATCATATCTCATATTTAGCCATTTCTTATTTTTAGGCGTAACGAGAGACAGTTAATTTCTCCATGTAAACAAAAACAAAGGTACTTTATAAGAAAGAAACAAACAAACAAAAAAGCCCCCCCCCCCAAAAAAAAAGCCCCCTCAGAACAATTTAATAATTATAAAGCTTACCTGATATTATAGAAAACCTAATTTTCATTAAACATGACGAATTTGATAAAAATCGTTAAAGCAGTTTTTGAGATAATCGAAAGAAAGGTAAAAATTGGAAAAAAAGTTATGAAATAAAGTGTCCCCTCCGTTTGACCAATTTTAATGAAATGTTGGCTATCACATCTTTGTCATATACGTACATCAAATACCCAGTTTCTTCAAAATCGTTAAAGCCGTTATTGAGTAAATAAAAAATATATACACGTGAAAATGATACAAAATTTATTAAGTAAAGTCCCCCCTCCGGTTGATCAATTTTAATGAAATTTTTACAGTCGTATCTCAAGCATATACATACATCATATACCAAGTTTCTTCAAAATCGTTAAAGCCGTTTTTGAGTAAATAAAAAATATGTACACGTGAAAATGATACAAAATTTATTAAGTAAAGTCCCCCCTCCGGTTGATCAATTTTGATGAAATGTTTACAGTCGTATCTCGGGCATATACATACATCATACACCAAGTTTGATCAAAATCGTTAAAGCCGTTTTTGAGTAAATAAAAATACCACGTGAAAATGATACAAAATTTATTAAGTAAAGTCCCCCCTCCGGTTAATCAATTTTGATGAAATTTTTACAGTCTTATCTCGGGCATATAAATAGATCAAATACTCAGTTTAATCAAAATCGTTAAAGCCGTTTTTGAGAAAATCGAAAAAAACGTAAAAAGTTATTAAATAAAGTACCCCCTCCCTTTGAGCAATTTTGATGAAATTTTCGCTGTCACATCGCGGGCATATACCTACACTAAATACCCAATTTCAGGTTCCCACGGTTTATAGTTTTTGAGCTAGTCTGTTCACACACACACACACACACACACACACAGACACACAGACACACACACACACACACACACACACACACAGACCATTTCGCGGGACTTGGTCATTTCGACTCAGGGGGCCCCAAAACGTGTATTTCCGTTGAAAACCGGAAGTCGAAATTTTTCACGATCGCAATACTTCCACTTACTATATATTTCATATATAGGTAAGTGAAAGTAAAAATGTTAAATTTTAAAACCCATTCGCCGGGAATAATAAGATAAGAAGAATAACATAAGAAGAATAATATAAGATTTTTTTCGTTGAAACACTCTTCAATTTTTAACTTGCAATCTTTATGATTACTTTTAAATTTGTACATTATTGCTGTGTTTTTATTATTTTTTAAGCGTACTTTTTTTCTTGACTTTTTTTAATTGATGGTTTTAGCACGAAACAAAAGTCTCTATGTTTAGATGGTCATCCCAATTTTAGAAATTTTTTTTTTCTTTATCTACGTATCTAACAGTATACTAAGGCAATAAAAAAAAAAATTCCTTTTTAAGCTTTGCCCACCTCTATCTATTACCTATCAAAGACACAAGCAGGTGATAACGACAAACCGTTCTCTTCTTCTATCTTCTGTCATCGCTGTCGACCTTATAGACTGGGTGGAAACATTTATAAGTAAACTAGAAACATCTGGCCACGCTTTGCTGTAATATTAACTTTTAGGGAAATAAATAAACGTGTTCCGGTGAGATTAACCCAATAAACATCATCACACATAAAGCCTACTTTGCTAATAATTGTTGTGGAATAGGAAAGGATTATAAAATAGTCTCTGAAATTTTATATATGTATGAAGATGGTTATACTACCCTACTCAAGAGGAGGGAACGTTGTTTCTTCCTTATAACATTTTTTTCCAGTGGAGATATCAATATCTAGTGAAGTAGTGTCTATGACTACAAAAAAGTAGTCATAGACACTACTTCACTAGAAACGGCTCATGAAACATGTAATATTGACATGTTTTGTTAAATGCCATTTCTCAAAGTAACACAATTTTCCACATTTATTTACTTATTATTGTTTGTATTTGCTCTTTAAAGTAGACTAATTTTTTTATTATTAAATACAAGTTTTTACTTGTGATAATTCGGGTTTGCAACCATAATAAGTCCCATAAACGTCCCACACAACGGTTCGTTCCAATCGCTAGTACGTTTCAACAAACAGTTTGGGATTCTAGACCGTATGTTTTTTTTTTTTTTTTAAATGTTAAGCGATTTTGGGCAGTAAAAGTGCCCCCTCCGTTTGACCAATTTTTATGAAATTTTTGCTGTCACATCACGGGCATATACATATACTAAATACCCAATTTCAGGTTCGTGCGGTTTATGGGTTATTCTCAGATTAAGGACAATTTTCATAACAAAATTTACGGCACATTGTATGTCATTACCGAGCTAATAATTCGGGCGTGGGAATGAGACGATTTGTCAACTTGGTAATGACATTTCCACGTATTTTGTTCGGCCAAAACCGCTGTGTATAGCTCGACTCCTCAAGTAATTTACCTGGGAATCGCATGCGCGAACTGTGACATCATTTTAGTGGCCAATAGAAAGGCACTATAACAGTTAGGGTACTTTACTTAGTTGTTAGTTTTTGCTATACTTTGTTTTTGTTAGTTTGATTGTGATCTAACCGCTTAAATGTCCACACCTTCATGCAGTTGCGAGACTCCCAAGAAGAAAAAGACGGGAAAATCTAATAAAGTGATCAGAAGGCAGGCTAGAGAAATGGTTTTCCGTTTTCATGACTGCCTACCTAAAAAAAGAAGGAGATACAATAGACTTGATTACAATATTTTAGATGCAGTATGTGAAATATCGCAGTTTTCGAAACCTATTGTGTGTGATTAAAATAGTGAAAGAAGGTCAGAAAATGTTGAAGACAGATGGAAAATTAAATTTTTCCACACCAACAAAAAGAGAAAAAGTGAAAAGCGCATTTACGGATTCTTTGATAAGAAGAAAAATACATGATTTTTATATATCTAAGAAGGAATGTCCTACTTTAAGTACCCTGAATGCAGCTTTAAAGATGGATGGAGAATTGAATTGTAGTAAAGAATGTTTGAGAAGAAAATTGAAATCAATGGGCTACACTTGGAAAAAGTGCCAAAGCAACAGAAAGATTCTTGCAAAAAAGCCTGTAATTGCTGCAGCGAGAATAAGATATCTCAGGAAAATGCGGGAGCACAGAGATGAGAAAAGAATCATTATTTATGTGGATGAAACATATCTGCATGCAACTCATACAGTATATACCTGTTGGCAAAGTCCTGATGAAATGGGCGCAACCAAAAATATTTCAAAGGGCCCACGACTTATAATTGTGCATGCAGGAGTTGAAGGAGGATTTATTCCTAATGCCCTTCTTATATTTAAGTCGCAGGAAAAGACTGCAGATTATCACGGTGAAATGGACTCATTGAATTTCCATAAGTGGATGAGGGAAATGCTAATACCAAATATGCCAGAAAATAGTTTGGTGGTTATGGACAATGCTGCATATCATTGCATGCAAGTTAACAAAAACCAAATTTTGGATGGTTAAAGAAAGACATTGTAGAGTGGCTTAAGGTCAACCAAATACCCTACAGTATTGAAATGAAAAAGCCTGAATTATTAGAAATCTGCAAGAGATTCAATATTGAAAAGAAATTTGTTGTGGAGGAAATGTTGAAAGATAATGGTCACAGTCTATTTGCCACCATATCATACTGAGTTAAACCCCATTGAATTAGTGTGGGGTGATATAAAAAATAGGGTTGCACAAGGGTGCCTATCTACTGCATTGAATAAAAAAAGAGAATACCTGGAATTAATGTTCAGTAAATACACCAAAGAAAAATGGAAAGCATGCTATGAGCATGTAAAGAAAATTGAAGAAGATTATTGGTTAAAGGATGGTATCATTGATGTCATTGAAGAAATTATTGTTTCATTAGGTGACACTTCTACATCCGAGGATTTTTCGAGTGAATTCAGCGATGCTGAATAAGATGAAATATTTGGTCATATTAAATTTCTTTTCAAAAAAAATTAATAAATTTCATTTAATGTGATAGATGTGTTTATGAAATTTTTTTAATTTACTTCATATCATACTTATTTTATCCTATACAATCATGATTATTACTGTGATTTACCATTTATTCATGTTTTTGTAAATGCTGCATGAATGGGATTAGTGTTCATTATAATATCATTGTCCTCCACTGTTTTGAGTTTTACATTTTCAGAAAGAAAAAAAAAATCATGTTATTGAATTTTTGATTATATTTTGATTAAGTTTGATGTATTTAATTTTATTCACATTGAAAGCAATTCTATTTATGCATAATTGTAAATAAATCTTTTTTTAAAAAAATTGTTTTGTATTTTTACATTTCAATTTCTTATTTGAATTTATAAAATTTAAATATTTATTTTTATTAAATAATGTTTTGAAATAATAATTTGAATATTGATAGTTGATTTATTTCTGAACTTTTTTTTATTGACAATGATAATTATTTCATGAAATATAGTATCCTGGTATTGATTTCTACGCCCTCTCTATCTGATTGTCATGATTGATAGCATAACCTGACACACTTCAAATTTAGCGCCAAAGGAGAAGTAGGCATGGCTTATTTAAGCTCCGCCCTCAGGTAAATTACTTAAGTTGTCGCACTATAACTAATTGAGTTAATTTTTTTTGCCAATTGGCATAGTGTTAATGACATTTTAGTAGCTTAAGTAATTATAAAATCATATTATTCATTAATATTTTCATTTTTAATATTTTATTATGAAGAAATAAAATATTCAACAAAATAAGAAGTTCACCGTATAGCAATGGAAAAAAATAAGGTTAGGCTTAACCATTTATGTGAAAGTTGTAATGGACTAAAACTTGATATTAATTTATCAATCACCCTTATAGTTTTTGAGCTAGTCTGTTAACACACACACACAGAACATTTCGCGGGACTTGTCCGCGAGCCTTTAAAATCAAATCTGTGATCATTATCTTGGTATTGATTTAATATGATATGTTAAATGATGTTAAGGAGATTTAGTAGAATCGGAGCATCCGGTAGGTGGAATGTTGGAGGGGGGAGGGGAGCTGCCGACTCGGGAAACCGCCGAAACAAAAATTTGCTTACTCGTCGTGAACGCTTCATTTTTCGGCTTTAAACATGGTTTTTGACGCCCCCTAGAGGCTTTCGAGTTAACTCGTCCTATCAAGATCTTTAAAATGAGTCCAAATTAGATATTTTTTCTCGGAGTGCAAAAATATGTGTCCGTTAGAGTTTAACGACAATTTCACAATTTAAACCCCTTAGGGGTTACATTTTTGAAATTCCTTTCTTAGTGATTACCTACATCTAAATTCCGTTTAAAATCTAAATTCCGAACTTCAAGTTTCTATCATTAGTAGTTTTATCTCTGCGTTGATTCTGTCAGTCAGGACAAAGCCTCTTATATATATAGAGATAATAAGTGGAAAATTTCCACGATCGCATACTTTCCCTACTATATATTACATGTATAGGTATGTGAAAGTAAAAATAAACCTGATTTAAAAAAATATATAAAAAATAACATACATAAGTATTTTAGTAACTTTCCTATTTTCGTGATTTCTTTTTAATTTTGTAGCGATGATAGAAAACTAACATCTTGCACGAAAATGATCGAGGAAAATATTTTTATATTCTTTGTTTGTTTGTTTGTTTAACGTCACATTATGCCACTAAGGCTAATCGGACGATACTACAGTGGGAGTCCTAAATTTTGCCGATCCAGTTATAATTAGGATAGGGATCTTTAACGAGTACCTGACATCTCACAGACAGGCTCGGGACCTCCAATTTACATCCTAGCGGAGGGACGGCATGGCTAAGGATTTTTTACTCCCATTAAAAAAAATCCTAGGGCCAACGCTGGGCGCGAATCTGCGACCTTTAGTATTGTAGGTTGCCATGCTAACCACTATACCACAGGTTTTCTATTCTGCATAAAATTTTGTTTCCATTGCGGATTATAACATAAAAAGTATATAAGGACACTAATATACTAAACAGCAACTTTCTACATTTTTTTCAAATGTATCTGTGCGTGACTTTTCGAGTTTTTAAGGTGAAAAACATACGAAAAAATAGGTAGAAAAAAATCCTTGCATTGTGACCAATTGTGCTTGTTAACATGGCAACACTGGGATAACACTGACTGAAAAACATCTGTTTATTTTCAATCATAAGATTAATAGTTGGTAAAAATTTAAGAGTAGCCAGTGACTTAACAGTGTAAGTATTGCAATAGGAATGAGCGAGAGTCTGTGTTAAAGGAAGGTGATATAGTGCTTCGGCGCGCACACTGGCTATCAGCAGCTGATGCTTTTTGTGCAAAACTGGTGCCGAAATTCGACGGTCTCTTTAAAATCATAAAGAAGACTTCAGCAAACGTTTTCTACTTGAGTGATAGCGAAGAAAGAAATAGCGTCTAGCGAAGGAAGAAATAGCGTCGGAATCTGTCATGTGTCCCATCTGAAGCCTTTTCACAACTGATTAAGAGAATCAGCGTGAGAGTCTAACGCTTCCAAAGAAGAGGTGTGACAAATACTTCTAGTTACCATGGCGACACTGGGATAACATTGACTCAAAAACATCTGTTGATTTTCTACTAATTAGATTAGAAGCATGCATGCATGTTCTACTCTATGCTGTACCTTAATTGAATATCTTTATACTCATTTTATGGACTAACACACTATTTCTATCACTGTTGCTTTGCTATGCATGTAAATAGTATTGCCTGCTTATTAAGAAGAACCATCTTCATCTACCTGAACACTTTTCATTTATGCTTGTTTCACTTGAGTTTATGCACATCTGGGTATGAGATTTTCTTTTTACTCTAAATTTTATAATATGGTTTAGTAGCCAGACAGTCAACATTATAACTCTCTAGCATAAATAGCATTTTCATATTTAAATATGTTTATTTATTAAGGGTGACTTTTTAAGCCGACTATCCGACTACTCTGCTTAAAGCAAGGAATAGTTCCATGTTAATGTTAATTTGAATTACTTTTTCAATTTTAGATAAGAGTTGATATTACTATGCAATTTTATACTTACATTAAAAAAAATTAAAAATAAGAAAAAAAAATTAAGCCAGGAATCGAGTAGTTTCGAGCGAGAATGGTAATTTATGAACTGAAAAAAAAACACTTTCGATTTGATTGCACCACTGTAAATCGTTAGAAAACTGAATCTAAAAAAATTAACTCAATTTTTTTAAATATTAAATTTAATATTTTCCTAAGTTTAAGCAGCCGAATAAAATAATGGATTTGGATTCGACCGGTAGATGGCTCTGCCTTCTAAAGAGCTCAGTCCGCTGGAGATGCCAGCTGGAGTTGAGTCGAGCTATGGCGCTGCAATTCGCGATCTTTACGCGTAAGTTTATAAGATTTCATGGTTTTATTTAATAGCGATCTTATATGAAAAACCATTGGAATAAATAGGTGTATAATTATCTGGCACAAAGTCAAATAAGTGATTTAAAAATTAATTTAAAACATTTCGATAAAATAAAATATATAAAGTTATGTGGGTGATTCTCATTTAATTTGACCATTTAACTTTTTCAGAAATGGAATTCTGGGTTTAAAAAAATTCAACTTATGAATAAAATTTTATCTGAATATCATCAATAAGATATTCAAGGAAACAAAAGTGAACAAAGTTTGTCAGTTCGTTCAGTATAAGTATTTTTTATTATTTTTCATCTCGAAAATGAGTTTAGCAGGAGCGTTTCTTTATTTTTATTTACATATTTTTTGTAATGTTTTTTTTTTTTTTTTATTCTCGCTCACTCTCGTCACTCCATATCACGGCGCACAGTGGTTGAAAGGCGGAAAAAACCTATTTTTTGAAGGTATCGGAATATTCTTTTTCTTTTCATTATTAATAAATAGAATAGTTATCTGACACATTCCATCAATTTATTCGGAGATATTCCGATTTTTACACTTATTACGACCCTTTGAAAATCGATCATTGAAAAAGTTTATTTTTCAACGAAAAATTTATGATACTATAATTATTATTGCTACTCGTATTTTTGTTTGTTGGTGCGATTTTCCTTCAAAATCATGAAGAGCGATCTCACATATTGCACGACCATAACAATTATGCTATTTTGCCTATGTTTTAACCCAGAAATAAAATCCCGAATAAATGCAAAAAAAATAAGACAAATTTTTTTTTTGGCAATCCATATTTTTCAAGCGCAGCCGAGCGCAGTTTTAAAATCAATTTTTTTAAGAAGAAGATACCTCCAAGGAAATATTAAATCATATTCTAGCTGCGTCCACCTGCGTCTGTAGATGTGTGATTTCTTTTTATTGAATTGCCTATGCTATTTCATGCAGTTTATTCGCTATGGAGCTTGTGATTCGAATTAAGTTATTACTAATCGTTAAGTAAAACATCATTCCTTACTTACTAGCTCTGTAGCATCATTTATAAAGTCATTCTGAATCATTATTAGGTCGATGATAAAAAAACAAAAAATGTTCACCTACCGTGATGTTAGTATGTGTTTGGAAATTATTAATATTAAGTTTATTAACATGACCTCGGATAACTTGATGGAAATAAACCGATTTCTCATGAAAACTTTCTAGCCTCGTTTTAACAGTAAGTGGCAGGAAGCTCGTAGAAATAAAACAATTTAAAAAAAAAAAATGAAGAATGGCTTGCACAGAACCAAACTGATGACTCGGTATCACTTCACTACTTTCAAGTAAAGGCTTAAATTCGGTTCAAGAAAAGTTTTCAAATACTTTCGGCTTTATAGGTAGAGTGCGAAAGGACGGTAATATGAAGGATTAGTTGTGGATTTAGAATCATTTAGAGTGTGTCTATTTTGGTGAGTGTGTCGCATAGTACAAAGTTCGTTCCAAAAACCAGGTCTACATATTTTGCGAATTCATTTAATTTAACAAAAATGGTATTAAAAAAGTTCAGCTGTTATTAGTATGAATTAGGGAATTGAGTTTTCTCTGATAGAGTTTTAGTTACTAAACCTATACTGAACAGTCTATCCCACCATCTCCTATCGAATTTATATTAAAGCTAGATAACCCCAATCTAATATTTTAATATGATAATACATTTAATAGTTAAAAATAAAAATGTAGCGAAAAAAATAATGTATGATTTTTTTTTTCTTCACCTAACTTGGGTGTTTTCATGAAATAAAATACTACTGCAAGTACTATCAAGGATATTAATAGCATGAAACAGCAAAAGTGCTTAAACTAACCGATATCGAGTCGAAAATTAATGTATGATTTGTTTTTTTATTTTCCTAACACCGCCGGTTAATCGGAATAGCCGGTTAAGCGGGGCTCCAACCTATACATTTTATAGGAAATTCAATTGTGGTTATGATAATAACAACTTTATTTTTTTGCGGCTTACAGATCAGGTTTGACAAGGTTTTTTCCGAAAATAGTCGATTTTCAACCACTGTGCGGCGTAAAAACTCATTTGTAAGGCATCGAATCTTGTTTTCCTTTTGTTATACAATAATTACGAGCATTTTGCATTATGCCCCTAGTCAATTTTTTTTTTTCTCCATTGCTCCTTTCTACAGCTTGTTAAAATGGCTATACAAAAGAAATGAATCATGTAGGCATTTAAACATAACAATAACAACACTTCCCCAGAATTTTTTTTTCCGTCACTAGTGTTAGTAACACTCGTGATATTTTCACAAAAAATCTCTATCCTTAGCTAAACCAAGTGTCGGACACATATGAGAGGATGAACTCGAATAAATGTCCCTAACCAACATCTTTTGCCGGTATCATTCGGATTTTTCAATGAACGCTGATACATACAATTAACGTAATACTCGTGACAACTAATTTTTGTGATATACATTATTTTGCATTGGATATCAAATAACTGCCTATTAGATACTTTCTTCACGAAGTTTGTACGTCGACTGATAGCCGGTATCATCAACAAAGGTTATCATGGCCATTCCCAACATTTCCTAAGAACAGTGTTGCCCAGAACAGCCGACAAAACTCGCCTTGAATTTGTCTACTAACCTTGGGGACAGATGCATTTTCCTGATTTACATTCGAAGTATTACAGATAACTAAACATATCACTCACACCTTGAAACACCACCGTATTACAATGAAATACCTCATTGTTCAAATTTAATCAATTATCAGGAGTTCATTTCTGGATGTGGTGAACTAAGCATAACCAGCTTGGGGACTGTAACACACGTGACATTTTCAAACTTCACATTGAGATATTTTGTTTTTTATGAGGCCTAGATTCATTTAAATGTTACCATCGTATTGGTATAACAACAAAGTATAAAATAAATATCCAACAATATTTTTTGGATATGAAAAAATATCTCAAAAACGAATGTTAAGACCGGGGACACTAAATGGTCAATTAATTTGAGAATCACCCATGTATAATAAGACTTGATTAAAACCTTAGGTAGTTTTTGATAAAAAATAAAATAATGAGTTATTTACAGCTAGGTAGGTTTTAAATATACATAAGTTATGTGTGTTTCTACATTAAGTCCAAATAATCTCTTACAATTCGATTTTGCTTTTTTGCTTTCTCCATAGAATTCTAAACCTTTTCTAAGATAGTATTGAAATTGAGGGGGTTAGTGGTAAAACTATTAAATTCCACATTTTATCAAAAATGGGCTGTGATACAAAGTAAAAACACACCAAACGTCAACGGGAAAAATTCCGCTAAAATATATTTTGAAAATATGTAGTCAAGTGGGAAAAAGATGACTACAGCTTTCCCGAGGAAAAACGCGTTCCAATCCATTAAGGAACTATATTAAATAGTAAGACCTGACAAAAGTTCTATCCAACTAAGGAATTTCACTCTGACAGACGAATTTAACACCGACTTGCAATATTTATTTTTATAAGGAGTAGAAGATGAGTCTCATGGTAAAATTTTAAAACTCACTACTCTCCGGCTGGATTTACTTAATAGCCCGGGAGCTAAGGGCCAAAAAAGTGCCTGATTTGAAGAAAGTTTTTGATCATATAGGCTGAAAGTACTCATTTCATAGACAATAAATGTGAACGTCTGCCACTTCAGATCGGTTGCCATCATATTTTATAGGCAAACAAAATCGAAATTTACGAACTTTCTTCAATTTTTTGCTCATAACTCGAAAACAATTTATCGCAGAAAATTGTGTTCTTTATAATATAAAAGGGCATTAAATTTCGCGTCGAGTGAGTTCTTCACAGTTCAAATCGGTTAAGTCTTTAATCTAAAACCGATTATCAATTTGGCCACTTAATCAATGTAGCGGAAAAATTAATTACACTCATGTTCCAGCTTAAAAATTAATAAAGCTCATGTTTCCAAATGAACAGGGCTACTCTAAATAAAAAATGCTACCTATAATAGTTGTAGGATATCAAATTGTGTATAAAACGAGCTCCTTAATTTGAAAATTAGCCCATTCCTGTTGAGGCGAAGTAATTAAAACGTGAACGTATGTAGCGCTTAGTGGCCTAAAATTCGTGAAATTTTTGGACATTTTTTTTAATATTAAAATTACTTGCACATAGAAAATTTGCCTCTGATTAAATTTTTTGAGGATTTTTTGGTAAGTCAAAATCTATTCGTAAATAGTTTCTAGATCTATTCTGGTGCTTTCTAAATCCTCACTCAATGTTAAAGATAGTATGAAAAATAAGGTGAAAGAGTACATTAATAAAGGTTGTTGATTCTACCCCTTATCGCAAAGCTACATCAAGTTTTATTTTCTTACTGAAATAACGGCATGACCGTGCCTAAAACTATTTACAAAGTTGAATTGTCCGGAAAAAATAAATGAAATTTCAAATATAAAAATTAGCTACAGCAAACAGCATTATAACTAGTTGTTTCTTAAAATAGGAGAATATAGCTGTACATTGAATAAGCCAGGATAGAGATGGTGTGGGAAGTAACTTGCTATTCAGACATGTAGATGGGAACAGATTAAAAACAAACTTAAATTAGATCTTTGATTAATCGAAATGTTATAAGCAGGCGATTGCAGAATTGGAATCTAGGAGGAAATCAACAAAAACATTTTGAAATCTAAAATTATCGCTTTGTTCTACGTAGGCGATCGAAGTATCGGAATCTGGGGTTAAATCAACACAAATACAAAATAAAACATATCGAAATAAAATATTAAAAAACTTGATCTTAAACACTCCATAATCAACAGAGACATATATCAACAAACTAAAGATAAAATTTCAGCAATGGGTTTTAATAGTGGCGCACCAAGAGAAGGCGGATTAAATTAAAAATTATAATTATTAAAAAAAATAAATAGAAAAAAATTTCATTTACTACTAGGGGGTTGCCTCTACCTTTACCTACTGTTTTTTTTTTTTTTTTTTTTTTTTTTTTTTTTTTTTTTTTTTTTTTAGTCCCACAAATATCTCTTTATGAATCTACCAGGCAGCAGCACTTGTCTGCTCCGGCTCTAATCTCTGGGACCCTCTACCAGGCAAAAGCACGCTTGCAAAATAAATCTTACCGGATCACTAAAAAATGTGTCTTATAATACAGAATATGGGCGATTCTCCCATTATGTACGAGATTAAGTCCCTCAGAGATTGGGGGATCCACGTGATATTTAAAAAAAAATATCCATTCAAAGATTATTCACCTTTTTCCCAGTCATTTTTAATCGAAATATTTCTCCTTTTTCCCAATTAAGTTTAAATTTGAAATGTCCAATTCCTTACAAGTCCTTTGACAAGAATTTCATACTTCGCATGTGAAAAATGCTCATGCGAGTGATAGTATCCCATACATTTTTTCAAAGGTTCACAAGGAACGCTTTTGATAATACGTAGCCTCTATAGTGGTTTACCATAGAATCATTAGCCTTGAACACTTGTGTCCCTAGGTTTTCAAGTTTGCCCCTCACAATTTTTTAAAGAAGGCTGCACCATTTTCAATAGCGTGACTAATTCATTAAATAGTTGGCTTCATTTTCCATTTTTAATTTTTGTATGAAAATAAGGATTGAAATTAGACGAACAAAAAGTCAATAATATGAAAGCTTATGAAGTGTTTGTTTTTCTTCTTACCTTTGGGTAAATCTGATTTTGTTTCTATAGGATAATAAAAGGTCTTTTTTCAGATGATTCAGTTAGTCCCTCACTGTTATGATTTCAAATATAATGCTGTATCTCTTAATCCACGAACCTCTCTATAAACCGATTTTTTGTACGAGTAAACAATAGCAACTTAAAAGTGATTCAAAATAAATATTTGAAAAAAAGAAGGTAAATTTCAATGGCGTAAGAGGAATATTGAATTTCTTACACAATTTGAGAATCGCCCATATATATTTTATTTTTTTATTTGAGGAAATGACCCAGCTCATTATCGTCCGATAAGTTTGTTAACCCACATGGCAAAAATATTTGAAAAAAATATCTTGAACTACCTAAGGAGATTTATTCTAAAAAATGATTTAATACCACCAGAACAGAATGTACCGAGCATTCCTTAGTAAAGCTGCAGACAGAGGTCACCAAAAACATGAACCGAAACATTGCTACGGCATTAATTTCTATGGACTGCTCGAAAGCATTCTATTCAGTTTGTCATAAATAGCTTTGTCAACAGCTTATCAATCAAGAATGCCCAGAACAACTATATTCTGTGATAAAGTCATTTTTGAGCCAGCGGTATTTGGCAATAAAAGTAGGGAATACAGAGTCGAGCCCCGTCGAGCTAACATGTGGTGTACCTCAAGGAGCAGTACTAACCCCAGTCCTTTTTCTGATTTGCACATCAGAAATAGTTAGTACTAAACACAAAAATGCTTCTGTAACTGCTTTTGCTGATGACATAGCGGTTACAAGTCGTAGTGTTAACACAAAGAAAGCATTGCAGCAGGCAGAAACGGTTTGCCAAAAAATAATGGAACAGCTTAAAATCCTAAACATTGAAGAAAATCCTGACAAGTCGACAGGGTTTATTTTTCTTACCAAAAAGGAAAAAGTAAATTCCTAAAGAATTTTACATAAATAATAAATTTATTAAACTGTCGACCAACCTGACGTATCTCGACGTACACTTCGACAGACATCTAAATTTTTGGAGACACTTTGACAGAAAAATTAAAACATTAAGACTAAAAACGTGCAGGCTAAATAAAATACTTACAACTACAAGTATATCGATACGCTACGCTTAAAAATTTTAGTATACAAAACTATAATTCCGCCAGCGCTATTTTACGGTGCATTACTATTCAAGCATATAAGCAAATCAACTGTAAAAAAGCTACATTCCTTTCAAATCGGAATTTGAAGGAAAATAGTCAAAAGAACTTATATGCAGCGAATGAGGACCTCAGAACTTCAACAAGCATTTCAATTACACAAAATCGGAGAATACTTAACCAAGAGGCACAATTCTTTTTTCAATAAACTACCACAGCTGTTAAATCCACTATTTAATAGCCACAGTCCAGCAATTGAAGAGTGGAAATGTAAAAGGGTCTAAGCGCCAAAAAAATAAAACAAAAATGTTTTTTGTGAAATTGTTATTTATGCAAAAGCCATTCTTCAGAAATGGGTATATGTAATGTTTTTTTGTTAGAAAAGAGTTCATTGAACCTATGAAAGATGGCATGGGTTTAAGCACTAAACGTAGTTGCCCCTAGAGGGTATAAGTCACATCATTTCTGTAAAAATTTCCTAAGGCACTTATACCCTTATGCATTTCCACGCTTCAATTGTCCCAAGACGATGGCAACAAGTGTATGAATGTTAGGATTAAGTATTAGAATTTAAGTTTATTCAAGAAAAAGGTGAGCCCCATACCGAACACTCATTCCACAAAATTGTTTTTTTTCAATATACCTTAAAATGCATAAATGCAGTAGTAGGCTTCTCATTCAAGGAGGAGATAAGATGACTCAAGAAATTATATAATCATAAGGGGCTATGAAATATATATATATATATATATATATATATATATATATATATATATATATATTTTCATTGTAGATTTGTACCCACAAATTTAATTTAAAAATAAATTTCATGTCATTTGAATTTGTACCTTTTTCATAAAATCCAAGAAAGTAAGATGCAATATTACAGTAAAAACTTTTCTATATAATAGAGATTATTTTATTGGACGCCACTAGTAGGTAACTGACATTTATCTAGTGACCGACCGAAACTCAATTTTTGGCCGAAACCGAAACCGAAACCTAATTTCGGCCCCAGGTCTGGTTTCGGGCCGAAACCGAAACTTACCTATTTATATGAAAATTTATTTACTATATTATTATATTTGGTTAGGTGTGCGAAAGGAATCATCAAATAAAAAGAAGAAACAAAAGCAGAAGAAACAAATAAAATAGATTATATTACATAAAATATTTATATATACTAGGTGTCCCAGACCTAGTGCAAAACGGGGTAGAATGGCGCAGAAACGAGTTTCCTATCTCAATCTGTTGAGGAGATAGAATTTCTTTTGTTTTTATTTTTGAAATCTTACTATTTTCTTAAAAATGGTAGTTTTCTCTACTTCGGTTTAGCTTAGAAACAAAAACAATGATATTTTCTTAATCAGCATTGAATTTTCTAAACGATGAGTTAGGTTTGGGTATTTTAAATCCACTTTCAGTGGGACTTTTAACGCGCTAAACACAAAACATTTCTTAAAAGTTAAACTTTTAATAGTTTTTGAAAATTCCTCACTCCCCACTGGAGCACCCTAGAAGCTGTCAAATTTCCTAAAAACTGCGGAATTTAGTTAGCTTTTTAGTGGTGTAACCATGATACAATTGCATTTCACCTTTTGAGTCTAAAAGAAGATTTTCTGATGAACGTTGAAAATAAAAAATAAAAAGTTTTATTTAACATCGATGTTTTAGACAAAAACAAATATGTTTTAGCATCGATGTTTTGGACAAAAAACATCAACTTACATGCTCTTAACTTCGATGTTAAAAACATCGATGTTTTAACAATAAAAAGTAGTTTTTAACATCCATGTTTTTGAAAAAAATGAAAATGTTGTAACATAGATGTTTTGGACAAAAAACATCAACATATATGCACTTAACATCGATGTTAACAAATCTTTGTTGTAAAATTGTAAATGTTGTAAAATTGCTAAATAAAAAAAATAAAAATAAAAGAATAAAAAAAAAAAAATTAAAAAAAATGTTAAATACTAAAAACATCGATGTTAACATCGGCCCTCAAACATCGATGGTCGGAAAACATCGGCTATGTAACATCGATGTCGCATCCCTACCCGGAGCCCGAACGGAGCGCTGATACTCCGGATAATCAGCGTTTTACTTTAGGGAGATCCATGACCTTTGTGATGTGTGGTGAACTTACATGTGTTTAGGGGTTCAAACCTACGTCACACCCTCCAACATGTTGGGGAACCGCTTTCATTGTTGGTTTATTTATTCACATGAGCGACTTTTTTACTTTCACTCAAATTTTTATGAACTATATATTAGAAGAAGCATTGCAATCGTAAAAAATATCCTGTTCGACTATTCTGATGAAATACATTTTTCGGTGTCTTTAAATAAACGATAAGGACCGCGCAACGTTTCTGTGTATGAAAACAATACCACTCAGAAATTAGGTATAATTTTATTATAATTGGGGAGGTAAATTTTACACGTTTTGGTAAAACATTATATTATAGCAATTTTGGTCAAAACAAAGTTACCAATTTTGATAAAGTTCGTTACATGGATGAAATATTAACCATTCCTTCATTTCAGAAAGGTTTTTTGTGAAGCAGTCTGATATGGCTTTATTAGAAAAGGAAAACATTCTCCCTCTACCTTATTTTATTTTTTTATTTGGATCAATTATCTTCTTCTCATTCTGAGACAAAATAGGAATTTAAAACATCAAAACCTATAATATAAAAAGTCTATTTAATTCTTTCTTCAAGAGGGCCGAGAGACCCTCCTGGGGCAGCCTACCCCGTTTGGTAAATTTTGTTTCATATAAGGATAGAAATTAAGTTATGTAACTAAAAGTAAGGAAGGGAGGTAAAAAACAAATAATATGCAGAACAAGTAGAATTTTAGCTGTGGGAAAGGAACATGAAGGTAAAAAAGCTGACAGGCAGATCCAGGGGTAGGGCTGTGGGAGCGCAGCAACCCCTTTACAACCGGCTGTGTTCGCCCACGATTTGATTCTCCTTCCCATTGACTGACCGTGGAAACAAATAGTTATCATTGAGTAGGAGTAATTTCTACTATAATTGAGCCCTCTAATGAGGTAGGTGGGAAACCTGTACCGCCCTTTAATTTTACGTGTGGAAATATTTTTTAATGTTAATACCGTGGCTGGGTTTAAGAAAAAACAAATAAAAATCCTTAATAACTAGAAGTTAAAAACATCCAATTTTTATTTAACTCCTTAATATTATCATTTTATAATTATTAACCCGAATTAATGTCCACTGTCAAGTGAAAATGTACAATTTATTACCTATAACAATTTATCTGTGGGTCATATTTTGATAACAAAAGCCAAAACGAAATTCCTGGAATACATGTTCCACCGAGCTCACACAAAACAAGTCAATATTAAACAATACCCGACATTGTTCCGCAATAGTCTCTTTGTCCCATTGCTTACTTCTGATATTAATTAAGTAGAAACTAATAAATTCAATTAAATATCCTGAGATATAAATAAATAATGCCCCCCTTAGTGACTCCCCCCCGCCCAGATCTGGCGATAATTCCAGATAAAAAAAGAAAGTTCCAAAAGATAGACAATAAATAGATTCGACAGTAATGTAGGAAGGCCCTCTTTGATGTGGGAGAAAAACCGCTTCTAGAAAACATAGTCAACACAAGTCAACTCTTATTAAACCAAGGCAAGCTTACATCCATTCACATCTACATAATTTATAAACCTATGAACAATCAATTTCATTATAATTGAAATTTATGAAATTTTGATTAATTGATTTTATTACAATTGAACAATACGAATACAGCAAGAAATAATATAGTTCCATAATAAATACATTCTATTTTACTCTGTAGTTAAAACAAAAACAAATACTTACCACTTGAAGAATATCTGATGTCTTGAGTGATGGCTTATATTCGTTATTTCTTAATTTGTTATTGAATTAACAAAATACACTATACTAACAACAATAGTAATAAAGTCGGACGGAAACGCCCGAAGAGCTAGTTTCGGCCTGGCCGAAGATTCGGCCGATTTTTGGCCGAAACCGAAAACGTGGCCGAAACTGGCCGAAACCGAAACCGAAACTTCGGTCGGTCTCTACATTTATCAAATTAAAAATATACATTTTTTTTACTTTCACTTACCTATATATGAAATATATAGTAAGTGGAAGTATTGCGATCGTGAAAAATTTCGACTTCCGGTTTTCAACGGAAATACACGTTTTGGGGTCCCCTGAGACTAAATAACCAAGTCCCGCGAAATGGTCTGTGTGTGTGTGTGTGTGTGTGTGTGAACAGACTAGCTCAAAAACTATAGGCCGTACAAAACTGAAATTGGGTATTTGGTGTATGTATATGCCCGCGATGTGACAGCAAAAATTTCATCAAAATTGGTCAAACGGAGGGGGTACTTTATTTAATAACTTTTTAAATTTTTATCGATTTTCTCAAAAACGGCTGTAACGATTTTGATTAAACTCGGTATTTGGTGTATGTATATGCCCACGATGCAACAGTCAAAATTTCATCAAAATTGATTAATTAAAGGGGGCACTTTACTTAATAAATTTAGTCCCATTTTCACGTGTTTTTTTTTTATTTACTCAAAAAGGGCTTTAATGATTTTGATCAAACTCGGTATTTGGTGTATGTATATGCCCGCGATGTGGCAGTCAAAATTTCATCAAAATTGGTTAAACGGAGGGGGCACTTTACTTAATAAATGTTGTCTCATTATCACGTGTTTTTTATTTTACTCAAAAACACTTTAACGATTTTGATAAAACTCGGTATTTGGTGTATGTATATGCCCGCGATGTGGCAGTCAAAATTTCATCAAAATTGATCAATTGGAGGGGGCACTTTACTTAATAAATTTAGTCCCATTTTCACGTTGTTTTTTTTTTTTTTTTTTTTTTACTCAAAAACGGCTTAACGATTTTGATCAAACTGATCGTTAAAAGTTCGTTGAGAGGGTATTTGATGTATGAATATGCTCGCGATGCGACATCCCAAAGTTCATCAAAATTGGTCAAACGGAGAGGGCACTTTACTTAATAAATTTTGTCCCATTCACTTGTTTTATTTATTCAAAAAGGGCTTTAACGATTTTGATCAAACTTGGTATTTGATGTATGTATATGTGACAGCCAAAATTTTATTAACCGTAGTACGAAAATAAAAACTTTTATTTATTAATAAAAAGATTAATTTTACTTAAGAGAGTAAATAAGTGATGCTCAAATTTTTTAAGCATCGCCGATGTGTAAAAATATGGTATAAGATAATAGTTAGTATATAATTAATATAGGTATATTTTAGTCTAGAAACTATTATGTTCTTCAAAAATAATAAATTTTTGAAAACAATATAAAGCGATTTTAGAGGAACAGTAATCGTTCTTGATTTCCAGAAAGGCATAAGAGACGTAAATACTCCTATCGATTCACCTTCACGATATATTTTCAAAAAGCAACTCGCAATATAAAACAAGGAACCAGTAAAGAAAACTCGACTATTGATGAAATTAGGTCCCTCAAAAAAAGAAATAAGCAATAATAAATCGAAAAGTACTGAGAACTTTCAATTTTTGCAATACAAATCCTCTGTAACTTATGGAGATATACAAATATTAGTGTATGCTTAAATGTGGAAAAATGTGTGAAGTTGAGGAATGGCGTTTACTTATTATCGAAACACGTCGATTTCTAATCTTAGTAAGTTCGTAAGTGAAAGTTGTGTGTTACGCGCATCGCACCAGATTTTTTTAATATATATTTGAATTATGTACCTATAATGTTTAATATCATATAAATTTTAGAAAGCATATAGGTAAGTAATTCTATTTATAAAACATATGAAGCGTTAGTAAAGATACATAGGTATACAAAAATTCTAAGTTATTTTAACGATCTTTGAAATTCCTTTGAATAAAATTTAAAAAATAAGAATTATTTTTTACTTTCACTTATCTAAAATATATATGAAATATATAGTAAGTGGAAGTATTGCGATCGTGAAAAATTTCGACTTCGGGTTTTCAATGGAAATACACGTTTTGGGGTCCCCTGAGTCCAAATAACCAAGTCCCGCGAAATGGTCTGTGTGTGTGTGTGTGTGTGTGTGTGTGTGTGTGTGTGTGTGTGTGTGTGTGTGTGTGTGTGTGTGTGTGTGTGTGTGTGTGTGTGTGTGAGTGTGTGTGTGTGTGTGTGTGAACAGACTAGCTCAAAAACTATAAACCGTGCGAACCTGAAATTGGGTATTTAGTTTATATGTGTACATATGTACATATGTGTATACATATACACGCGATGTGACAGCAAAAATTTCATCAATATTGCTCAAAGGGAGGGGGTACTTTATTTAATAACTTTTTAACTTTTTTTCGATTTTCTCAAAAACGGTTCTAACGATTTTCATTAAACTGAGCATTGGAACTATTTATATGCCCGTGATATGACTGTAAAAATTTCATCGAAATTGATCAATGGGAGGGGGGACTTTAATATCAGTTAAGCTTTAGCATTCTTAAAGTGTGTCTGTGTGTGTGTTTATGTGTATGTGGGCGGGGGCTTATATGGGGTAGGGGCCTTTTTTGTTTGTTTGTTTTTTTTGTTTCCTATAAAGTACCTTTGTTTTTGTTTATATGGAGAAATTAACTGTCTCTCGATACGCCTAAAAATAAGAAATGACTAAATATGAGATATGATAAAAATAAAGAAAACATAAAGAGAAAAAAAAAAATATATTCATTCAACTCATAAAACTCGTTGAGCCCACGCATGCGGAGTACGCATTTAATGACAGGCCATTGTTCATAATTAAATCCGTTCTGTTCTTTTGAGAAGTGGCAATTAACAAAACGCATTAATTTCTAATCTAAGTAAGTTGGTAAGTGAAAGTTGTGTGTTGCGCGCACGCACCAGATTTTTTTTTTTTTTTGCAATTGTACTTAAAATTACTTTATTATTCAAATGATCAAAGGAATCAAAATTCAAATGATTTAAAAAAGTACACCCATAATTTCTCTATGCTGGATGATCTTATCGTACTGTGTATGTTCGCAGTTCCTGTGTTATTTCCCTCTTTTTGTGAGAACGCCCTTGTGCTCCTAATATATTCTCATACATAAGTTATTCGGCACCAACTCTCTACCCACGGCTGGTATAACAGGCGGCATTTAGGTAAACCCTACCAGTACATCTGGTAGATGTACATCTTATTTAGAATTTAGGAGATAAGGGTGCAGCCTGGCATGCTCAGAAACTAGAATAATATTTGCCACATTTGGATTCCCTTACAGCTATCAGAGAGGGTGAGAAGTATCAACCCCCTACCCCTCCGGGAAAAAAAAGTAAATAAAGCAATGATATTAAATAATGGATTTAATATACCCATCAACCCTTTTTTATTACTATTTCAAAGCATGACTTGAATTTTTTACAGATCCTTGCATTTTAGGAAAGGAGTGAAACTGTCTTTATACAAATAAAAATTATTGAAAAAAAAAAAAAGACTGTGAGCATTTTATAATCTATTCTAAAACAATTCGAAATCAAAATGTAAGTATAATTAAGAAGTTTTCTATTTACTTCCCTAAAATATAACATTAATATAAATAAAACATGATTCAATAGTTTAAATTTGAACTTGATTTCGACTAGGGACATTCTAAAAGAATACTTAGTCAACCGCATTGAATGGTAGAAACCAAATTAGTTAACCAAAGACTTGCTTGGAGTTTTAATATTTTGTTGGGATGCTCTCAGATTCTATCTGGTTTATTAAAAAACATTACACAAACTGTTTAATATTTAACCATATGTAGTTGTATCTCGCTTATCCATCTTCCTCGGTACCGAGGCATCGCCGGTTAAGCAGGAGAGCCGGTTATTACGGAGGGTATAAAACTCCATTATTGTTTTAGCTTCTTGATTGCGAAAAAAATAAAAATAAAGCACACAACGTTATAAAGGTTTTAAGGGTATTAATATTTATCAAGAAGATAACACTTTTTGACCGATTCAATTTAATGCGAGTTTAATTAATTTTATTTACTCAAAATCATTATAAAAATCATTAAACAAACAATCAGCACTTAAATTAGTAACAACGTTTTAAAAACAGTAACTAGCAGTGACAGAACAGTGACTCAATAGTTACTGTTAAGCTTCATTGTTTAACTTAAGACTAAGACACGTTTTTTATATATGTGAGCTATTCGCACACCCAGAAAGGCTTAGAACGATCGAAAGATGTGATCACGTACTAATTAATGACTGAAATCGTACCAGGCAATTCAAAAACTTGTACAATGTGGCTGAAATAAACATCTGTTATGGTTTCACATCACAGTATATTGAATACAATCTTACATGAGTAATCAACGATGTCACAAATGCCAGTTTATTTACTTCAGGGGGCTTTTCGTCGTTTTAGATTCTTAAATGACAAATTCACTCGGAATTTTAAATTTCTCATCAATTGAAAATTTTGCATTTAAGGTAAAAAAGGTATTTTTAGTTCTTAGTCCAACAATTCTTTATCTTTCTGTTCACATTCTGATTTTCCGGTTATTTAGCTTTAATAACAGGAATATGTGTTGCATGACAGTAAACGAAAATCCAAAAAAGTCATATTCATCAAATCGCGCCTTAAATTTAATTTTTCTACTCGAAATCCCAGATTATAGAGTAACCGAGGCCATTCCATGGTTTAATTTAATATTTATTTGGTTTTATTTTTTAAGTTTTAAGACTTTATGTACTAGCAATGAACGATGAGTAAATGAAAAAGTTGCTAGCCCTTTATCTATTAAGACTCTTCTGTGGTTATAATAAATTCCTTTTGAGGCAATGTATTTCTAAGAAAAGCACTATACGTCTTTTTTTTTTTCAAGTTATATTCTTATAGAAGTAAAAAAATACCCCAGAAAAGCAATCCCTTTTTTTTTTTGCAGTTAGAAAATTCAACACTAGGACACTCTTCGTGCAAGAAACGATGCTACCATTTTTTTATTTAAAAATGTTGGTATTGCTTTGTTTAACTTATAGAGGGAATATTTGAAAAAAATTTTACAGCAATGTTTATCATGATAATAATAACAAAATAGTGTAGTGTTTAGCAATTCATATTATCAGTCAAAGAAACTTAATCATAATTTGGAGCTACTAACCAGTCTGGCAGTTTGCGCTGCAATAAATAAAATATATTGTATAAATATATATAAGCTTGTTCGGATATGTGCATAAATACCATTAATTCTACATCAATTGTCCTACAAAAAATCTCATATGAAACTATGGTCTATTTCCACCTCTTTTCGATTAATTGAAATTTTCGTTTTGGTTTTTTAACTATTATTTGCTCATGTGTTTATTCAAAATAACTGAATCATAATGATTTCAAAATGTCTCATTACTTTTAAAACAATATTAATAACTTTTTCGAATGAAATCAAAGATGCATGTCAATGAAAAGCATCCCGAGCTAACAAAATCTGCCACTGGGGGTAGATGTAGAAAGGTCCTTTTGACAGGACTGAGAACAAGATACAGCCCTCTCTTTGAAATCACAATGAAGCCACCACCAAAACGTCAATATTTTATTATCGTAATAATCTAACAATAAGTCACATTTTGCATGAATGCCCCTTTACCATCACGCAACTTAATGGTTGAGGGCTGAAATCATAATGTCAATATAGCTTAATCACATTTAGATCGGTCATAAAATTTTCAAAATCTTATTAATTGCTATCAGAAAAATGTAATCAAATGCATAAATAGATGACAGAAACAAATGAGCAAGAAAGAGAGAATTACAGAGAGAAAATGATTGAAAAGAAATCCAAAAAAATAAAAATAATGTTTATGACTAGTGAAGTTTTATGCCAATGAACTTGAAGAAAAATAATATTTATACTCAGCCCTCTAATAATAATTCTCTGAAGTTTAATTTGTAACAAGTTGATTGGCATAAAACAACTTGGTTGTCGTGGAAATTCAAATGATACGAATGGAATAGTTAAATTAATTTTTGAGAAAATGAATAATAGGAAGAACAAAGTTTGCTGGTTATCTTGGCCGAAGGGTGTTGGGCGGAATATTAAGTAGATTATTCCAGGGGGAAGAATATTAGACGGTGACTGGCAGCTTTCCCCCACAATTATAAAGAAGATTCGAATAAAGCAGCTATGGATTTCATTATTATATTCATGTAGGTATACCTATTTATTTATAAAAAGTATGAATACATAAATTTATTTGAACATTTGATCCGCTTCAACATATATTTATATATTTTTCCAGCATGTCCATTTTTGACCTGAGTCTTTGCAGAAACTTCATATTATTTGTATACAGGGTGACTCAACCCCCCCCCCCTTGGATATCCTCCCATTAGCTTTAGAACCATTATCTTTACTCCATATCCTTACTCCAAGAAAGCAGGCGGTGCATTATGGCGTTTTGTTCCTTTTTTTTTAAACACAGTTTTTTTTTCTTCTTGTACTCATCAAGTTTACTTGTCAGGATAGAATGCCATAGGCTACTTTGGTTTAATATAACTATTATTCCACCGCGATTAAAAACATTCTTTAGCCTTTCCTTTACACTGAGATGAATTAACAATAAACCATTTTTATTATACTACTCCTTGTTTCAAACCTTGATTTGATAGATGAAAAAATAAAACATCCGGTGCAATGAGCGCAACACGCAACTTTCACTTACCAACCTACTTAGATCAGAAATCTTGATTTTGATAAATATGTAAACGCCATTCCATAAAGACTTCTCAATAACACGTGCCAAAACTTTCTTTCTAGTCATACAATCACTAACTAGCCCTACTACAACCAAGGGGTTCTTGAAGTCATTGAAATTGTTAAGGAAGAATCAACTAACCAATGATTACAAGTGGGTTTGAAGGCCCTGGTGGAAAGACATTGGCCAGATTTGTTTAGTAGTAAACACCTACATTTGTTTAATAACTTTAGTAGCATCTTAAGCGGAATAAGTCTGTGGCGTGGTTCAATGTGTTTATAAAGATCATTTTCCCCCTAACGTAAAAAACTTCTGTAGTGCATTAAAGGTCATATCGGACGAGAACGGAGTGCATTTTAAGTCCTTAGGACCTAGTGTAAGAGGTTTTGGAGATGTTTCTAATATCTCAAGCGGCCCTCATTCCATCTAATGGATTTGGTTTGCAAGGTTGTTCTTTTCTAGGCAGAATCAGATTTTTTATGTTGCACCTACTCATCATACCCTACAAATTAACTTAGTCTGTTGAACGCGAATTAGCGAAGGCCAAGAATTGTGTTGGAATTAGAGAAGTGTATTTTTTAGAGTATCAAATTTTTTTCTCACTAACGAAAAGTTTTTTTTTTTTTTTTTTTTTTAGATCTACGCTAAGTTCAACAACTTTGTACAACAAATTTTATGTAAAATGATTTTAGTGTTAAAAAGTGACCTTAGGGGAAATTTAAATGAATTAAAATGCAGAAACATATAAAGACATTTTCAAAGCAATATATGTGGAAGAAATTCTCAAGTTCAATATTTTTCTTTTTTATATTTAGGTAATATGAAATTTTGAAATAGAGCATTTGAATTTTCAATGGTTTAATGCTGAATGGAAAAGAATAACGTGAATTGTAATTGACTAACTTATTAGTGTGATGCCTATACAATAACGTTAAGGGCGGCTTGGTATCATCAGGTTACAGGCTCGAGTAGAAGGATATTAATGGCTTCACTAATTACAAAGTCTATAGTTGTGCATATATAAGTAATTGTTTAAAAATTAATGCAATTAATGGTTATTAATTTAACCATTATTGTGGAATAACCACCTATTTTTTTAAATTATTTTAAATAATTTATTTTTGAAGAGAAAAGATTTGGCTCCGCCGGGAATCGAACCCGGGTCTCCCGCGTGACATGCGCGGTATGCTATCCATTACACCACGGAGTCGCTTCCAAACGGTGCCAAATCCTTCCTCTTCACTGGGAGAGGTGTCAGTGGAACGCGGAAGACCCAGGTTCGATTCCCGGCGGAGCTAAATCTTTTCTCTTCAAAAATAAATTATTTAAATTAATGGTTATACTTATCCATAAATAAACTATAATAAAGAATGAAATATATAGTTCAACTTTTTAATGGTTTTATTACATTTTATACCACTCATCATGAGGAGGATCCTTGGTCGCAGATCTTTGTATCGTTTCCTTTGGTAACGTTTGGTCTACTTTTTTTTATTATGTTTACAAAAGTTAGACAAACCACTTTCCAAAGGGAGAGGTAAGCCGCAGGACGGTCGATATGCGGCTGGTATTAACATAATACATAATAGCTAGAATTTTACTTCAGCAAGGACTAGAACTCAGGGACTATTCTTCTAATCGATTTAGTTAGTTAGATTCAGTTAGATCGATTTAGTTAGATTTCACAATTACATGGAAAGCTTATATATAAGCTTATATTCCTTATGGTGCCACATTTAACACCCTACGTGTGGATCGTGATCTGGAAGAATATATCCGTGGTAGAATATACAATTATTATCCGGCACAGGATTATTTTCTCTCTTCTCAATTTTCTGCAGCTACTTGTCCCATTTGTAATTTTATTTTTACATACGACAGTTTATTAAGCGGGTTCCTTGTCTGATTTCTTTATTTTCTATAAATGTGTTAAACTTGCGTAAGTATTTAAGTTTAATTGGCTGCGTAAATCTGAGATAATCTAATTTGTATTAAAATTAGCTAGAAAAAATCGCCAGCAGTGCCCTATGATAGCTCTACAGAGGTGTTCATTTATAGTAGGTTCATTTATCGCCATCGGCCAAGAACCGATAGAAATCTATACTTGGACTCCATTTCAATTACATTTACAAAGCAAATAAGGTTGGGCAGATAAGATGTTGACAGCGTCAGAGTTGAATCAGATTTAGAAATAGGTATCCTGCTCCAAAGGTCTCGATCTAGTTTTAATGTACATTTTATTTTTGAATCAGCTATTTTCCCACAAGATGAGCTTGATAAATAGGCAAACAAAGTCGAAGAATAGAACTAGTTACCGAGTCTAAGAATAGAAGAAGCCGAGCCATCTATATCTGCAGACCAATAAACCTTAGAGCTTATGTAATCACCTTACAGTATATGTAGTATAATCACGAAATGACCGTGAACAACGAAATAGTGACTAGTCCTAGATTTAGTAGCCAATTTGGCACGAACTGCAAGGTCTGTGCCATTGTCTTGGAAGAAAGCCTTCTCTACTCTTGAACATAAATCTCCATCCAGCTGTTCTTCCAAACTTTCACTGTTGGTATTAGTTATTAGGATCCATCTCTGACTATTTAAATCTTCCATCGCGATAAACTAATACAAATTGGTACATGAAATGAGTTCAATAAGGTCAGCCTTAGCGGGCTAAGGTTTGGAATTTAATTTTGAAGCGGCCCTCCTTTCTCCAATTACTTCCACTAAGCGGTCGCGAAGAAAGTTGAAGGAACTGTCGAAGTTTGACGTCAATGAAACAGGACTTTTGCCTTTAATTGACTCTTTAAAAGTGACGATGGATGAATTAATTTCATTTAACTCGGAGATAAAAATGAGAACAAAAAATTATTCAACAGTTCAGGGTTGAATCACTGGCCCGTGATTACGAGCAATTGTGGAATTTTAGTTGGGATTGTTTCTATTTTCTTCTTTGAGGAAAATAGTAACACCAAGGTCTTGGCATTAGGGTTCCTCCAACTATATCATATTTTTTATACGTTTAGCTAAATAGAAAAACTCTAAAATTAATAATTTAAAGTTAAAACACATTAGAAAAGCAACACAAATTAACAAAAAGTTTATAGTAATAATAAAAAATATTCAAAAATCAAAAACGGCGCACAGTGGTCAAATATCCATTTATAGGTGGACAAAATTATTTTTTTGTATTGTTTCATGTTTTTGAGGTCACTGAGTTAGCAAAAAATCTTTAAAAAATCCTTTAACCCATATTTTTTAGTATATGCAACAAACTAATGTTCTACACACACATAAATTTGGACATAATGGATAAAAATTGGGAAAACATTTTGTAAATCAATGAAACATTTCAGTAGTAACTTTTGGCATTTATTATTAACATAAAAACAATACATATATTCATAAAAAATAATACACATAGCAAAACATAGGCTATATTACGAAAATGATGAACAAAAATTGACTAACAACTTAAAGAAAAAAGTCATTTTATTGCTCGGTTTTTAACAATAACAAATATATATAATTATAAAAATGAATTATTCATCAATCATCGTCTGAGTCAACACTGCTACATCCTTCAGCATTTTCTTCTGACGAGTCAGTATCGTCAGCATCTATTTCTAATGACAGTTCTTGAAGTTTATCATACGGTAAACTACACTTCAATAGGCTAATTACTAGAATAGTTGCTTTTTTACGCAAAGTTTTCCGAAAACTGGCGACAAATGGGTCCGATGAAACTAAGAGCATAAGAAGATCTTTGTGAGCGGCCTCTCTAGAACATTTTCTTGTATTATGCTCTCTAACTCGACGGGAATCTTTTTTACGGCCCTCTTGTGCTTCTTCGCTCATTAAAAAAGTTCTTAAAAAAAAATGAACTCTCCGATGACATTTTTCCCACCTGTCACTGATGTTTTTTGGAATAATCTTTTATGGCGTCTTTAATTCTTTGTCTATTTGTTATTTTATCTTCATCGTTATTTCCAAGTTTTAAAATGTAGATTAAGAGACATTTATTTCTATCTTTTGACCCATATTTCAACCATTCAGTTACAAATTCTTTTCGTGGAACGGTGAGCACGAAACCTGACATCCATCCTAAATTAGTAAATATTCTTCAAAACGCAAAATATCGCAAAAAAAAACTATGTTAATATGAAAAATATATGGTTAGAGTGAAATAATGATGAAATAATTAGCTTGGCACTCCTTGGCCCTCTGCAAGTAATTCTCCATTGAAATATGGAAATGTTCTATCTAATGATATTATTTATTATAGGTAAAACTATATCCATGTAGCAACCCCGATTAGTGAAATATTAATACTTACTTGTTTTTGTGGTATCCATTTCTCATGAAATTTAAAAAATCAAGTGAAGTTTCTGGTCAAAGAATGGCAAGGTTATTACAAGAACAGCACTGCAATGAACACTGTGAAAAATATGCCCGTTGTTATAGACGGATTAATAATCCTCTCCGGCTCTTGTTGGCAATCCAAGAAAGTAAATATTCACATTTTCCCTTCTTCCAACTCATACTAAACAATATTTAGTGGGCGATTTATATAATCTTTTACATGAATTTTGTCCACCTAAAATCTGATTTTCGCCCACTGTGCGACGTAACGTTTTAACTAAAGACAATGTTATGTTCATTTAAAAGGGCAATCTTACGATTTTAAGTGTAATAAAAAAGAGAAACGTATATAGAAAAACGCAGGGGTGATCTAAAGAGGTGTAGATACTTGCGCAATAAAAATTTCGAGGTAGGGGTGAACGCTTTTTTTTTTCTTTTTTTTTTACATTTCGAATCACGAAACAAGATATAAAATGTGAAATCGGCATTAATTCGGTACAAATTTGAATATTTTTAATTTTTTTTCGTTTAAAGCTGAAAATATAGGGGAGAGCGGGGTTGGTTGGCATAAGGGGTAGGTTGGACATTGGCTTATAGTTTCCGGCACACCTGTTTTGAAGGCCCCACCATTGTACCATGTGACCCGCTCGACCTCGGAAGTCTTGTCCTGAGTTTTCAATCCGATGCTACCCGTGTAGAGAAGAGTGTGCTTTATAGATTGATTTTACAACATGTAAGTAAATTTTTATATATTCAGTAAATTTGGTTTAAAGGAATGGCAAAATATTTGACTCCGATTCTGTTCACATAGCTTTGAAAAACCTAACCTTTCGACCAACCAGTTTTTTTTTTATTGTTCTCCCCTGTCCTGGCAGCCATCTTTCATATTATCTCTCCTGTGGGGTTAGTTGGCTCTCTTGAACTGGGGTTTGTTGGAGTAGTAGCAATTCACAAAAGCAAGGTTAACATAAACAAAGGTTAAACTACCAATTGTCTTTAGTTCCAGCAAGGAGGATGAGAACAATTTTCCTTATGCAGAAAGTGACGACAGTCTAAACTTCTATCTTTTTCTATTGTTATTCTATTTTCCCTTAAAAGCTGGTTAAAACCAACTCAAAATTATTATACCATTATAGTACAGCTTTTAATAACAATAATATGTGTCAGGGAGTACTTGAATGAGATGGCTAAACAACTCTACCTTCTAGGCCAACCTTCCCCACATAGGGGGTTAATTGGCATACTCTGGATTGACTAATTCTTCAATTTTCTATAATCTTAGTATTAAATATTATGTGGTGAAAAAAATACTTGAAGTACTCTAATACTTGGAATTTACAGTGGTATCAGCCCTATTGGGATTATATTAACAGGAACGACTAAACAAAAAAAGTGAAAACGACTCAACAAAAAAGTGAACGACTCAACAAAAAAAGTGAACGACTCAACAAAAAAGTGAAAACTGTTGCCAACCAACCCCGCTCTCCCCTACTCAATATTCAAATAGTCTGTTAAGTTGTTTATTTCGTTTTTGAGGTTTGCTTTCATTTTTAATGACTGGATTCGCTTATGTTTTGTTAGGGGACTAGATGATCCAGAATAAAAGTTTCTGTCTTGATTTTTATTTGTAGATATAATTATGGCAAAAAAAAACACTCCAAAACGGACTAGCACTTGGATGATGACCTGAAACTCGAGTCGGACCGCCGCGCAAAACCACCATAAAGAATGGTGGTGGCCTATCCCCTACCATATCCACTACATTAAATTAATGCTCTCTTTTCATCAGCAAAACTTGAGATCAGGCAGGAAAAAAAAATATATACATTTCAATATATATACCCTTGAACACCCAGAAGTACAGTTCAACGAAAGATAAAAAAGGTTATTCCGAACTACTTCAACCAACTAACATACCATTCTTTATTGCATTATTCATCGTAATCCCAAGGACATAAAATAAAATATGCAGCCTGCTAAGTATCCGCATGGTCGTTTGGAGACGGCTAAAAAAAGAGCAGGATGAGGAATCTTAAATTAAAAATCTAAATTAAGTCCAGAAAAATGTGCATGGTAGATGTCACCATAATACTTCCTTGAATTCCATAAGATTTGTAGACGTTTGTTCTGATCCCAGGCGAGGTCCAACGAAGGAGATTTAGTTATAAAGGAAACAAATCGCTAAATGGTAAATTAAATTAACCCAACATAGTTATCAATACAATTAATCAGCAATTCTTCAGTCAAAGGGGTTCAAAGGATCAAAGCTAGCCAATACTTTGATACCGTGGGTCTCATTCCCAATGCTGATTGCATTTTTACTTTGTGAGATACTAACCCTTTTTCCTCATTACATAACTAATACATTTTCGTTCTCTTTTGTACTCATTCATTCGGGTAACTATTTTTTTCTTCATCTTGCGTCAAGAAGATCAAAGATATTTTTAATTATTTCTCAATTTTTAATCATTGCTTTGGACTGTTCAATATAACTTTTAGTACTGATTTCTAGTTCGAAGAATGCAACCATATGCAGCATATAATTGATTTTATCTATCAGTATACTTTTTTACCTCCCTCTGATCTCAAGCCTGATAATGCTTATTTTTTTTTTAAGTAATCACATACATCAATAGAATTAAAAATATGCTTTTATTTAACTGTGTATCCTCTTCAGTTTATTACCACATAGAAAGGTCGATTTTTTTTTTAATACTAAAAATATACAGTACATTATCGGTGTAAAGTTAGTTCTACGCCAATTAGAATATGTTGGTTTTAAATTTCATTCAAGTTTTTTCGGATCTTAAAAAAACACAATTTTTATTACTTACCCCACTTACCCCATTCTTTCCCCAAACAGCAAAACTTCCCCTAGCGCTCCCAAGGAGAATGCAGCTTTTTATTCTGCATCGATCGATGATCGAGTGACTTACCTGGTGGGTCCTATTATCATTCATACACGGTGGGCCAGACCCACCTACCGTGCACCCCCTCCACATCCCTATAAATTGCATATCGTTGTGTTCCTTGTGACAAAAGATTGAGACAAAGCCAATGTTCCCAGAAAAAAAATCGGCCGCACTAACCGAAAATGGCGTTCAAACATGGCGGAATGACGAATTTGATTTTAGTTAGTTTTTTGATTACTGACATTCACCATTATGCTTAATTTCGCCATAACTGGTATTTTATTAAAGCTAGATAGTTCTAGATTCAGAATAAATAAACAAACGTTCTAAAATAATTAGTCTTGACAACATAAAATATTTATAAAGTCAATTTTTTCAAGTCACTCGCGTAAAAGTTAAAATTCCAAGTTAATTTGTGATTAAACGGCCATCGTTAACGAAAAACACCCTGAAATAAAACATCTGGAGCAATTATTCTTCTTTAAAAATCAGTGGTCAAATTTCAAAATATATCAACTAGTTTTATAGAAAACGCACCTAAACGGCGAAAAGGCGCCTGTGACTCGGGCGCATCCAGTCCTCTTCCACATCGTTCAGTTCTCATACACGATATAATTACAGCGGGTTTAGGATATTATTTTGAATGTATAATCGAGCCTATTTAACTGCAAGTTTTTAATGCAACAAAATTCAAATTAAAATTAAAATAAATGCATTTTGGCAAAGTATTGATTATTTAAAGATTTAAAAACAATCAAAATAAAAAGATAAATAAAAAGTTCTGTTTGTTCGTTGATATGTAGAAATTATTCGTAATACAATTTAGGAAGTATAGAGGCTGTGGGGGCTGCAGCCCCTCCCTTTGGAAAATTTTTCGTCATTTAAAGATAGAATTAGACTTTCCTTAATGTAAGGAAGCAAGTTAAAGAACAAATAATGTGCAGAACAAATAGAATTTTAGTTGTGGGAAAGGAGCATAAAGGTAAAAAAGCTGATTAGCAGATCCAAATGAAGGGCTGTGGGGCTGCAGCCCCCCCCTTTAGGAGTGCAGCCCCCCCTTTACGATCGGCTGGATCCGCCCATGGTTTCTTTATGGATATTAAATTCTGAATTCTAATTTTAGAATTGTACGACGAATGTATAATCGAGCCTATTTAACTGCAAGTTTTTAATGCAACAAAATTAAAATTAAAATTAAAATAAATTCATTTTTGCAAAGTATTGATTATTTACAGATTTAAAAACAATCAAAATAAAAAAGATAAATAAAAAGTTCTGTTTGTTCGTTGATATGTAGAAATTATTCGTAATACAATTTAGGAAGTATATACCTAACACAATTTAATAGCCCACAACAATTAATGTATTAACAGTTACACAATGTATATATATATATATATATATATATATATATGATTAATTGTTGACATATACTGGTTATCTTGAAATTAAATAATAATGTTCTCATATTAGTAGTTGGGTTATAGACACTGGCTTCTGATCATTCGTGAAATTTGAAATAAATGCATTTTTGCAAAGTATTGATTATTTACAGATTTAAAAACAATCAAAATAAAAAAGATAAACAAAAAGTTCTGTTCGTTGATACGTAGAAATTATTCGTAATACAATTTAGGAAGTATATACCTAACACAATTTAATAGCTCACAACAATTAATGTATTAACAGTTACACAATGTATATATAAATGATTAATTTAAAATTAAACCACTACTGGAGAGGAAAACCAATTAAAACATGTAAGTATTCATTCATCTAATGGTCTATAATCCACGAAGTTGTGGCCTTTTTAGGTTTCTGGCATATAACTACACATCAAAGAGTTTACTTTCTCTTTTTTTCGAAAAAAGGGTATACTAATACAAATAAAATGAAATATTTGAAGTTGAAAACGGATTAGTTATTTAGCCAAATTCGAACATCAAAGATCGGTAATTTTTACCAGTTTAGTGGAAACTTATGTTCCAACGCCTATAAATCGACAATATGGACTCTAAATGAAAAATGTCACAAATAAAAGCTTTAGGACATTAAATTTAGCATAAAATAAGCCCATTTATTTTAAAATTAAATTATTCCTGCGTAGAGATAGAAATGAAAAGCTGAAAGTATTCCTAGCGCTTAATTCCTTCTTTTGTGAAGCCTAAGGGGATATGATTAAAATATTCTCAGAACTAACTATTGAGTTGGGCTTATTTTATGCTAAATTAATTGGTCTAAAACTTTTATCTGTAACATTTTTCATTTAGAGTACATATTGTCGAGTTGTAGGCGTTGTGAACATGAGTTTCTACCAAAATTATAAAAATTACCGATCTATGATGTTCGAATTTGACTGAATAACTAATCCGATTTCAACTTCAATATTGTTTTAACTTGTATTTTATGTTGTCAAGACTAATTATTTTAGAACGTTTGTTTATTTATTCTGAATCTAGAACTATCTAGCTTTAATAAAATACCAGTTATGGCGAAATTAAGCATAATCGTGAATGTCAGTAATCAAAAAACTAACTAAAATCAAATTCGTCATTCCGCCATGTTTGAACGCCATTTTCTGTTAGTGCGGCCACTTTTGTTTCTGGGAACATTGGCTTTTTCTTAATCTTTTGTCACAAGGAACACAAATATATGCAATTTATAGGGATGTGGGGTGGTGCACGGTAGGGGGGGTCTGGCCCACGTACTATCATATCAGCTGTATGGGCTCAAGAGACATTTGTCAACTAAATACGCAAGATATTTTGATAGTGGGAAAACCTCGAGTATCAATTCTTAGAAGATAAATATGAACTTTACTTATATATGACTGCTTTAATCACATTTCAAGAAAATATTATTTTAAAGACCTTTACTTTGTTCTCAAGAACTCAAATTACTTATAGAATATAACCAATTTAGCGTGTTTTTTCATTGTATTTTGGGACAAAATAAGTTAATTTTGCTATATATTTGCTCTTAAATATATAGCAAACAAATGATTTAGATTGTTGTTTATATTTATTGTTAATTATGAAAAATTTAATAATATTCGCTTATTAATCATGGATAATAAAATAAATTAGCAAGCGGAAACAGATTTAACAATTGGTTGTTTTACGTGAACATATCTCCTATATTTTTATTTAAAGCAATACTACGAAAACTTCTAATGGATTAATGTCAATAATAAATAAAATAATAATAAATATCAAAGATGTTTATTATAACTTTGAAAGTCTTACATATTTTTTCCGTTTTTTCCAAAACTTTATGGTGTACCCAAGGCTTTACGTTAAGGTTAACTCTGATCAAGTTTAATCAAACTTGATTAGAATTTGTCATACCATCAACGTTTGATGGTAAATGCCATACGTTCAAGGAACTTATTTGCCCCAAATCTTACAAGATCAAACTTTGTCACAGGTCTAAGATTTAATTAAGATAATTTCCACCTAAGCTGTAAATACAGTCCGTTGACTGTAAATGACATTAAGTAGTGAAAAAAGTTATAAGGGGTGTGGTTTTATAATAATTATTAAGTACAACTACTGAATTATGTAAAAATGTATACCTATGTAGTATTTAGTTATATAAATTAGTTACCACCTTTATATATTTCTATATCCACCCATATTCGTTTTTCCGATTTTTTCTTCACAATAAATTTCTTATTAAGTAATGGTGAAGAGAGGGTTGATCTGGCTGGAAAATGCCCCTTAGTAGTTCAATTGGTTAGAGCATAACGGTGGTGCAGTGGACCCAGGTTCAGTCCACGGCTTTGGACAATCTTTATATATATATATATATATATATTTATTTATTTTTAAATTTATTTATTGTAATTTACATTGAAATTAAATTTATCATATCTATACAATAAGTAAATATGATATAAGTAAATTAATGACATGAAAAGGCGTATGAAGAGAATACACATTGGTAGCACTCGAATATTGTTTTAACTTAGTAGATCTCTAGGACATCTTCTTTTAAGACGCCTCCGAAGATTTTCTGGGATAGAGGAGGAAGCAAGGTTGGAGACAAAAGGTTAGGATGAGTAGGGAGTTTACTGTGAAAGGTCTGGTATCGGGCCGATAAATATATTTTAATAATTAAGAAAAAATATCAAACTATCTTTATATTACATTTAAGAAATATAAATTTTCTTAGTTTTCGAAGCTCACGTCATAGACGTTTTATTCCAAGGGCGGATCCTCACAGGGGCATGACAATGTCCAATGTTTTGGGGGTCCAATTGTTTTGTATTTTTAAGCGAATAATGCAATTAGGTAGTTACTAAGCCCTAAACATAACACCTTAGGTTGTTGTTTAGATCGCAGCCCTTCTTATTAGGATAAGAATACACATATATTTTTATTTAAGAATACACATTGTCATTACCCCCAAATTTCGAGTTGACTCCTATTTATATGCACTACTATGTTTCTTTCAAATCATTTATAGATTACAACGGCTCTCTCCTGATCCTCCTTCCCCATACACTCCCCCATACGGGGTTGAGTGTAACCTGTTTTATTTATACCTGGTTTAGATTATATTTCACTTTCATTTTTACTCGCACTTTTCTGCAAAAAAACAGCAGAAAGCAGCTTGGGCAGCGTCTGCCAAACAATGTGATGAGAAAATATAACTGGAGCACTTCAGTTTGAGAAAAGACAGCCCAGATTGAAATTAATTCAGGAGAGGAGGTCTCTCGTCCAGCTTCTTTTTATTCGCCTCCTAACAGGCATATCAGCCGTGATTTTAATGAATTTAATGCATAATAAATACTAATTTATTTAAGTTGTAGCTCATATTTTGTAGGGTGGGAGCTGCCCCCTCCTGTGCTGGTCGGTAGCAGATCTGGGTTTTCTTTAAAACCCAAAATAAAAAAAATTTATCTTGTGTTCATTAAATAGGTACTATAATAAAGAAATTATTTTCTTTTGTATAAACTCCGAAACATTCACTAGTAGAATATTCTCCCGTGAAAATCGTACATTTTTTTCATTTCGATGTTATGATATATTTGGTGAAACGATTTTCGCTGGTTGTTTAAAAACTCATCCGCTATATAACCTATAAACACAAAACCCAGATTAAACCCTACATCACGCATAACAAGAATAAATCTCTCACTAAGCTAAAAAACTAAGACCTTCTCTTCTAAACCTAAAGCAAAACATTAAAAAAAAAATTAAAGAAATCTCAATTAAATATATATCAATCAAATCCTTTTTTAAATTTTAATTTCTAAAACAAATGGATATTTTATAATAATATAATCATATAATTCATCAATAAATCGCTTATTTCACGTGTCATTTATCTTGAAATAATGAAATATTTAAGCAAATGTAAGTTAACTTTTCTGATCAGGTACGTAATATAGATGAATATTCTACTGCAATAGAAAAGATCATGGGTATGTCAATGATGAATTACGAATGAAAGAGAAAAATTATATTTTCATTACATTGATCGTGATTTTTTGACTGGTTCAGATTCCATAAGATGATCTATGTATTTGTTGAATGAAAGAAAAAGAAGTAGGTACAGGTATTTACCAAGAGAAAAACAGAAGTGTTTATAGCCAAATTTACGTGCGAGCTAAATCGGGGACACGTCACCAATGTTGTGGGACCATTCGCCAAAACAGACGCCGCAAACAGGGAGGTCTTTGAACATAACATGTTTACACTGACAACAAGTTCGACCGTAAAACACATCCCGTCCAGTTTAGCCGTCTCGGATCCATCCAAAGATGTGGCAGTAGTCAGAGCATCACAACAAACATTTCACAGTTTATAATGTTTTTATTTAGATAATCAACTAAAAATAATAAGGAATGAAAAGGTACAAACCAAAAAACCCAACAGTTTTATTAAACACTAGCTAGGGTGCCCGGCTTCGCTCCGGTAGTTGTGTGGTAGTTTTAATAACAGAAAAACTTTAAAATTAAAGGAAATATAGAACAAAGTTAGCACCTTCTTGAAAATTCGTTTGTAACTTGGTATCAATATTCTGCAGACTTGAGATCTGCAGAGTCCGCCCAAATAAGAAACCCTGTATAATTTACAGGGGGTTGAAAATGGTAAATGAACAATTAATTTTGCTGCAACTAAGTCGAGCTATGCATCGTTTTGATGGTTTCTGTGATTCTGAATCCTATAAGCCTATTCCAAGTAGTCAGAAGATATTAAGTTATTAGATTATTGTTGAAAAATCTGGTATCTCAGTTAAAAAATTATATTTCGAGTAAAACTACTATATTATATTAATCACTGACTACTATGATGGTCCTATTTGATCCAGAAGTATAGAAACTACCGAAGATTCATAGAAACTTTTTTTTAAGACCTTTCTTCTATTTCAACCTCCCTTAAGATATCCCCCCGTAATTTGAACGGTTTCAGCATATCTAGAATCTTACTACTATTACAAAGTGAAATCCAAAATTTCTTGAAGGCATAATTTTTTCATCATATTTCTTTTTATCTTGAACTATGAGGGATGATAAAATCTGGAATGCTGTTTTTGGAGTTATTCGTTTTGTCAACTGGAATGCTCATCATACGTAGTAATCAAACCACCTTCTTCTTCATAAACACAATAAGAACACTTCAAACTTTTTATGATAAAGTTATGATAATTATAGAAGAAGGCAAAAAAAATAACAATAGAGAAAAATATAATAAATTAAATATCCTATTCAAATGGAGAAAGTTTGAAACATTGATTTAGTATAAAGATATCTGAGTATCGTGTTCTAAATCTAATAAGAAATTGCATTTCTTAAATTTTGATAATTTTTGCATCAATATTTTATTTTTCATATTAAACATCTGCAGGTAGTATTAAATTTCTGTAGGTTGTCCACGTTTCTGAGGTATGTAACACTGAACTCTTAACAAATGAATGAAATAACATCTTTTTTGTTTGATTGTTGACGTCTTCTTCGCAAAACAGAGTCCAATGTCCTCTAATGATCATTCTTTCTCGGATGACCATTTCATCGATTTATTTCTTGCAACTGATCTCCTTCGATACCCACCTGCTTCGTATTTAAAGGTCTCAGTTGTGGTCAAACCCATCCCCAACATTTATTAAATGCCAAATACTCAGTTTCTTCTCTCCTGATTTCCAGGTCTCCTGTCATACATGCTTCCTCATCATAAAAGATGAATCCTCTTCGTAACTCGCTAATGAATGAAATGAATCCGCTTCGTTATCGGCTAATCGTAAATTTTACAAACATTTATCGTCTGCCATTATCCCCAAACTTTCATACTTCCCTTTCCACAGGCTGAGGATACAGAATTAAACAATAGAGGTGAGAGTGAGAAGCCTTGCTTGAGGCCTTTGTTGATTGAAAATTTTGTTGTAATGCCATATTTAAGCCTGACTCTCCTTATAGTCTCTTAATAGGTCGAATAATGTACAGGCTTGCTCCTGTAAATTCAAAGTTTTCAAAAATACAACGTATTGTAGTTTTTTAATAAAGTTATTAAATGGCTAAGTGGCAGTGCAAAATACAAATTATTTCGCTGTACTTTATATGATATGTCGGTAACATGTTCTGTTCAAACAGAGGAATGAAGATTTGCCAGTTCAATCAAGACGGGTTAACAAGCCCCGTAAAACATGGTGTCAAAGCAAACAGGAAAATCGTGTTTTTTAATATTAAGCCCTCGCTCCCCCTATTTGAAGAGCTCAGTTTATTCAACCGCTCCAAATATGCAGAGATGCTTTTTACCAAAAAATATATACTTACTGTGATGTATGAAAATAAATGAAAATAGATGCAATGAATACGAGATCATTTCATCGAATAGCAACAAGTTTCAGGTTGACCTTTAAATAATATTATAGCTTGAAGTTCGCATCTCGTCTTTCAAAAAATTTCACATTAAATCAAATATAAAAAAAAAATTAACTAATATTGTCACGTGGAAGATCTCCATTGAACCTAGGAGACCCTGAGAGAGAGGGGGAACTCCTAGAAGAGGCTGGCCCAGGAGAGAGTGGGGCAGTCTGGGAGAGTTGGAGGCAGTCGGAGACAGTCAGCAGTCAGTCGGAGACGGGAGTCTAAGTCTGAGGCAGTCAGTCAGGGAGACGGCAGTCTAAGACTGGGACAGGCAGAGTGAGCCTGGGGCATAGTGGGACCCGAAGTAGTCAAGTACCCCCCAATGATTTATGAGTCAAGGTACCCCCCCTCCTTGTGTAGTTGGGACGTGCAGAAACTATTGTAAATAATAAATTATGTATATAGTACTTAGTTTGATTAATTACCACACAACCCTTGCCCTAAGATCCCAGTGTCACATTGGATTTGTAGATTTGAGAATAGGGGTGACAATATATATATATATGGCCGAGTGGACAAAGAGAGTTGCAATAGGTAATCAAAGTTAAGCAAGGTCGAGCGTGGTTAGTACTTGGATGGGTGACCGCTCCATTCGGGTGACCGCCCACCATTGAACGCCACGCAGTCCAAGTTTACCCCCACCCCCCCCCGGGATATGTGAGGCCCGTCAGCCAACTGGAGGTGACTCACACCGACCGGGCGTAGGAGTGATGAACCTTCCCCGTGTATCTCATCGAGATTCGTGGTGTGGTTTTCCAGTAACCGCCCGGAGGTTTGGTTCAAGGTATGCTTCAGGGAAAGAAATATAGGTCCTCGGGGCCTGCTGACTCTGAGCTACCATAATCCTTGGACCTAGACCAGTTTGTCACTGTCCTTGAACCCGAGAGAGCTGACGCCATCGGTGGAAAGGACACTGCCAAATTGGCCCCAATGGGAATGGTTATGGAGCTATGGGCAGTCTGCCGCTGCACCATGGTGTACCCCCTCCAGGCTGTCTGTGCTCCCGCAAGCAACACAAATGTCTGTAAGAAGACTACACTGCGCGGCCAAAGGTCTCATTAGGCCTAATGCGCCATCACAAAAAAAAAAAAAAAAAAAAAAAAAATATATATATATATATATAGGATGATTCAGTTCTTAAGAGAGAAATTCTGGAAGGTAATGATTATTTTTGTGTTTTCTTAAGGTGTGATTTCGCATATAGCGACCGCGACAGCGCCTAGCCGTGGCGATCGCTCGCTCATCACTTCTATAGTGTATTTCTAAATAACCACTTTGACCACTATAATTGATATTTTTGTACAAACATCGGATGATAATAACGATTTCTGTAATTATTTATTCTATTGCATAGCTCTGTCCGCAAACAGAAAGGTTCTTTACAATAGTAGCTCTGAATTAAAGCAAAATCTGCATCGACGGTCTCGGCTCAGACTGCTGTTGTTTGTATTGTGTAGTGTATACAATACATTGTATACAGCTTAGACACAGCGTCAATTCGGATTGTGGTATAGAAATCACTAAAACGAGCGTTTTAGGCGTTTCTAGGTATAGAAAAACCTAAAGGAGCGTTTTACCTTCTTGTGACAATCGTCCTATTATGTGAAGAGGAATTAATTAAGGAAGGATAGGATATTATTAATAAAATTAACACACATTATTAAACCGTCTAATTTAGATCATTTGATTTGTATTTTACGTTTTAGTCAACCCGCTTTCATGTATAAATGGGTAAAGGATGCAACGTAAAAACGTACATAATTTTGTTAATAATTTACCGATTTCTGTGAATAATTTTTTCTAGTTCATTATATTTGACACAAAAATAATGAACAAAAACCGAAAAAATATATTTTTCTACCATTTGTAACATATTTTCATTGGGGACATTAACATAAAAAGTAGATATTTTGTATACTCTATAAATACATATACATAAATATACAGTACTATTTGGCTAAAAAGCAATGTTGTTTAATAGTCTCAAGCAAATCCATCGTTATCATCATATCTTTAGACTTGTAACAACACATACGGCCCTTGCATTTTTATATATAAATATTTTATTATTTTAACAGATTCTTCATCCCAAAAACTCAATTCGTATATATTTCTTCTTGTTTTTAGTGGGAGGACTCCTTGTAGAAGGTGTAAGGCAAAAAGTGGACTGCAAGGACAGGAGTTTTTTGGACGCGTGTATGAACGAGCTTCCCCATATTCTCGAAAAAGCAGAACTGAAGGGAATTCCCAGCTCCAGGAGTGATGTCGAAAACGCTTGCATGTAAGTTCATCTTGGATGTAAGCATATTTTAACTAAAATTTTAAAAGCCTTAATAGACTAACTTCATTAGATTGAAGACCAATGACGATCATTTGATTTTGAGAATTTCTTTTCAAGCTACAGAATGAGAATCGCTTGGCCTCTTTAATGAGTCTTCGCCAGGTCTATTGACCTGTGCAATCTTTCACCAATTTCGGGTGACCATTTATTTCTTAATGCATACTCTCATTTCCTTTATTTATTTATTAGTTACACCCTTCCTTGCCGTGAAAGCTAATTGGGTTTGGCAGTGGTGACATACTCTTATTGAGTATTGCGAATAAACGTGAATGTCAATATTAACATTTCATATTATTGTTTTCCTTTCTTCCTTCTTTAGGGTTGCCTTCTTCTACCATTTCTCGGACTTTATGGTGGTCCACCTGGTAAAGGTCCTCATTGCTTTCCCCATAGTCAACAGCAGCTTTCCAGCTGCCTGGAAGACAGAAAGCCCTTGTAATAAGGACGTACAGTTCAGTTTCCGTTTGGAGCTTGGCTAATGACGGTGCAGGAAGTGATGACATGGTCAGCTGTCTGTCAGGAACGCCGAAACAAAAGCACAAGGGGTCGACGTCAAGACCATGTGAGCAGTTGTGATCCAGTAGTCTGGGAGAACCCAGTTTGTATCTAGACGTGATCTGAGAGGGGGAAAATAATTTCGAAGAGTAGCTCTTTTACGACTTGTCACCCACCTCCGGTTCCACTCTTCTCTATTATCTTCCTCCAATTCCAGGGTTCCTCGTCCTGATATTTACCGGAGACACACTGAGCCTAGCCGCTGAGCATAGCCTTTGTCATAATACATGTAAATTATTGATGGTTTATAGATCTACCATTACCTGATGAATGTCATTATCTACTTTTGCATTCAAATCTTCCATCTGATTTTATAGCGCTCTTTGGTCAACTATCCATGGTTCTGACCCTCTGATTAAGTTCACCATCTGATGATAACTCAGTCGGTGCATACTAGCTGATAATTGTATCTTCTTCTTCATAGGCATGACATACCCTTTATGCAGTCCTTGGCTTCTTCCCACGCTATTACCTATTACTACGCTATTACTGGCTTCTTGGTCTGCAGCAAGCCTTAGAGATAGTCCATTTGCTTTCAAGTCTACGGTCTACGGCTATCTCTAGGGTCTGGTCGGTCTACGCCATCTCTCCATCTTCCTTGAGGTCTTCCACTTCTTATCCCTTCCAGTCGACTAGAAGAGCTTTTTGGATGTTCTTTCCTCATCCAATTTGGATAGGTGACCCATACGTTTGCTGCATCCTTCAAAAATCAAATATTTTCAGGTCTGCAGAGATCCTATCAATTGCCTTATTTTTCTTGTCCGCTATTCTCCATTCTCTCTTACTGTACCCAGGATGCGTCTTAGTAGTTTCCATCCAAACACATCCATCTCCTTAGTTTCTGGTTTATTTAACACCAATGTTTCACATGCATAGGTCGCAATTGGACTTATTAATGTCTTGTATAGTCTGGTCATTGTTGTGCGACTCATTAATCTTTTTTTCAAGAGATGGGAAATTGACGCATTATTTGCAGCTTAGATTTCCCTTATCCTCATCATTATTCAAAAATTAATCGAGCTTCCTGAAATGTTTATATCCACTATATAAAGCTATTCGGGATAACTAGTCATCATGCAGCATGTTTTTAGCTTGCTCGTGGTAGATGCCAAAGTTGGGTTAGTTCAAGAAATGAAAAAAAATTTCGTTCATTCAATTTAAGTATAAGTACCTCCTATAATTATTTTACTAGCTTAAATAACATATTTCTAATAATGGCTCAACTTGCCAGGGAAAAATGAACACTATAGCATGTAAATTATTCGTTGTTTATTCAGGGCATTCCAGACAGGGATGGGGTGTATAGACACTTACTCCCAAGAGTGTCTCTCGGAGAAAGATAGAAAAATATTCGAGAGTCATATCGCCGGAGCCAGGCACACATTTCACTTCCTATGCAATGATCCGGGCTTCCGAGAGGGTAAGGGCCACCTATTTTCATAAACATTTAAACAATTTTAAGTTATGGTTAATAAATAATAAACCTTTAAAATTAAGAATATAAAAAACAATCAATTATTTTTAAAACAAGAACATCAGCTGAATATTTGTATTGTAGCTCCAATAATAACAAAGTATGAAATTAATCATGTTTCAACGTGGATTGGTGTACGAGTTTCAGATGCCCAACCAGTACTCATATAGGGGGGGTCGGGGCACAGTGAAAGAGTCGGTGCGCTGGGCGAACCAAAAGGCCTAGAGCAACCAAATTCAGGCAGCGAGCGGTAAGGGTGGCTCCAAACAATGTCAGCAATTTTCCCCTTTCTACTTGTTGTGTGACAGACTCCAGGTGCTAAAGTGCGGTTTTATGGGGTACAACTAAATTTTTTCGTCGAACCGATTATTTTATTAAGGTATGAGTAATTATTTTATTAGGTATGCTCTTACAACGTTTTAATTATGCATATATATCTTAAGATGTTGCCTGAATTTGGCTTTCCTACCTCACCACATTTATCGTAGGAAGTTAAAGAAATCAAAATGGCTAGTTTGGGGTTCCTTGAAACAATGGCGTTCGGGGCACAACGAAACGCTTCATGGAGTCCGACGAGTGTTTCGTCGTGCCGCTTGTGTTTTTCATCGTGCAATAAGCAGTCGGTTTTTTTAATTTTCTTACAGTTTGGTGCGAAATTGAGAGTGGAACACCAAAAAACTATCTTAATTTATGACAACTTTCTTCCTAAGTCAAACTTTCCTCTTTCCTGAAGAATTTCGTGGCTATCCTAAAGCAGAAGAACAAAAAACCGACTGGTAGCCGAATAAAGTTTTTTTGTTAACTTCCTTAAGATAATTTACTAATTTTAAATTTTTTAGAATAAATACAGTGCGTGATCCACAACGGTCAAGTTTTAGACCGATTTTCGATATGTCGTTAATGGGAATCGATAAAATTTGTCTTCGGAAATATAGACCGATATTCAATTTTAAATATCTCGATAGTCTTGTGGAACCAGTTAATTTTTTTTTAATTAATCTATTTTTGGGGCGATATTAATTAAACAAATGTGGATTTATTACGGTTACAAATTTCTGTATGTTTTTCGGATCGGTAAAAATTTTAGGCAGCACACACTTCTCATCTTCTTTCATAAAAGTACTCTGAGTTTCGATTTCGATAGTTTTTGAGGATTTCAATTACGGTTATGGGAACCATAGTTTCCGTTCAAAATTACGAAAGTTGAACTACTGCTAAAATTTTGAAAACAACAGAGGTAATATTTTGGCACAAGCCCAGCTTTAAATAAATCCACTAAATCCATTCTAAGTAGGTGCAGCCTGCTCAAAATAATCTGATCTGAAGGTTATCCGTTCCATTAATTTATTTTGTTTATTTGTTTTTATTTTATTTTTTCTATGTTTAAAGGGTTCGTGGGAAGGGGGAGATACACTAACTTTTTATCCTTCTTCCTAGGCTACTCCCATATTAGAAAATAATTATTTTTTTGTTGTAGAATACCTCATGTATACAACTTGCTACAAAGGTATCAGTAAAGATTGGGATGCATGTGCAAACAAATTTATATCATTGGCAGAAGAAGAAATAGCAAGGAAAAATTCAACGGACCAATCAAGGCTTGTAGAACTTTGCTGGTAATTAAACCTAATGGTTACAATTTTAATTCTAAAAGTGTATGCAGAAATTTAATTTATTATAATTGAAGTATTCATTAAATGTGGATTGAGAATTCCCATATGTTATTGTTTATTTAGAAACGCTATATTTTTTAATAGCCATTTTATTCTTGTTTTTCATTCCTGATAAATTTCTTAACCGATAATTTAAGAAAGAATGATGTGATTTTTTTTCAAGGAAAAAAATTCTGGGAAATTAATTAAGTATCCTAATAAAAGCTATTTATATAGGGTCGGGATCTTTTCTTCAGTTAATTTCTATTTGATTTATATTAAATTATCCGACTTTTTCTCCGGTGTCATCATAACCATATAGGAAAAAATATTTTCCAAAAATCAAAATTAAATCGCACATCACACACTAGTATATAGATCAGCTCAGATAGATTGAGCTGATCTCATTTCATGAAGGAAAATCTACTCTAATAATAATAAGGTTTTGCCTAATTTTATTTACGTAACATTAAAATATGTCTATTAAAATATGTCTAGCAAACAATGAGAACTCAAATTAGTATCAGTAATTAATGTAATTACAAATTAAAATAACTGCAACTAGCAGTGGCAGAACAGTGACTCAAGATTAACTGTATTTTTCGCTCTCAAAGTTATACTGAATGGACTCCACTCACTCGTCGCTTGGTCAGTTATACATCGTAGGTCTGCGATGTATACGAACACTCTTGAACTTTCCCGATTCTGTTCTAACCCTTTTTACGTAACAGGAAAAACATCTGTTTTGGTTTCTTCCCTCACACTACTAATAATTTTGTAAGACATTATTATCTACCAACAAACGAAATATATAAACAAATATATAAACAGCACTCTATATATTTATAGTTTAATATTATATCTTCTTGTTTCCCTACCTCCTTCGTGTTGTTAAGCGTGGAGTTGATTTGACCCATCTTTTATAGGGATCCCCATCTTTCTCCATTCTCTTAATTTCTGCCAAGGACGAGCCGCGTTCAAAGAACCCAAGAACCCAGCTCACTGATCCGTATAGTAAGACCGGGAGAAACACCGTTTTGAATAATCGGAGCTTGGCTTCTAGAGTGATTTCCTGCTTTCCAGTGTATTGGATATCTGGAAGAGTACATGATTAGCCTTCTTAACTCGGTTTAGAATCTCATGCTCGGTTCTTGCTAGCATCCCTGCTGAAGATGGTGCCCAGGTATGTGTACTTGTCCACCTTATCAAGTTCTTGTCCCATCATACACTCTTTTGAGCTCGGCCTCTTTCCTACTTGCTTGCATAACTTTGCTCTTGCCGGATTAATGGCGAGACCTCTTAGCTTAAGCTCCTCAATCCACTCCTCCACTGCAGTCTGTAAGCTTGTCTGACTATTTAATCCGAGGTCCGCATATATGAGGCACTGGTGTAAGTTGTTATTTATTTATAATTGTATAGAAATCAAAAATAATATTTCAATTAAATTATAAGACTACCAAATAAAAGCAATATTATTTAAAGCAAATAATTCCATTAATCTTATAAGTACCTGTTTTATGTTGTTCTTCTTATGTGTGCAGCGCCAAACATGGTTTCCTAAAGTGCGTTTACCACGCCAGCTGGTTGAAGTGCAGAAAAGAGGAGGCAATATTCATCAGAAAAATAGCTGATACATTGGCCAGCATCAGAGTTTACACCCCAAGGTGCAAGTCCATCAACGTTGCTATCTGCAGTGCTTCCTCTCGTCTTCAAGATGCCTGGCTTCCTTCAATCCTGTCTACTCTCATAGCCATCTTTGTACTTTAGTGTTAATATTTAAAGCGTTAAAATAAAAATAACAAGATTTGTACTTATTTTAAATAAATAAAAGCTATCCCTCTTAGGAAACTAAACCCTTTGGTGGAAAACTATTTTAATCCGGGTAATATTTTCATGAGAAGTGAACATTATAAAAAATAATTAGTCAGAAGCTTAGGTCAGAATTTTGAAAGCACTCATTGCTAACTGCTTTGAGCTCTCAAGACAGGTGTGAGTTTTACTTGATTTGCTAATTTTGTACACCACTAGGTTTATGAGAATTCCGCAAGAGTTCGCCAAACGTTTATTATTAGTTGCACAGTGACGCAGCAATTCCCCTTCATCATCATAGGCTGTTCCAGGAGGAGGGCTGTGGGGGCCGCATCCTCCACTCCTAGCGTAATATTTGTTATTTAGAAGATAGAGTTTAGCTTTACTAAACGTAAGGAAGGAATGTAAAGGGCAAATAATATGTAGAACAGGTAGCGTTTCAGTTGAGGAGAAGGGGCATAAAGCAAAAGGAGCTGATGGGAAGATCCAGGGAAAGGGCTGTGGGACTCAGCTCTTTCTTTGGGACTGCAGAACCCCCTTTACAACCTACTGGATCCGCCCTGTGGTATATCGTATTCGCCAGTTTAGTCTGTACACCAATTGAGATACATTACTTCTATCCATATTATCTTTTCTCCTTTCATTTTTCTCCAACAGTGAAGACTAGATCAATCGATAGTAAAGATAGAGATACGATATTGATTTTTGGTGCAAATCAATATGTTTTTATCAGACGGTTAAATGTAGTAAATAAATAAATAAATTCTTTATTCATTTGTTCTGGGACGTATCCCTTAAGAACAAAATTAAATAAAATACAGAGAGGGCTTTAGAGCCTTGAAGTTTAAGTAACAAATTGAATTGATAAAAATGATTAGAAAACCTCTAGTTTAAATAAATAAAAATAAAAAGAATACACATTAAATGTTCAATCGAAAAGTGAAAAGAAGCTAGTTTCTGCATCTTATAATATACACATATGTACACACTTATTTACAGGTTGGTTAAATAATATTTATATTTTCTAAAAAATAAAAAAAGAAAACAGAACAAAGAAAAAATTAAATTAAAAAGAAAAAAATGAGATAAGAGCTTCTAACGGTTTAAAAGGTAAATTATAATAGGAATTGTCAATTTACTTTTTAAGGAGACTGGATGGCTATGAAGTGATGATACAGGCGGGATTTAAAGGTGGAGAGGGTATTGGAATTACGGATGAAAGGAGGAATAGAATTCCATAGGGATGAGGACCTAATAATGAAAGATCTATCAAAAGCTGACGTTCGGTGGGCCGGTGTATATAGATCTGAAGACCTAGAGCGGGTATTGCGGGAATGGACGGAGGATTTGAACTGAAGGAGTTCAGAGATATATGAGGGACGACAGGAACGAATAACTTGGAAAAGGAAGGAGGCTAGGAAATACTTACGGCGGTAGGAAGGATATAACCACTTTAACTTTTCATAATAGGGCGATATGGAGACGTCTCTTGGGATCCCAAATATAAATCGGATGAAACAATTTATTAAACGTTTTAGTTTTGCTTCGAGATCCCCTGAGATACCCCCATACACTGTGCAGCAATAGTCGATGTATTATATTATACATTATAAATAATGCATATTTATAAATTATCTTCAACATTTAAGACATCATTTCTATCTTCATATCAATTTTGTGATACTTGAATTATGTTCAACCTATTATCTAAGAAATTATATCATAATGATGTAATTATTATTTTAGAAAATAAATATAATTCAGCATGCTTTATTTTTATTCATTTGTAACCATGGTGAATAAATGGTTTTAATAAATAAATAGCGTTCAATTATTTAAAAAAAAAGTGACTAGATTATTTAATTAATTAATCAAATTAATTATTAATTAAAAATTAAGGGTAGTGCTTATCCTATTAGGCTTACTCTGTCTATGAGTAACGCTTTTGAATGGCTACTCCAATATATCGCTCAGTTTCAATATAAAAGCAGAATGGTGTAATGAAAGTTTATATCATATCAGCATCGCTTAAATCCTTTGGTATAAAATTTTACTGCGACATTTTCGATATAAAGCAAAATATCGCCACTATTAACACCACCAACATAAATATTCGATAAATACAAATTAATTTTGAGCGACACTGGAAAAATATTGAATGCACTTTTATTGCAATACTTTTTTCAATAAATTTAAATGAGTAAGGTTTTATTGATTGAAGATTTTTAAAATAGTATAGCTATAGCTATATTAATATGAGCGAACTCCCATTGCGTCCAGTTGAAAAGGGTTTTGATCACCTTTATTAGATCCCAGCTTACGAATCCCGTTCGCTCTTCAGGTATACATAATCCCCAAGGGTTCTTTTAAGACTACTTCGGAGCCTCACTAAACGGCACCACATTGGCTACGCCAAGAAGTAATATAGTGATATTAGTACCATTAGAATTGTCAAGTTGCTGCGTAATGTGTTAAATTATTCAGTATTAATTAATAAAAATTTCAAGTGTCAAATATAATTACATACATACATAAAAAACACCTATCTTTTAAATGGATTTTATACGTCATAATTATTATTATTAAAGCAACTTATTATTTTATTTGATAGAACCTCCTGACGAGGAAGTTATCCTCCGAGCAATTGATAAGCTCAGAAACAACAAGGCAACAGGAGGTGACGGTATTCAGGCTGAATTTTATAAATGTGGCGGAAATGAGTTCATTAAAGTACTCCAGAATATGTGCATGTATTACCATATGGACAGAGGAAGTAATGCCCGAAGACTGGAAAATAGTAATACCCGTACACAAGAGAGAGAATAGATTAAAATGTAAAAATTGTAGAGGCATATCTCTACTCCCCTCAGCTAATAAGATGTTTTCAAATATTCGGTTCCAGCGTATCTTCACATTAGCAGAAGAATGAACAGGAAAGTACCAGTGTGGATTCAGCAGAGCCATATCAACCCTGGACAAATCTTTAGTCTCGGATCGGGAGCATAATTTCATTTATTTTTTTTTTTTTTTTTGCATTGGAATTATCTATCCAGCCATTCACAAAATGAATCTGGTGGATTACTATGGTGGGTAATCCATATTCTAAATATATTTATTAATTGACCGTTAATACTTTGTTATGCTCATAATTTGTTCTTGTTTGCTCGTAGTTAGTTGTTTAACTGTTTATATTTAATATCGTCATCATATTGACTTAGAAAATTTACAGAACTGAAATAGCAAGTGCTTTTCTTGAAGAGGTAGGCTTGAATACAGAAAACGAAGTTCATAATGATCTCAAGCCTGGTAGAATGAAATGGGACAAGGAAGCATATTGAAAACTTTTGGATGCTGTAAAAGGAATGATCAACCCTTTTGATTTGGATTTGAACCAGAATCATTTATACAATATTTGTACGGGGAAATCGGCAAGCGAGGAGGTCTATGAATTTTTAAAAGCAGTTCCTGAAATTGGGAGAAGAAATGGAAAAAGAATGAGTACCATCCATACTTCGCGAGTTTTTCATTATACCTAACAGTAGGTCAAATAAGCTATTTGTTCTTGTCAATTGAAGAACAAGTTATATGCAGGGAGGTTGCATCTCTTCAAAGTGGCCATGAAGAGGCCGATTCAAGGATAGTATTCCACTTCCCACAAATTGATGCAGGCAATGTTGTAGTACGCACATGTGATACGGACATTCTAGTGATAATTCTTGGTAACGTTGAACATAGAAACGAAACGACAAATGTTTGGATGGAGACAGTAACAATCAGTCGAAACGATCACCGCTTCATTTAAATCAGGAAAATTGCTGTGGATTTGGGTGGTATTTTGTTCATGCCCCTACCTGCGTTCCATACACATCCATACACATGGGACCGATTATACATCTGCCTTCTTTAGAACTGGAAAACAAAAACCTTTTGCTCTATTGAAAATGAACGAATAGAACGCTTGCATCTTTTGGTGAGAATTCTTCTCTTTCTGATGAGGAGTTCGAAGAGATTCTGGCATTTGTTTTTTAACAATACAGCCAAAAAGAGGTAGCCTGTGTAGATGATCTCCGCCTCCATATGTTCATGGACATCTAAGGAAAAATGTCGACCAAAGACCCATTAATGGCTTGTAAAGGTATTGACCTAGTTTCATTTCCCCCATGTGAAAAGGTTATTCGGAACCATGCTCTGAGAGCAAAATATCTCACCAAAATCTGGACTAATTTAAATTTAGCACAACCTTCTCTTCAAAATCTTGAAAACTTTGGATGGGAGTTAAAAAATAATAAATATTATATATCGTGGTTCCCTGGGTCGGATCTACCAGAAAAATTGGAAGAAATCCTTGTTTCTCGAGGATATAAAGAAGATGAGAAATTTTGAGCGATGAGGAATTGGAAGAGGATGATTCCTGATAAAGCATTTATTTAGTTTTTCTCTATGGAAACACCATTTACAGTTACAGTTGATTTGTAAACAGTTGTATGCTCAATTAATAAATTAAAATAAATAAAACACTGATTATTCCATGTAATTCGTATACTGTTTTCTGCTTCCTCATTTCTTCATCTATTAATTACAGGTATTTTCTAAAGTTGGACATAGGGGAAAATGGATATAGAAAAATAACGTTCTGAGGTTCAGCTAATAAAAAATGATTGGATGGGTGCAAATGTATGGAAAATTTTCACAATATCCGAAAGTAACATAGGTAGGTACCTAATTGTAGTTCAGCCGAAAAAAAATCAGTTGAATATTGATGGCAGGTTGTGTCACAAAGTTTTTTCTTAAATGGTGGTATTGTGTGCTCAAATTTCAATCTTTCTAAAGACTATGAATTTTTACCGGAAAAGTGGTCAATTTCAGTTTGCCTACTTTTGGGGTCTGTCTCCCCGCAGAAGGCAACGGAATATCGATGGCGGACTTTGTCAGATATTTTACACTAATGTGTAAAATATCTGTAGCATATTATACATACATCTGTAGCATGTTATACAAGTGTAACACACTTGTACCACATGCTAAAATTTGAACTTTCCCAAAATATATTAATTTGGACCTTGAAATGTAGGTATATTTTTTTCAAATTTAGTCTGCCTTACTAAAGGTTACCGAAGGCAGATCACGCTTTTTGGGTCTCATCACAAGAGAACAATATTGAGCCAAAATTTGAAGCATCCTAAAATCAAAAATTTTAAGCATTAAATTGACAATTTTTGAATTTCAGTCTGCTCGTTGATTTCAACACACTAGCCTAGGCAGACCATGCTCTATTGTTCTTATACCACTGTTACTAGAACATATTAAAATTTGAATATAAATTGAAATGTAATTTTTCACTAAACTCCTAAAGCACTCGAAGAAAAAGAGTTAAGTTGCTCCTGTTAAGACGTGAAATATTAAGGCATTTATTGAAGTGAAGGCACAAGTGAAATAACCGTCTTAATGTGCAGGTTAGAACAAATTATCTGTTTGTTTTCGGACATAAATTTTTCTGGTCCAATGAAGAGGGTTTGAGGTTTTCGAGTGAAAATGGCATTAATAAAATGGCAAGCCTTTGACACAGTCGATCATAACATCCTTCTTACAAAACTCCACCTATCTAGCAGCGCCTTACATTGGTTCAGGTCCTTTCTTTCAGATCGGTCACAGTATGTAGTCGTTCCTGGTCAACCTCCATCCAAAACACTTCCCCTTTCCTGCGGTGTCCCTCAAGGATCCTCTCTATCCCCCACTCTATTTGCTATTTATATTAACGACCTTCCTCTCCTGATTCGCCACTCCCTTCACCACTCTATGCTGATGATTTCCAAATTTACCTGTCTTTCCCACCTTCCGAGTTGGTGCCAGCGACAAAAAAGCTTCAAGAAGATTTGAATCGGATCAGTCTCTGGGCAGAGGCTAACAAGTTGAAGCTGAATGCAGAGAAAACAAAGGCAATTTTAATAGGCTCCAATCACCTCCTTAAAACCGTCCATAACATCCCCCCTTGTTCCTAAATAACAATCCCATCAAATTTTATCCAACAGTCAAAAACCTTGGGGTAACCTTTGACCAACCCCTTTCCTGGAAAAACCATATCTCCAATATCTCCCGTCGCACCATTTCGACCTTAAAGAAACTAAACCATTCCCGTGACCTTTTCCCTTTCGAAACACGCAGACTTTGGTCACCTCCTTGATATTCCCCCCCTTGACTATTGTTGCACGGTATATGGGGGTATCTCAAGGGATCTCGACGCAAAACTAAAACGTTTAATAAATTGTTCCATCCGATTTATATTCAGGATCCCAAGAGACGTCTCCGTATCGCCTTTTTACGAAGAGTTAAAGTGGTTATATCCTTCCTACCGCCATAAGTATTTCCTGGCTACCTTCCTTTTCCAAGTTATCCGATCCTGCCGAACACCATATATCTCCGAACTCCTTCATCCCAAATCCTCGGTACATTCCCGCAATACCCGCTCTAGGTCTTCAGATCTATATACACCGACCCACCGATCATCCTCCAGACCACAATTTCCCAGCTACATCCGCCCCAATGAGTATGTCTATAGGCCCGCTTGCGTCCATCGCCAGTTGAATCCGTCTTCTAAGCAGCTCTTCTTTAAATCGTTCTGGATTGGGAATAGTTGGTACAAAAGGGGCAATTATTTCCTGGTCTAAAGCATAAAAGGCGCAAGCAAAATTTTTCTTTAAGCTTAATAGATGGATCTTATAATAATAATGTTTTACTAAACCTGTGGCGTTTCCACCAAATAAAGAGTGTCTAACTTCCTCCTCATCCTCAGGATTGTACCTCAATTCTTCAACTAATTTTTTGGTAATGTATGATTTTTGCGAGCCACAATCAATTAAAACTCTCGCTTTCTTCTCAATTGTTCCATTTCTGGCCGTAACCAAAAATGTTTGCAAATAAACATCTTTTGAAGCCGAACAGACTGTAGAACTATGATTGACAGAAAGAAGGTCGACTTCATTAGTTGCTAAAGAAGAAGCAGCTTCTTTTCGAGATTTAGGATTATTTTGAAAATTGGTCTCTTTCCGTTGAATGTTGGGACACATTATAGGAACATGCCGCCCTCTACATACCACACATCTAACTCTGCAATACTTCGCGGAATGACCAGGTATTGTGCAAGCAAAACATCTATCCGCCTTTAACAAGATTTTAACCTTATCAGGGATGGGCATGCCTTGTGCTTGGTAACAATCTACTGACTTGTGTCCATTATTACAAAAGACACATTGTTTTTTGGATTCGAGTTTTAAATTGGCCAGCGCAACTGCTGTAGCAAACTGGTCCCCTTCCTCAACATCATTTACTTCCTTCTTTAACCCTTTCGCTTCGCTATTCTCTCTCGGATTAACTAAAGCTAACCTCTCCTCACTCTCAACCTCTTTCTTTAAAAACAACATAAGATTTCCCATTTGTGTTTTAAAGGAAGCTTCAGGGTCTGTATTCGTTCTCTGCCACACCTTTAATATATCTGTAGGGACACACGATTCTATTAAAGGAAATAAAAATACCGAATAACTGTCACTTACTATGTTTAAAGTCTCAAGTGCTCTTAATTGAGTTTCTAATTTATCATATAGAGAAGCTAACCTCTCACCTTTATAATTGTTTACTAATTTTATTAATTCTCTAACGTAATATTCACTTAACAATTCCTTCCTTCCGAACCTCTCTTTCAACGTCTCAAGGGCCTTACTATAATTTTCCCCTGAAGGAGGAAAACTTTCAACTAGACTACGTGCTCTGGAACCAAGTTCTGTAGCCTGAATCAAATATTGAAATTTTATTTCTTTAGGAAGTCTATTATCTCGATCAATACAAGAAAACTGTGCCCAAAATGATATCCATTTCGATATTTCGCCATTATATTTAACAAATTCTAATTTAGGATATCTCATTACCTTATATTCTTCTGATTGAGGGTAACCTCCATTTTCATAAGTAACAATTTTACTTTTATTAAAATGTTCAACCTTTGATTTTATAATAAAATACCTGGTATCGTAGGTCTGTAAGGTGTTCAGTTCTATGGTGTACTTCTCCTCCAGGTGCTCATCTTCTTCATCTGCTTGAAACAACAGTTCGGCTATTTCTTTATCTAAAAGTATTAATTCGTTGTGTCTTTGTTCTAAAACAGCCCACTTTGCATTGATGGTCTCTATATCACTTACTTGTCCCGTCAATAGCTCCTCTAACTCCTCACAGCTTTTGGTAAAAATTGTTCTCACAGCACCCCTTTTCTTAATCAGCTTATTCATCATTTTTACGAAAAAATTTCACTCCTCGAGAAAAATTGTCCTGTCACGGTCGCCACAATGTTAAATAAGTTCAAAGGGAGTGATCTAATGTAGAAATAACAAATAAGCCAAAAGAAAGAAAAAAACTATCATTTATTGATTGCTTATATCACATGCTCATTAGATAACCATGCCATAAAAAAAACCTCTTCAACCCATCGATTCTATCGATAACTTCTTTACAATAATAGAACCCAAGGGATTCTCACACACCTTCCATGTAGAACTGTATGCATTGTTTATTGAACTTAGTGTTATTTCCACTGCTATATTTCTTTTTTGCTGAATATTGTTTACAAGGGTTGGGGATCCGTCCTTTAAGAGAACGAGATTAGTTTTTTTCAATCGCTGAGACTAAATCTTAAAGCGATATCGATTTTTTCGTAAAATATAAAATATTCAAAACTATTTTTGTTTGCTACGGCCGATCTAGCATTCCATTGTAATAATTTTAACGTTTCTATCATATTTTTATATATTCATGTCTTAGTATTTTTAAAATATTAACTATTTGCATGTCTGACTACATTTGAATAGTTAAATTTCCAGCCCTATCTTTTATCAAATTTTTAAAATTCAGATTTTCGGATGCCTAAACAGTATTTAAAACTGCCAGAAGAGCATCCGTAAATAAATTTAGCTTATCTTCTTTCTTTAAGCTATTTCCTTTATCCCTAAATGTTTTTTTCTTTATAAGGATTGTCTGTGATAGGTTGCGAAGGCAATAAGGGGACAGAAAAATCTCTGATTATATTTTCGCGCATTTCCAAAATAGCATTTTCTTTTATAGGACTCAAGGCTCTTTGTCTTTTTACTACCGTCATTTTATTTCTTACATAATTATTAGATGTATTTGTCGTGTTATTCTTGGATTGATCTAAAGTCGGAAACGCATCTATAGTGATTTTTAACGCCGCCCACCTGTACGATTTTCCCTCGATTTTGGCCTTAGCCTCGTTATATGTTAAATTATAATTGCTGTTTGTTTGTTTAACGTCTCTTTATGCTACTAAGGCTAATCGGACGACAGTGGGAGTCCTAAATTTTGCCTATCCAGGTATAATTAGGATAGGGATCTTTATCGAGTACCTGACATCGTACAAGCTCGGGACCTCCATTTTACGTCCTACCCGAGGGACGGCATAGCCAAGGATTTTTTACTCCCATTAAAAAATCCTAGGGCCACCGCGAGGCGCGAACCCGCGACCTTTAGTATGTAGATTGTCATGCTAACCACTACACAACAAGTGACCCTGTTTTATTATTGCTCATATGCTCCTTAATATTTTTTTTTGTTTAATGTATTTCCTTACGATGCATATTTCTTTCGCCAGAGAGGAGTGATTCCCTTTACAATTTATACATTTTAAAAATGTATTCGGTGGGCAGTTTTCACTTTCGTGTTTTTCGGAGCATTTTCTACACCGTGTTGTTGTGCTCTTACATTGATTAGTACTATGCCCGTAGCTTAAACAAGAGTATCATTGACACTGATTGAATATATGGGTGGACTTCGCACCTACCAAGATGAATCGTGACATATCGAGGGTAGAAGTTGCCCTCTAAACGTGATTAAAACTGACTTAGTAGGTTTGTATTCGATAGTTTTTGTTTCTTTACTGATGATTTTTTTATTAAATCGCCTAACCCTTATAATTTTTTGGATGTCAGAATATAAAGTTTTTAAGTTTTCTAAGATCTCTGATTCTGATAAATCGGAGTCTACATCTCAGATCACTCCTTTTTTTTCTAACGTAAAGCTTGGAATATAGTCGATTAGTTGCTTCTTTTTTAAATCTTCGGACCTAACTAAAGCGACAAAAACTACCTTTCTTACGAAGACCTTCCTTGCAATCTAAATCTTACCTAATGAATGAAATATGTGTAGGAAGTTGAATATTCAGTTAGTTGATGAATATGAGATTCGTCATTGGATAATAAACTACTTAAATTACACGTTATCAGTAATTGAAGATCTCAGAGAAAATCATTATTATCAGCCACAGCCTACCTAGCTTCCCTACCTCTTTGGACTGATAACTTCAAGAACAGCTGTAACCTTTTTTATACCGGATTCTTGATAGTGGAACTTCAGTGTCTATTTTAAGTATTAAATTCTTGGTGCATTCACAAACCGGTTTCTGCATTACATAGTGTTGTCAGTGCGTTAAGTAGAATCTATTGTCATATTTTTTATGTCTGTACAGTTTTGGAAATACTTTTCTTCGTTTTTTTTTTAGTTATTTTCCCCCTGAAATGTCAACTTTAAAAGTATTGCGTTCAGTCAATAGAGGACTTTTATTAAAACACATTGAGTATTTGAATCTCGCAAATTCCAAAAGTATTTCTAATTCTTCATTCTTGTATAGTGAACAATTAAACGCTAAAATTTATGGCGAAAATAAAGTGGCTTCTCTTTCAAAGACTGATTTCAGAAGGATAGATGAAAAATCACTGGTTTTTGATAAGAATCCTGATAATTTTGGAACATTAAGTGGTGACAGGTAGGTAAATGATGTTCAATATCCTGAATCAAACAATACACTGGATGCACTCTATTATTATACTATGCTTCCAATATATCAAAGTCATTTTTCAGTAAAGTAAGGAAACTAATGGAAGAAGAAGAGGAAGAGGATGATGTGGAAGAAATCAATTATATTGATGGACAGCAAGGGAAAATTTGGAGAAAACCAATTCATTATGCTATGATGATCAAGGAGCTTTTAAATGAGAGAAAGGTTTCTATTGTATTTATTTTTCTTTCAAATCTACTTATCTTATAGAGAACTGCTAAAGAGTTTTTTATGATTGTTGCTCTGTGTTAAAGAACTGTCACAACTCTACTTATTCCTGAATTTGGTGTGATATAGCAACTTATTTAGCATAGAAAGATATTAAAACCAATATATCATTTATTTAGTTATCTTAATATGTTATTTAATTATATTGTACTTAGGTATTTTTCATTTGCATTTTCTACACACTAGCACAAGTACACTAGCAAGTTTTAAACAACTTTTTCATCATGCTAAATGCCTGTTATATAATGTTTTAACTAGAATATTAGAAAAGTTTTCATTTAGAAATAAGTAGGTCATTCGTTATTAGCTTTTTCTAGCAAGTGAAATCAGTTGAGCAACTATTCCTCAATTCTGTCAGTTTTAATAAAGAAAGGAGCAAGTATTCCTCCTTTCTCTCAGTATTAATAAAGGTATTGCATTAACATTCAAATTGAAATTTCATTTTTTTCTCATCAACCTTGTCCATTTCAAGAAGAGGCAAAAAACTATTTTTGTTCATTCGAAGAATAATATTAAAATAGAAGATAATATAAGAATAAAAAGACTGCCCGCCAGTGAACCCCTCGCAGTCCATGCCTCACCTCCCCCCACACCCCCGTGTATGTGAGACCCATCAGCCTACTGGAGGCGAGGAGGTGACTTATACCGATCTTATACAATAACTTATACCGGGTGTAGGAGTGATAAATCTTCCCGGTGTATCTTATCAAGAATCGTGGTGTGGTTTTCCAGAATGTCAGTAACCTACTGACTCTGAGCTACAATAATCCTTGGACCTAGACCAGTTTGTCACTGTCCTTGAACCCGAGAGAGCTGACGCCATGGGTGGGAAGGACACTGCCAAATTGGCCCCAATGGGATTGGTTAAGAAACTATGGGCAGTCTGCTGATGTTGCATGGAGACCATGGTGCAGCAGCAACGTGAGGTTTGGGCTACCCCATTCAGGCTGTCTGTGTCTGTCTCCCGCAAGCAACACAAACCTCTGTAAGAAGACCAAACTGCGAGGACAAAGGTCTCATTAAGCCTAATGTGCCAACTGAAAAAAAAAATAAGTTAACTTATCAGTCCTAGTTAAATAGGCTGAGTTTGATATTTTGAAAATGAATTTTAAATTATCATCAATTTAAATTTTAAATGATTGTGATATCAGTTCATTAAATTTCTTTGATAATGGGCATTATTTTAGTTGCTTTTGTATTATTTTTATGTTGTAGCTTGTTGAAGCATTAAATATATTAGAAGTCAAAATGTTGAAAGAAGAAAGGGGAAAGCCTGATGTGTACATCTATAATTTGTTAATTAGTGGTTGCGCTAAAGAAGGATATACTAAAAAAGCTTTTCAACTTTTTAATGAGGTGATTCATGATTCTCAAAAATATTAATCTTTTCTTTAATCCTTTTTTTTTTTTTCATCATTTATATTTTATTTTCCATTCTATATTAGATGAAGAAGCGAGGGTTAAAACCAAAACAAAGTACCTACACTTCATTATTCAATGCATGCGCAGAAGGCCCTTTTGCTGCAGATTCTTTAAAAAAGGCTAGGCACTTAAGAGAACTAATGTTGGAAAAGGGAGTCGAACCAAATCTAGCTAATTATCATGCAATGATCAAAGGTAATCATTAAAGTGAAGCATGTAATAGAATATATTCCTTTTTTTTTTTCTTATGATATGAAATCTTACACTTGATAGCTGAGGGGATCAGTTTATTACTATTATTTTTACAAACATTACATCATTCCTCAACAGTAACAACATGTAATATTGCATATCAATGAAACTACTTTATAGTGAAACAAGGTGTTATTAATACAAGTAAAATATCACTTAATTAGAAATTAAATAGAAAAATGTTTACCCTTTTTATATATATATATATATATATATATATATATATATATATATATATATATATATACCTGTATATATACCTATCACTGATTACTCTTATTTCTTACCTTCAGAAGAAGAAGTAGTGTAGTTGTGAATTTGATTTTACGTTTACGTAATTATCCTGTATTTTTTTTCACTAATATGCCTTCCATCTCATATCTATATTATGGTTTTATTAAATATTAAATTTTTTGTCCTAGCTTTTGGACGGCATGGTGACCTAGAAACTAGTTTCTCTATAGTTGATGAAATGGCTTCAAAACAGATTCCACTTACATCCGTTACATTTAATTTCTTGCTACAAGCTTCTGCATCAGATAAAGAAGCTGGTTTTCGTCATGCGCTCATTGTAAGCTTCAATTTTGATGTAGTCGCATACCAATTACTACTTAAATTAAAATGATAATTAAATATCAAACTTTTTTATTTTAATGAATCTAAGAAGGCATGATTCTTTGGTCAATATTAAAATTATTATTCTGTTATTTTAAAAAAAAAACTATTTATACTACTATTAAGCCACCTGTAAAGAAACACTGAGGTTTATTTTGTTGAAGAAAAAATATTTCTTGCTTGGTTTAAATTTTTTTTTGCAGTATTTTAAAAAAATTTCCAATCATACCTTCAATTCCAGGTCTGGAGAAAAATGCTGGAGAAAAAAGTGGCTCCATCAGTTTTTACATTCAATCTCCTTCTTAGATGTACCAGAGACTGTGGAGCAGGGGATTCAAAATCTGCTCAAGAACTGGTCACCATGCTTTGTTCTCATCAGGTTAGCTCATTATCTTTGTTAAACTCCTAATTTAATTGTTTAAGCATATTTAAAAGCATCCTTTGATTATTCATAACTTGATCTTAAGTATGATGTCTTTTAACTATTTTTTAAAAATAAAAAATTTCATACATTACATTCTCAGAATGACATACAATTTTTAACGAGATATTTCATTTCTGCCTAGAGGGAAATGACACCATGCTATCTCTTTCATTTTTTTGTTTATTTAATTAATCTAAACACTCTGGTCTGGAATACTATGATAAATACTTCCATTATGCTGTTTCTGAAGAAAAAAATTTTAATAGCTTAAATTTATGGAAAATTTGCTTTCCGGAACGACTACAAAAAATGTGAACTGTGTCCTGCACCTATGTGGTACAGATTTATTATCAACTACTTTAATGTTTTATTGTTGTTTTTAATGTTTGAACTTATTCCAGACAATTTTCCAGTCCCTTAATTCACATCAAGTTTTATTTTTTTTTTAAACAGGCTTTAATTGACAATGGCAGTAGTGAAGGAACCTATGATCGCTTAGTCCTCCAATCTCCGAACTTACTTCTACCAACTGTTCAGCAAAGTTCAATTTTATCAGTAACTTCTGCTATTGATAAAGCTTCAGATAGGTAATTTTCATTGATCCTCTGTATCTTTAAAAAGTCATTATTATCTCTTATTTTCAAATTAATTTTTTATAAAGGTTTATGCTGCTTGGAAATACTGAAGGTTTCTTTGCTATGATGGACTTATTTAAAGCAGTACCAGATATTAAAACATTTTCTCAGCTATTGGATATTATTCCGTCAACTGCTGAAGCAGAACATGTAATTTATTTCATTTTATATTATAGTTATAAATTAAGTTGTAAAAAAAATATTATTTTTTATTTTATTTATAAAAATCTTTGCATATTTTATTGACAGAAACTAATTGCTGAAATGAAACTTAGGAATGTAAAAATCGATGTGGACTTCTGCAATATGTTGATTAAGAAGAGAAATTTTTCAGAACGGATTCAATCAGCAGTGGTATGTTTTTGAATCATCCATTGTTTTTTATTTTTGCTGACAGATCATGTTCATTTATTTAAATAAAAATAAAAAATTTAAATATCTGATACTTTTAACATATTTTTTAGAATTTTTCCACAAAAAAAAATATTTTAAAGAAATAACCTATCCACATAACCATGATTTTCAGTTTTCTTTTATAATGACTAGCATTATTAGGTTACAGATAAAAAATTATGAAAGTATAAAGTACAAGGACTAACAATTTTGGTTTCATAAAAGAGGAACGACCTCAATAATACAATTATAGTAATATTACACTAGTGGAAAGTACTATTCAGTCTGTGTAAATGTTCATTTTCAGAGCAGTTTATAGCAGTAGAGGTTATATAGTTCTTAAAGTTAAACTTAACTTTAAGAGATACTTTCTATTGTCAGAGACGATAAGTTTACATGGATAGGTTTCATTGCATTTATCCATGCAAATAAACTTAAGTTAATTAGCACCGTGTATGAATCAGAATTCCTTGTACCTTCAAATATTTTGTTTACTATTTGTACTTCCTATTCAATTACTTTTGTTTTGTAATTTTTTGTTATGAATCAAAATTGCAAATAGTTAAAGAATGTTTACTAGAAATTTCATAATTTATAATCGAAAGTCCAAAATATATTTGATTATATTTTCTAAAATTTTAAAAACGGTGTGTTCAACTGTTTGAACTGGTTTTCAAATTGCTCGTCTTAATTAATAAACACCTAACTCCAAACTTAGAAAAGAACCTCCAACTTGCTATCTTGTATATATTTTTACTCTTGCCAATCTATAATAATATTAATGGAAATTAAGAAACAAAAACTGCTAGTGCTTGTACTTGGTAGTATTAATGCATATGTATTTATGAACTAATATTATTACATTTATTATAAAATAGGGACCTGTAAACTGCTAGTGCTTGTACTTGGTAGTATTAATGCATATGTATTTATGAACTAATATTATTACATTTATTATAAAATAGGGACCTGTATGGATGGTCTCCTAACTTTCTGTGTGGTTTTTATTTCATTTTTTACATTTGGTCATGTACCATACACCATTGCCCATCTGACAGAGAACTGTAAAAGAAAATACATTATAATTTAGTGAGGTTTATCTTATATCTATTAAGAAGTGTATACTGTCGAGTACAAATGTTTTACACCTTGATAACTTAACACATCAGTTCCACAAGAGTTTTGATATATTTCTAGTAGTATCATTATTTTCACTCCATATATATTATCAATGTTACCTGTATATATCCAATAAATATTATTGTTCAAATTAATTGTAACTTATTAATATATTTATTATTATATATTTTTATTATTTTTTAATATTAATTCTTAGTTTACAAACCTCTAGATTTGTGTTAAGTTATGGTGGATTGGAGATGGACCTAACACATTTTCACTATTTTTGTGGTTTAAAAAAAAAATTATGGCTCCAGAATGATGAAAATTTGAAGCAGAATTTTTCTTTCTTTTTTTTTTTCTATTGCTATGAAAATCTTTTAAGGTTTTTTTTAAGGTACAGAAAATGATTTCATGCAAGTAAGGAGAGCCAACTTCATTCTTAGTTAACTGCTGTATGAAGAACTAACACAGTCCCCACGTTCCTATGGAATAAAAACAAAGTAGGAGTAGTTCATGTAGGAAAAAAGTTTTATGTATTCCCTTTCCTAGCATACATGTACAATGTAATTTTAAAAAAATAATGTATATTTTTAGTCAAAGAAAGTAGGGTGGTTAGTATTTTGGTAAAGTGTTTTACATAAGTTTCTATAATTTATTTAAGACATATCGCAGACATCAACGCAATGGCATAAATTTCTTTGCATAAGAACATAAAAAACCCATGTGTCAAACTAGCTCTTAGATTAAACCAAGGCCTTTCAAATAGTTATCAACAGTCAAATTAAATAAACTCTAAGCAACATTGCAAGTTGTCATTTGCCAGTTTGCATCTCAGTAGCGGATCCAGGGGGGGGGGGGGCGCCCCCCCCTGAGAGGTGAGAACACTCCTACAGTTCACTATTTCTATATGGAATGAGCTATATTTAGTCAATTTTCAAGTCCACTAATTGAAAATAAATTGTATTCAAACATTTACAGTAATTTACGTCATTATGTACTAATATGTATTTTAAATTAGGGCCTCCATTACTCATGAAATCTAAAAAAAAAAAGTGCGCCCCCCCTCAGAAAATTTCTGGATCCGCCACTGTTGCATCTATTATATTAATGCTTTAATTTTGTCTTTATCTTTTCTTCCAAAATTAGGTGCATCTTCAACAAAAAAATTTCACAAACCTCACATTCTGTAATATATCTTCTCCATACACATTGGATAATTTTCTTCTTGCTTGAACATTATTTTTGCCCTTGCTTAAAATATAAAAAAAATGCTGCTTTCACTTTTCTTATTTGAAAGAACAACCAACAACTACTGTTTTAAACTTTATCATAATCTAAGTCTTGCTATATCAGCTGTCGAAGGATACAAGAATTATGTAGCTTAAGTGGAAAGTTGGCTCTGAATAACCAAAAATTAATTTCCAAAAATACAGTAGTATGGATCTGATATCTGAGGTTGATTAATTATTTTTTCCATGCTAATTAATTTGTTATTTGAGTTCTTATGACCTATAAATTTCTATATAGCTCAATTATAATTATTTATCTATATAGGGTTACATTTTCTAATATTTGTGTGATTTAAAATATATAATTACCTGTTATTGGGCACTATGCCTTTAGGTAGACTATGTTCTTTTTCAAATAAATATGAAATGTCTAATTTCTTATTGACATTTCAGGAGGTACTAGATTTAATGAAGAAAGAGAAATTAATTCCTAACATAATGACTTTTGGAGTTCTTGCACTGGGTTGTAATAATTTAGAATCAACCAAAACTTTAATCAGTGATATTGAAGAGGTGGGGTTCAGGTACTGTTATTTTTTCTAATTGTTATAAATTATTTTTGCTAATGTATACAACTTGGTCATTTTCAGTTATCTTTTATTATGTTTCACCATTAAACCTTAGCATACATCTTGTATGTCATTTATACTATGATTGATATTCATAATGCTTTAATATTTTTTATTTTAAAAATTCATACATTTGAAAATTAAAACAATCCTAATTTACTTTTTAGAGTCAACATTCAGATCCTAGGTGCCCTGATGAAGCGTTCTTATGAAATGCTTGATATAGATATGGCATTATTTGTTATAGAAAATCTTATAAAGGAAGAAATTAAACCTTGCCCTAATTTCATAGTGAAACTCATATCATTAAGAAGATCTCTGCAAGGAAATATGGAATTAAAGGTATGATGTCATAAAATCTTATCCTCATTACACTTTTCTGATTCAAAAATATCAAATGATATTCAAATTTATAAATTATTAGAGGATAAATTTTAATGTACAATGTATTCATTTTGTATATATGGATAAGTAGGATGACTCGCAGGATTGAGAATAAACAAACTAATACTATATATAGCCCTGTAAGTTGTAAATAAAGTCAGTATTATTGTAGCATTCAAGCTGCTCACTTGGTACTCCCATTCCTCTTTTTAGTTCTTTCGTTACTGAGTATCTTAACTTGTGCCAAACTCTGTGGAGCTATTGTCGGTCTCCGCTAGTAGGTGTCGAGTAGTGCAAAATTTGCGAAGCCTATGATTTTAAGGCCATGTCAGTTAGATAATGTAGTGCGAACCAGCCAACCTGAAGTTCCATAAATAGGCGTGGATCCTCAAGGTCAGCCGATGACGAAGGAATTGGTGCAAGTTCAATCAAAGAAGTAGAGCACATTGTTAGTACCTCCACTCTGGAAGTGCTTACCGCATTCATTAAGTGCCACGTACTTCATAAATGCGGTGTCTGAGTTATGGGGTTCGGTGGACAACTTGGCCATTTCAATCACTTTCTCAAAAGAGGGAATCAGATACATTAGCTGATCGAAGCAAGGATTGCTACAGGAAGGCCGGACGCGCTTGACGCCACTGAACTAAGAGCCTCATTGGTCGGAAGGGTCTGAAGGAACGTCCTTAACAGGATACAGGCCGACAAGCTGACTCCTTGGTAGTAGTAAATAAACGGCTGAAGAAAGCATACGAGGGAGGTCTTTGGACTCCTAAAGAAGATATCTATGAACTGTTTACAGAAGTTAGAAGATCCAGGAAGTCTGATTACGACTTTGCCGAGAGAATGTAAAATCAATATCCTGGTATTTCGGATAAGCTGATTGAAAGTGTGGGATAAGGAGAAGCAGCCCAACAATTAACCATCTGCCAAAAGGTGCTTAAAGTACTACTGGGGTTAAAGTTGGTGGCAAAACAGAAACTAGAGCCTGAGAAGTCGTTCATTGAATGCGTTAGGGAAGAAATGGACAAAGAAGCAAGAGAGGAAGACGCAATCAAGAGAAGAGTGCAAGAATTGGATTCACAATCATTAAGACCCTAGACCTGACCTGCCGCGAATGGCAAGAGCAGAACCCAGGAGTGGCTATACAGATGGAAAAGAAGGCCAGAAACAAAAACGGCCCACGAGGGGAAGGAGGAAGGACACAGCACAGCTAATTGCCCCTCAGTTGAATGTGTGGATAAGGGCCTTCATATATAAATTGTAATATCTTCCCTTTTTTTGACACACTTATAAACTTGTATTAAATAATTTAATTATGCTGTTATTTCAATCTGGACTAAAAACTATATTAATTCACCTATAAGTTTTTTAAAACAAGCATTAAATGTAGTGTCAGGAAACTTTTGACAATGAACCTTTTTGTGTTTTTCTTTATATATTTTTGCACCTTTTTTAAAAAAAAATTAATTGTCATATACCCTTGTGGCATTTAAAGGGTTAGTTATTCCTGCCTAAGCTTGATTTGAACTGGCTCTGCTAGACTCAAATGTCAAAATGGGCAATGCCGGAACATGCTCGGGCATTGTGTAGTGACGTTTAACCAAGTGTCTGGTGTGTTTTCATTATGGTCCTCTAGGCATTCCTCTTTCAGGCACCTTGGAAACCTTAAAAACTATTAATGTACTGTGCAGTTTAAATGTAATCCAGATGTAAAATACTTAATTTGTTGCCAATGAAATGATTTTTGTTCAAAGCAAAAGCTGTTCAAATTGTTATACTTTCGTTCTTTCCAGGAACAAGGACAAGAATATCATAAAAATATTGATGTTCCGGATTTTGATAGAAAATTTACCACTCTTCTAAATAAAATCAAAAAGCTGAAAACTAAAGTTGAAGACTTGTCTAAAGTACATCCTTGGGAGCAGTTTAAACAAAAGGCTGAGAGTTCTAACTGAATCTGTGATAAAACTTCAGGATGGTTAAACTGATACATAAGCAATTATAGGATTTAAGAGTTTCCTTTGAAGTTCTTATTCATATGTATTAAATTTATCTTAGATTTTTTAATATATTTACTATAGTTCATATTTATTAAAATTGAGTGCCTAGAATTTTTACATTATGAACTACTCTGAAAAATTTACTGTTCTTACTACTATTCATTATCAGTCCAATGTACACAAAAAAATACTATTAATACTACTTCCCAGTACTTATTACTATTATATTTATTTCAATTAATCTGTTATAAGGTAAGCTTCTAACACATGATGTTTAGTTTATTTTTATTAAAAAAGAAATTATAAGTTGTGATTGTTCTTCCCCTAGCGGACATTAATGAAGAATATTTTACCATTATACTTATTAAACAGAAAAACACAATTTTTTATTATTTACAAAAATGAAAATATAACAATTCTTACCTCAAAACCTTTTTCTGTCCTTGATTTAAGATTATATGTGCATTTTATTGATACCTTATTTATCTCTATTTTCCTTGGTCTATATCTAATTTAATTATAGCTTATGAAGGAACTTAAGCAAGATTATTTTAAAGCAATTGCTCTGTTCTTGGTAATATGGACAGACAAGTAACAAAAACTAATGGCTTATTTTACACTTAATGATTTTATTCGAGTGAAGAACCTTTTTTTCGCTTATCATTCACTTTCACTTTGCCTGCCTTATGGTATTAAACGAGCAGTCGGCCATTCGTATAACAAAACTTTAATTGTTTTCAATGCATAGACCTCTTATACACCCAACGTCCTTTACTGGGGGAATATGATAATGACATCTAAGTAGCCCAATTTTTTTTTTTAAAATAAAAAAATTTCAAATTGGAGAAAATATAGCTGTTATTCGTTTAAGAACTATGAAGATTTTGGGAAATTTCTCTCTGAAATATACTTTGTAATTTAGATAGCTGCTACATAATATTCACTGATTGCATTAACATTTATCTCTTAGTCCAATTTTATTTTATTTATATATTAATAATTTAGTTATTATTAACTGTTAAGTGTATTTCATTTTTCTTGTTTGCAATGTTTAATATAATTTTATTGTTATACCATGAAATATTACCATTGTTATAATATGTTTTAATCCTCACTTTATGTTTGTTATGTTTTTATGTCTTTCAAAATTATCACGAAATGTAAAAATGTTAACAAAAATGGATTTTTAATTTTATTTTAAGATTATTTTGAATATATATCATTGATATAAAGTTCTATATTGAGTAGACCAATAATATTTTTTATAGTTGTCAATTAAGGAGTATCTTGTGATAAAATAATTGAAATGTAAACTTTACAACAGTCTTTAGAATAATTATTTATTCCGATTTTCTAGTTTTATGATTGACATTTGAGTATCAACAATAATTTTTATCAAGCACTGATTATTTCAATTCTAAAGACTGTTGTATTAATTATATTAATATTTTTAATTTATTTTATCAATTGGTAAGACTGACTTTTATGGAATTTTATACTTTATTAATAATGAATTATAACTGTTGAGTATAGTTTAGCGATTTAAATAAATTGATTTTTAGAAATTGTGTTGATGTAACATTAATCAATGTTTTATACAAATATCTGTTTTGCAGTAAATGATGTTTTTTTACCTATAATTTGTTATTCATTTTTTTATTTTAATTTAGTTTAATGTATGAAAACCCTTAAAGTTACCCTTTAAGTAAAGAATATAAGTTATTCTTTCTAGGTGCATATTTATAGGTCATTATTCTTTAGGCAGGCACCAATTTGTGTTTTGGGGGGTTGGTTATTTTTAATAATTATAATTTTAACTTAACAATTTATTCGTTGCTGGGTAGCTGAGTGGGTTATCACGTTAGCAAATGTGTTGCCCCTGTAAGCGTTTGGTCTAACTCAAAATGCTTTGTGTTTTAGTTTTATACAGAAATAATCTTCCAATTGTCCTCTAATATCTCTGTGCAGGAGGCTTATGGACCTTGATAGTCCTCTGATTGTATTCTTATATTTTAACAATCATATAAAGCAGTTTCCAGATATTAAAGGAAGGGAAATATAGAAGCTTAAATTTGGTCTCCTCAAAAAATGATTGCATCAGATTTTTACCATTTTGGTAGGGTAATAAAAAAGGCTATAATTTTCCAGGGCCAGGGAAGAGGGTGGGGGATTATGTGGAGCATTAATCCAGTAAACTTCCCTTGGCTCCTAGTTTTGGTATCACCTGTGGTGTAGTGGTTAGCATAGCAACCTACAACACCAAAGGCTGCACTTGGGCCCCACAGTGGCTCTAGAATTTTTTAAAGGGAGTAAAAAATCCTTAGCTGTGTTTATATTAAGGTTTATCATATCATTTATTGGAAAGAATAATTATTTCATACAAAAAACCACAAAGAAAACGTCATAAAAGATAAATTGCCTAAGAAATAATGAAACAATAAATAGAATAAATAAACTACGAAAGCATATACGCAGGCGCAAACGACTATAGGGTGCGCTAGTAGTTTTGCAAAATGGTTTTGCAAAATGTCTGAAAGAACGGGGATAAACATATTTGATGTGATAGAGATAATTGGTAATTTTAAAAGACCATTTATTGAAGGGCAGGCTATCCTTAGTGCAAACCACATAATTACATGTGGAATGATATCTAGAAGTAAAACACAGATATTTTACAAGCCTTGTGCCTTCAAACTAGCAATCTTAAAGGTCTATCCCATCAACTAAAAGTGGAAATCAAATTTATTAATTATAATAAGCAATTTTCTTGTCATTGTACGTGTAAAGCTGTTAGTTCTGGTAAATGCAAACACACCATTGTAACTTTACGTTTTTCGGTTAGTAATAACATTAATTACCTATTCATACAATCATTGTTATGACAGCTTAGATTCTTTGTCATATTATTTATTTATTTGTCAAAACTTTCAGGCTCTGCATTGAAAACTTGTAACAATTAAGCACAACGGATGTAAGACAAAAATGGGGAAAATTAAAAAAGAAAAACAAATGCGACATTATGGTCCCAATGTTATTTGCATAAAACTAACATTTTGGAATAATAAAATGTCAAATACTAATATTTACCTGAATAAATATAGTCACTTTCTTTAAAATGAAGACTACATATCTTCATATGTTTCGAAACAGGCTTATCTTTTTTTAATTTTACAATCCATCCTTTAGGAAGCTTATTATTTTTTGGAAATAAATGGAATGACACGTCTTTTGATTTCCTAATTGAACACTGAGGGACCGAGCAATACCTATTTGACATTTTTCAAATAATTTTTTGCTTATTTGGGTTTTAATTTTGGAAAATTTTTTTTTTTTTTTTTTTTTTTATATATATAATTTATTTATTGAAATTTACAACTGTATTATAACAATACAATAAGTAAATTTTTTTTTTTTTGGAAAAATAAATTAAAAACCCTATGAATCCCAGGTAATGGCTCGGCTTCTTTCCCCGTTTCTCTAGTTCCTGCAAAGAAGCAGCACCGTCGCTTGCGCCCGCCTATCAAGAGGAATAAACTACACCACCAACTAAACAGGTACAATGAGTTACATATAATAGAAAAATTTACGTTGGGCTTATAGTTAATAAATTTTCTCATTAATTATTTTAATTTATAAGTCACAGTCTGGTTTTACAATCTGGACATAACTTAAACGTATGCTCTCCACAAATGCACTTTCCACAAATACAATAAGATTTTGATATTCTTCTCTTCTGCCGAGGACAAAATTGACACATTTCTTGAGGTCCGTAAATATTCCACCTACAGATATAATTAACTTTCAAGACGAACATTAGGTAGCGCTTCGTTTCCAAGACTGACACAAAGTTACATTTGAGGTTGGGCTTCGTCTGGCCGAAGTCGTACTTTCAGAAAAATAAATTAAATGATTGACTTACCTAAGTCGACCGACATTCTACCTAAAGGATCTGTTCTAGTACTAAGTGGAGATGGAACTCCCGGAAGGTGGACCAGCTAGGTTTGGGAGTTAATCTGTAATTAACAGAAATTTGCGGTCTCTTCGCGTGCGGTCGCTAAGACGAACACTACCTTGCCCAGGTTAATTTGAACGGATTCTGTAGATCTCGAGTCGTAATACTCTTCAAAGTTATGAACAAATTTTCATGAAGATTTTTTTTTCCTCTGTATTTTGTCTATTTTTCCTGTATTACAAGTAGGGTCAGATTTAGCAACAAATTGGGGGGGGGGGCACGATCCCCCGGGTCTCACGCTTTCATTTTTGCCTGACACCACTTTTGTTTTTAAATTTTTTTACGAGATTATTTCCTTGTATCTAAAAGGGCCTGCGATCCAAACAAACAAAAGTGTTACATTTTGGGTAACTATGTAATAGCATTATTTTTTTTTTAATCCCAAAACATTTAAATAGTTCAAACATATTTGAGGAGGGTGATGTGACCCACCACTGGATCCGCCCCGGAGTACAAGGGGTCCTTTTCAGTTGAGATGGGGGCTACGCCAAACGGCTCCAAATAAGCAACGTTCTTATGTGACACAGTAGTTACCAATTAACCATATTTACCTATCTTTATTAAAATTAACAAAAAAAATCATATTTTCGTGCTTAAAACTTTTAGTTAAGAGTTTTAAATCCCTCATGAACTAAACTCATGAAAATAAGCTATCCTAATTAGTCAAATATATTTATAACAATTTATCGTTTATTAAACTTTTATTTTGAGTCTTCTTTAAGAAACCTCAAATTAACCTCTTCTTGTGACGTTCTATGCCGTTATCACTGTTATCAAACGTTGCTGCTCTGATTCCTTATATAGCTAGTTGTTTAAGGAGATTGATTTGTTGTTTCTTTATGGTTACCGTGTTTTACTTTCGTCATATAATCCCTCTCATTAGTTCTTAAGGTACAATAACTGAATTTTGGGTATATATTTGTTTGTAAAACTATAATTATTATTTCATTATATGCAATGATTATTTCTCAATTGGTCCCCCCATTAGATTAGTTCTGAGTAGATATTATTAGTTTCAATTCATAAATTCTATTTAAATAATTTAATCTAATCTTGTACATACATACATATATTATAATATTTTTTTGTATTCAACTTAGAAGATGGAAGATCGAATTTTAAGTATTGTGTTCCTGATATTGCTATCAATAAAGTTCTTTTAATATAAAACTTTTTATTTTCAACCATTCAATATATTTTTTGTTATTTTTCCATTAAATTGAAATATGTTTCATTAAAATTGTGATGTTGAGTGAATATTCTTTCAAAATATCTTGCAAATGAACTTTTCACTTATTATATTAACAAGTATGGTTTTTTCTGTGGTAATTTATCATCGACACTCTGTGATCAACATAAATAAAATAAATAATTTTGGTTTCAATAGTTTGATCTAAGTAATTTGTCTTGAACCTTTTATGATCAAAAGACCAAGAATATAGTATAAATTGCTGAGAAGAATTGTTATGATATTTAAACTGTTAATATTGGTTTATTACAGATTTTAATTATAGTTTGTAACAAATTTATAATTATAAAGAATTATAATTATAATTATATATCTTTCATGTATTAAAACACCATTATAGTAACTCTTATGTGTTTTTGTTTTGTTTTGAAAGTAATACTATCTATGTCATGTTTACTCTTTTATAATTTTGTACAATTTATAAAAAATGTGTAGCTGACTTGACATTGTTGCTTAAAGAGCTGTAATTCTTGTTCTGGGTATTATTAAGGGCACCTGATACTCATTTTGAATTAGGACTTTACTGTTACCATTTCAAAGAGATACATAAGCCTAAAAAGTAATTTGTATAACAAAAAAAAAAAATAAAAAAGGATTTAGTTATAAACGATTATTGGATATAAGGCAAGAGAAAATGAAATAAAAATAAAGGACTTATTGAATAGAAAGACTGCTGAGTAAACTATTATTTGGATTAGGTATAAGGCATAAATGCTCACAGACTTTCAGCCTTAGTAACTAATTTCATTACTTCTTTTTTTAATCTCTATTACTTCTTTAAAAAATTAAATGTAGTTATGTCTATGGTTTTTTAATTATTTTCTATTAGTCTTATTTATTGGTTAAAAGAACTTAATTAATAGTAAATCAAGCACATGGTTGATTGTTATATGATTTAATTAATTTTTAATCAGATATTTTCAATTTTCATGAAAGGTAAGAATTTTTTTTTTTTTGCCTGTTTATTAAACAAAATTGTTTTAATATCTGAACATAATACAGCTGGAAGTCATTTAAATTTTTTTAATGCTCCAGTATGTTAATCAGCATTTTTCTGGGATGAAGGATGCGATTTGAGCTTAAATTGATAACATTTTAACCGACAAAATTGAAACATATTTTTATTTGAAATAAAGGTTTGATTGAAATAATTTCTTTTTGATGTATTTATAATACAAATATCTATTTGAAAATAACAAGATGTTAACTTCTTTAATGTTTTGAAGAAAAAGATGGTGATAAAAGTGAGATTAGTCATTCATGGTTCATCTAGGGACTAATTTAGCTAAATTTATCTATTTTTGATGGCACTAAAATTAATTTAATGTACTTAAAAAAAAAAAATCAATCCTTAAGTCGTTATTAGCATACTTATTATCACCATATTACCTATAATTATTTTTATGTCTTCTATTTGTCACTTTTCAACTGGATTACTTTTCCTTTTACTTGGATTACTACTTTTTTCAGTCGGTTAAACATCAATATATATATATATCAAAAATCATGCTGTTTTATTCATGATATTTCATTCTCATATTTCATGTTTTGAATCCTTATAAATCCCTAATATTTGCAGACATTGGTCGGTAGAAGAAATATGTATATATATATATATATATATATATATATATATATATATATATATATATATAGATAAATTATAAAAACAATACACTTATTTATCTATAAAAATAACACAATTCATGAATTCATTCCATTTAATATAAATAAATAATACTGTAATAGAAAATATATTACAAATTAGTTGACTTTCCAAATATTCCACTAATGTGTTTTTTTTTTTTTTTCAAAAACTTTGGGAGCCTTCAAAATTCAAACTGATTTGACAAAGGGAAAAGGTCTTCCTCCAGTGTTCAACCTTTACAAACAGAGCTTTCTTCTTTTTATTAGAGGTACTGCAATCCTGAAAAATCTCAAATTTAGGATGTGTAGTTAGAATCCAAGAATCCAGTTTTAATTGCCTGTGAAACTTTGATTCTGGAACAGCTTCATGGATAAAAATACTGGAAGATTTGAGAGAAAAATCCTCGACATGCTAACTGGATAAATCTACTGAGTACTAAGCACTGACACATGGAGGTCTACATCTATAATATGAATGGAGATGGGGAGGGATCAACATAGAAGTAAGTGGATTAGAGGTGTAGAAGAGGAGATGGTAGGCTGAGGTCTTTAGGATGGAGTTTGGCTAGACCGCAACCTTTGAAGCTCATCCCTGACTTAAATTGGCAACTAACATTGAAAGGCCTTAATAATAATAATAACAAAATATATCAGATACATGGACCAAACCTTAATGGATAGAGTTCTACATAGTAAAACAAAATAATCTGACATGTATAAAATATCTTGCTTTAATCTTCAATAACCAAGATTGAAATAAATTCATTTAACTCTAATAAGGTTAAAAATCATCTATTAATAAATTTAAATCATTAAATTACTTAATTAATTATTCTGAACTAATAATTTTCGAGTTGTGATTATAGTGAATTTCTTTTTCGCTTGGCACACTAGGCCTAATGAGACCTTTGACAGCATAGTGTGATGTTCTTGCTGACATTAATGTTTCTTACGGGAACACAGAAGACTGGTGGGGGTAGTCTAAACCAGTTGCAGTGATCCATGGTGCAGCTTCATAATCAATTCCATCAGTGCAAATTTGGCAGTTTCCTTCCCACCAATGGCCATTTTTACCAAAAGAGTAGTGACTAACTGGTCACTGGTTTGCCAAGGGTAGTGACTAACTGGTCACTGGTTTGCCAAGGGTAGTGACTAACTGGTCACTGGTTTGCCAAGGGTAGTGACTAACTGGTCTAGGTCCATGGATTATAGCTGCTCAGAATCAGCATCGCCCAATTAATAATTTTGGGCTGCATGACTTTGATCGGTGTGTAGTTATCCCTCCAAGTATTAACCACGCGACATTGCTTAAATTTGATAACCTATTGCAAGAATCTTTGATCACTCGGCCATCCCGGCTCCCCATTGTTGTGAGATATTGCTATGTATTTATGGGAACAGGGTAACTCATTGGTAATATCTTTAATATTCTGTCACAGATCATGGCAAAGAGACACTCCTGAGGCAAACCCAGCCTCTAAAATGTGGGTACTCTTAATTGAAAAATTATCGGGAAAAAAATCTGGCAGTTGAGCTTGATCACTATTAAATCACCTCCTTGCACAACCGCTGACCAAGATACAGTACTTCCTTACACAGTACTGCACCCAAGACCCTTCGTGGGTTGTAGTGGTACAAGATTTTTACTTTCACACACCTATATATGAAATATATTGTAAGGGAAAGTATTGCGATCAGGAAAAATTTTGACTATCGGTTTTCAACGGAAATACACGTTTTGGGGTCCCCTGAGTCCAAATAACCAAATCCAGAAAAATGGTGTGTGTGTATGATTTTGTTAGACTCGTCATGTTTAATGAGAATCAAGTATTCTTTAATATCAGGTAAGCTTTATCAGTATAAAAATGTTCTGAGGGGGCTTAAATGGGGAAGGGGCCTTTTTTGTTTTCCTATAAAGTACCTTTGTTTTTGTTTGTATGGAAAAGTTATCTGTCTCTCGTTTCTCCATAAAATGGAAATGGAAAAGAAATTGCTAAATATGAAAAAAATCAAGTTAACATATACAGGAGAAAAAAATAAAAATATTCTGTCAACACTTTGAGCTCACGCATGCGCAGTACGCCTTTAATGACTGACCTATGCTTGATAATTAAAGATGTTCTGTTCATTTAATGGACAGATATTTGTATCATGGTAACTATATGAAGTTTTCAACAACTACATAGAGAATTATAAAATCAGAAGACTTGGAGTATTATGCTTGCATTGCCGAATTATCACAAATAAAAACTTTTATTTAATAATAAAAAAATTTAGTGTACTTTAAAGAGCAAATACAAACAAAAATAAGTAAATGAATGTGGAAAATTGTATGAATTTGAGAAATGGCATTTAGCAATACACACCAATTTCTAATCAATGTAAGTTGGTAAGTGAACGGAGTGTGTTGCGCGCATCGGACCAGATTTTTATTTTATTGTTATATGTTTTTATTTTATGTCAATGTTTCAGTTATATATATCCACTCTTATCTATTAGCTTATTTTAATATGTCCTGAAAAGAATTGCTTTTTTAGTTTGTTTGCATTTTACAGAAATGGACCATGGTGTGTTAGAAAATATTCTAAAGAATGCTGACAAGGAGAAGGCAGTACATTCTGTCCTCAGCGTTGAGGAAGTAGTTCCTATAACTGAATGTATTAATTATAAATCCACTTTCAACAGGATAGTTGTGAAAGTAGTGCTGGGAAACGGTAAAACTGTAAAAAAAAGTTTGATTCTAAAAAATCCAAAAACTGAAAATGGTTTAGTTACTGAGAAAACTTCAAATTTGTTTGAGACAGAAATAAAGGTAAGATTTGGTAATGAAAAGGTTTATTATTGTATTATAATTGGTATATTTTATTTTCTAAAATACAATTAATCAATATGTTGCAATCCTAGTAATTAAAATTAATTAAAGCATGATTTGAATTGGTTTACTGCTACGATTATTGAGGGTAAATGTGGAAACTCCTTAAAATATAAGATTAAAACTTAAAAATACATTAAATTCCACCAGCTGTATATATTTGTGTGAATTCACTTAAATAAAATTTTATGTGCAGAAATAATTTAATTTTAATTTTTAAGAAACATTTACCTTGTTCAAGTTTATTTTGAAATTTAGATCTCTTCTTTCATTAAAAGTTTGCTTCTTGCTTTCTTTACCCCTTTTTTTCTTTTCTCAATGAAACACCCCCTCTTTCTTAATTTTATTCAAATGTATTTATTAGTGCGCTTATGTTACTGGAGTGTTTGGAATACCAAAGTCAGGTAATAAAATATGAAAATGGCTACTTGCAATCAGTCAGTGAGCTACTATTCATTCTTGCTCATGAGTGTGGTATACTATATTGTTTATTTCTTAATAAAAAGATATTCATTTGTAATATTATTGAATATTAATCAAACCAAATGTTATTGTAATTTAATATCAGGTATACCCATTTAAATAGACTTTCAATATTCAAATTAGTTCAGAAAAAAAGGATGACTTTTAATTGATTTGTGTCATATAGATCGAATAAGCCAAATATATATATATATATATATATATATATATATATATATATATATATATATATATATATATATATATATATATATATATATATATTTAAATATATCATTTTTAGGCCTGGCATATTTCAATTAATTTATTACTTATAAATTAAGTATAGACAAGGAATGTTAAAATAATTACTTCATCGTCCCTTTGAAAATTCTAATTTATATATATATAATTTTTAGATTAATATTTCGGTGTTGAATGAAATGGAATTTTTAATGGACGAATTTCGAGACTGCAGTGGTATTTTGTGGCCCAAGCTCCTACATCATGAGCAACACAATATTTTAGTGTATGAAGATCTTGAAGTAAGTAAAATTTTTTACATCTGTGATATTTTGAGAGAACTACAAAGTTTTATTGTAACATTGACATTGAGCGACTAGACCACTTAGTCTCAGTCTTTGTCTTTACTGTGAAGCTCAAACCATACGATTTGTGTGCTATAAAGTTATAATTTTTGTAACCTGCTCGAATATTTATGTTGTTATAATTTTTTTTGGCATTGATATTGTTATATTTTCCAAATTTATACTACAGTGAAAAAATCCAGTCTACCTTTATGATATGTATATGGCAATGAGCCTCGAAACGTAATGTTTTAATGTATTGAAAAATATATATATCATAAAGGAAGACTGGATTTTTTCACTGTAGTATAAATGTGGAATAATAAAAGACCAAAAGGAATTTTAAAAAAGTCTTCCAGTAAAGTATAAACTATCAATACTTAAAAAGATATGTTATATTTTCGTTTAATAAATATATGTTAACCCACAGAAATGTTACAATACTTTTATAAAAATTAACATTTTTCCATAATAAGAATTATTAAATTTGGTAAGAAGAAATTTGATAAATATCTAGTGTCAGACTTTTTTGTGGGTGTGATTGTCTCATCATGGAACTTTGTTACATTAAAGTAAACCAGTAAATGAAAAACAAAACAATATATTTCATTATTGTTTAAATTAAATAGTGACAAAAAATATAGTTTATCATTTTCTTTTTTCCCTAAATTAAAGGTAGAAGGTTTTAAGCATGCACAATGGAATTCGACCCTTGATGCTGACCATTGCATTCTTGTCTTGAGGACCATTGGTAAATATCATGGTCTTAGTAAAGTTCTTGAAGAAAAGGGCATTTTTAAGAAAGAAGATTATGCTTCTTCATGCCATTTTCTCACTGATAAGAAGTTTATTAAAAATTTCTTTATAAATGGCTTCCAAGTGCTAAAGAAAGGGATGCTACGATATTGGGGATTATCATGGTAAGTATTTCTTTATATCAAACTTAGGTAAGGACTATCTTTGATTTGTAGTAATGTATATAATAATATAGGGACAGTGTTGCCGAAAGGCTGAAGATACCAGAAGAACTTTTAAACAGGAGGTTGAATGAAATTGCTGAAGTGGGTGAAACAAGATTCAATGTCCTTAACCATGGAGACTGTTGGTTGAATAATTTCATGTTTAAGTATGATATGGACCATAAACCTTATAAAATGAGGTAAATACTTGTAATTTATTTATATATGAATGTGACAGTTTTTCCCTCTTAACAATATCATAATTATCTATTTGAAATTATTTCTTAATCTTTGGACAACAGTCCTCAACAAAATGAAAATATCTGGTGTTCTTACTAACATGACTTTCCTTACATTTTTAAATGTAAAGTCCAACAGAATGAATATTTGGTTGGTTAAGATGAGGTAAAACCTATTAGTTATCTAATTAATTATAATTTTATAAATACAGTTAATAGTTATAAATATAGTTAATAGTTATAAATATTGTTAAGCCGGAATAGCCGAGCGTGTTGGAGCATGACTCGCTTTAGCATGCTCGAGCTGAACGGAGGCGGTTCAAATCCGCCATGGGAGGGTTGACTTTTATTTCATGGAATCAATCTCGACCTACCCACCATGGTTAGAATAGATCAGTTACTCACGTAGTCACCCCCATATCCTCAGAGTCACCCCCATATCCAGGCCGGGCATAGCGGAGCATGTTGAAGCGCCACCCACTGTAGCACGCTCGAGACGAACAGTGGCAGTTCGAATCCGCTCAAGGAGGGTAGACTTTTATTTCGAGGAGCCCCCTTGTAATAAATCTGGACCATCCCACCATGGTTAGAATAGGTTGGTTACACCCATAGAGTATAGAATAACATAGAGGAGGCATGGCTACTGTGGCTGTCACCTGAAAATGTGCTCACTTCCCCCCATCCCAGGAGGTCCCGTTGTCCCACACCTCAAGCTCACTCCAACCATCTTTAAAACAGCTATTCGGCTCTATTTGTGTTTTTAAATAAAGTGGGGTATTAATACTCTAACAATTAATCTACTACCATTATGAGATTCATTTTTATAACATTAAAAAACCATCATGGAAGATTATGTCTGAAGACTTACTGGCCGTTAAAATGGATTAATTTAGTCAGTTTATGACGGATTTTATTTTTTTCTATTGATTGATTCTTGTCAGAAGTCAGTTTTTTTAATTTTTATATTAAAATAAGATGACCGTATAATTTGGATTAATAATTTTAAATCCAATGTCCAATGTTCTGAATCAAATCTTCAGAAAAAATGAAAAAGTTCTTGCTTAAAGATTGAGCCAGTAATTTGTTTGTTTTTGTAAGTTGTTTAAATTCCCTAAAAATTCGCTCAAAAAATTTACAAATTCGTGTAACTTCATAAGCTGATTGCAATAATCCTCCACAATTTTTGATGACCAGCAGACTTTGTTGTATTTAGTGGCGAATCACTAATTGCTATCAAGCACTCTTTGCATGATATTTCGGTAGAGAGTCTTATACTATGAATCCGAAATAATACACTATTATTAACTTTTGGTTGATCTTATTAAGTTACTCTGTAACTTTTAATTTAAATATAATTTTGAAATAAAGAATTACAATACTTGAAATAAAAATTACTAGCAATCTATTGAACTAATACCTAATATATTAATTTGATAGTACGTCATTGCTTTCAATGTTGTCTTCAGATTTCGAAGGTCCTAATATTTAAAAATGACTGCGTAACTTGACGATTGAGTGAGAAGATAATTAATGAAGACGAAATAAAAGAAATTTAAATTAAGCAATTTGGAAAACAAAAATTACAAATTTAAGTATCAGAGGTTTCATTTTCTTCCACCACGATATCCTTAGGATTTGAGATTTATTTGAACCAAGTTGTTCACTTTACAAACATTTATTCCCAAAATATTGATTTTATCCAACGGGAAAGCATTTCCTCCCCTTGATGAAGCTCTTTGTGTACAATGCTTTTTCTAAAAATTTTATAAAACTCAAGAGCCCTAGGATTATTATTATGTCCTCCCCTACTTCTAATGTAACTAATAATCTTTCAAGTGGTCTTGGCTTATTTTGTATGAGGGAATATACTTTAAAAGTTTTTCTTTCTTGAACAATATGCAGTACATCCTTTTTAACTATTAATCCAGACAAGGAAGCCCAAGAAACCTGTTTTCCTAGAACCACTAATGACCATTGAAACCCCCTATTCATGCTTTAAATTTCTTATATAATATAATCACTTTATTCCCTGAGAATAAAATTTTTTTCTAGAGATTTTAGTATATTTTTCAAGTTTGCAATTTTTCGATTAAGTCTTTTATTCTTCAATTTCGTGTTCCGCAATGGTTTTTTAGTTTGAATCAATTTGTTTAATAAATCAAAATTTTCCTCTAATATTGGGATTTTTTCCCGCACAAATTTATGATTTGTTGATTTTCTTTTCAAACACCACAGTGGATGTATGAAAAAAAATCATGGTATTACATGAAAATTCAGAAAAGAAATATCAAAGTTCTAAACAGTGATATTCTTTCATAATCGTCTTCCTTAAAATGTTCACTACAAATGATGCTATTTTTTGTGTTTCCAATTTTCTCTCCAATATTGCTTTTACCTATTTGTTTTTTAATTAAGTACTAACCGGAAATCTAAAATAGAAGAACTAAAATTTGAACAAAGAGTAAAACATAATCCTATCAATTAAGGAAAAAAATATAAATAAAAAAAACAGAGGGAAGTTAATTTAGATGTGTGAGAACTTGCTTTTGCATCCAAATGCTATCCCATTTTGGACATTTTATAAACTTTAAATATCACAAAAAAACAAACTAAATACTCTAAAAGAGCTCTGATAAATAAAAATAAACAATACATGATCATTATTCGAGAGATTCTTTCTGGGTGGTAAAAGGTGGGAGAGCTTTGGGACCTCAAGGAGTGGGGGAAGGGGTGCACACTAACAACCACGTGGTGACTCCTCAACGTTATTCTATACTCTATGGTTACACCCGGTAGCCACAAATGGCCAGGTAGGGGTACCGAACAAAAAAAAAAATAAAAAAATAACCCCATATGCCACACATGGCCAGGTACGGGTACCGAACAAAAAAAAAAGTTATAAATATACTTAATAGTTATCCATCACCTTATGCCTTTAATTTTTTTCAATTTATGCCTACATTATTTTTATTATGTTTATTGATTAAAAAATTATTATTACAAATGAAAAAGCATTAAGTTACAACAATTATTTGGTATATATTCACTAAAATTGGACAATCAAGATTTTATTGTTTTTGTTACTTCTTGCTAATATTTGTTCCATTTTAATAAGTTGTTAATTTTTTTTTTTTTTTTTTTTTTTTTTTTGTGATTGCTCCTATCTAGTAGTTTAGATATACTAAAACAAATAAAAAAAGTTTTTTTTTTGTTTTGCTTTTATTGTTTGGAGTTTTATTGTCTTTCAATAATTGCCATTTCATCATTCACTGGAAAAAAAAAATATGACACAGAAGAATAGGCAGACTAGTATGCAGAATCGTTTGCCTCTTATTATTATTATTAGTATTAAAAAATGTTTGCAAATGATAATATAATCAATTTCATCCATAATAGTAATTTAGTTTTTTAGATGTACCAGATTAATTGCAATCAATTTGTTTCATTACAAAAATATAACAAATGAGTAATGTAGAATTCATTAAGTTTATGTTCAATGCATTTTATTTGTTTAGGCTTCTGAATTTTCAACGGTCCTTTTACAACTCACCTTGCCTGGATGTCACCTATTTCTTGTATACAAGTATTGATGCTACCATGAGAAGAAATCATTTTGACCGACTCATCAAATGTTATTATGACTCTCTAATTTCTACTCTTGACAAATATGGCTTCACTGGTACCAAACCAACTTATGATGAAATCTATTCTGATATGGATCGCATGTCATTCTTTGGTCTTTGCATTTTCTCAATATATCATCCCATATTGATAGCTGATAAAAAGAACTCAACTAGTATAGACTACTTTTACAGCACTGAAGGGAAACCAGTTGGTGTTGAGATTTATAAAAATAAATCTCTGATTGACAAAATGGTACCCGATATTATTAGTTTCATTCAATTGGCCGGTTTGTAGTTCCTCATTTTTTTTTTGTAACTCAAATTTGAGTTGACTTGATAAATAATAAATGGGGAAATGATATGATGTAATATCTTTATTTAATTTGATGATGTGTGAACATAATACTTCTAGTAGTTTGGTCATTAATCTGATTTCTATTGTTTCTCACTATTTAGATTTTAATGAGAAACTTCCTCTCCTCCCATCTAACCAAACTAATGAAAAACTGCTATTACAGTAGAGATTTTAGAAGTATTCAGAATATATCAATATGTTAACTTGTACTTTCATATATACTTCCTTATTGCACTTTATACTGATAAGACTAGCTGCACCTGCAAAAAAGACTAAATCTATTGTGTTACTTGCTTATAAGGATATCAATAATTAAAATGAGCTATTCAATAAAGTACTGACAGAGAGTAATGTCTGATGCAGACAAATTAACAGAATGCACTCAGTAGAAAGTAGAAACTTGTCATTATCATTGAAATTTTGTTATATAGAGTGGTGCGAGTTAAGGAAAACTATAAATTCTAAAATAAAAATACAGATAAAATTTAATTTTTTATTGACCACTTCAAGTGAATAAAGCTTTTGCTAGAGATTCAATGAAATGGAATTCAAAAATTATATTCTGACTCCATATAACAGCAATTTGTAGAATGAAATTGGTGCAAAACTTTCTGAATTATATATCAGCAGAATTATGAACATTTTCCATAATTAAATTCAGTTGTATCCATTTTATCTTTTATAAAGGGTGCAGCTCCCACTTTTATATGTGACAAAATTTAAAATAAAATAGCAATACATCTTCTGATGGATCTAGACCAACAGATTTTTGTCTTAGCTTGCTCCCAAAGTAATTAATTGTACCTACATGATTGTCAGCTTAGTTAAGAAACTAATTACAAAATGTTGGCTGATTCCCTGATCATTAAATTAATTGCTCCCTCATTTGTTTTGAGATGGTTACTACTCAACTCTTCTTTGTTGATAACCTGATGTTATTAAGTCGAATCTCAGGAAATTAGATTTGATTTCATTAAGTTTTAATGATTCAATCAAATGACTGAATAATATTATGCTCAAAGGCTTTCACTAAGATGTTCATTGAAACTTATTAGAATTATCCATTGCTCAAATGGAACTTATGCACATTTATAAGGTTATTTTCAAACACTGTTTAAATTGTACTGTTTGTATTAGATTTAATTTAAGGAATTTTGTTGAAATGTTAAAAACTGACAAAACATTTTAATCCTGCTTATTTTGAAGTAATAAGTATTTTGAAGTATATGATATGACTTATAGTATTTAAAGTATATGAAAATGACTATAAGTCATTTATGGTATTTTTAAAAACACTTTTCCTAGGTTTATGAATCAGTTTCAGTACTAGTATGCTTTAGCCCTGCACTGGTGTTGACAGATCAAACTTTAATTTATATTAATTTTTTTTTGGCTTTTTTCCTAAACAAATCAAGATTATTTTGTGCTGGACAAAACATTAAGTTTTTAGGTATTAAATAAAAATCCCTTGATTTACTTCTACTCCGATGGAATAAAACCCTGGTAAAAACCTATGTAACCACAGATATTACATAAAGCTATAATTTACTAAATGTATTCAAATTAGATATTCACTCAAAACTTATTCATTGAAAAGAATAATTCATTTTTATTACATTGGTTGGAAAAAATGTAATATTTTTTATATTACCCCCCCCCCCCTGACTCCCAATCCTAGGCACATTATATTAAGTTTAGAATTATTTAAAAAATTCTTTAGAAGAAGAATAAATTACAAATTTATATTTAGAGCATTAGCAATTATAATATACTATGCTATTAATTTATTGCTTACCTTTTTATATTCTGATAATTGCAGTGGATTTAAATATTTATATCATTGATGCTCATCCATGGCTTTAGCATACTAGGACCTCTTATTACATGACATTAAATGTGGCCGACTTTTGACATAGTTTTGTTCTTGTGGTTTAGTTATTGAAAATTTAATGATTTGATATTAATTAGAAATAAAGCTATTTATTTATTTTATTATATGTCTGTGCCTCCAGCGTAATGTGCTCGAAGTCCAAAACCTTAGATTTGAGTAAAATACAATTGAAACTGTTAGGCTTATGTAAAGTCGTTTCTTTTTTTAGTTTCACTTGCTTATATTTTAAGGGAAAGTATTGCAATTTTGAAAAACTTCGGCTCTCTGTTCTCAACGGAAATACACGTTTTGAGGTCTGTTAAGTCCAAATAACCTAGTCCTGCGAAATGGTCTCTGTGTATTTGTGTGTGTGTTTGAACAGGCTAGCTCAGAAAGGATTTTTCGTATGAAACTGAAATTAAGTATTTGAGGTAGGTATCGTCTAAATTGACTAAACATAGAGGGCACTTTATCCCCTATGTCTTATTTTCTCTTTCCCATTTCTCAAAAATGGCTCGAACAATTTCGATTAAATTTTCATTTTTATTAATTTATAGAATGAATTATTTTAGGTTTCATCATCGTAGAAACGATCTGATAGGCCTTAAATGGCTAAAGTAAAAATATTCCTTTAAAGTACCTTTACTTTTGTTTATGTGGAGTAAATAGCAGTCCACTAAAATCCGTAGGAACAAGAAATGGTGAAATATAAAATATGAAAAGATTTAATTATCAAATAAAAGAGAAGAAAGGTAGGATGATTTTTCAAAACGATAATTTCAATTTCCTCCCTTTATAGTAGCAATATATATGTATAACATATCGTTGGAAAGCTAAGAATTTAAAATTGAATATTATTCAGTTTATAAGGTTGCTAAAATGAAATATTGGCATATCTAGAAAATAATAGATAATTCAACAGAAACTATTGGTTTCCACGGCACTAATCTTAACTTTCTTAAAACTAAATCAAAACTTAAAGAATTAATAACAATTTTTTTGTTGTTATTTTGTTTTTCTGTGCTGCTCAAATTATTGATCAATCGGAACAAAACATATGGCAGTTCCTAATGAATCAAAGGTATGTTCCAACAAGCACTTAAAACAGGTTGACAACTCTTTGGCATGCGTAGTAAGCCTTTACTAACTGCTCATTGTTAACGAAGAAAGGAGTACTGCTTATGCAAAATGAGTTGTCAATGTGTTTTAAGAACTAGTTGGAACATACTAATAAACTAACATAAACCAATTTAAAAAAAAAACACACACACACACAATTAACTGTCCGTTCCTGAGAAGAATACAATATCGCCCTGTTTTTCTAAAAAATACTCAATCGCTCAAAATTGAAAATGAATTCAAATTTATCATTGGACATTGTTATGAACCCTTTCTATCGATTCCTATTTATGATATATCGTCAAAAAGCATGATGGTTCACTTTAAAATTCGATTATTATTCCTATAATCCCCAAAAAAATACTTATATAAACAAATTTAAAGAATCATTGCAGAGTACGGAGTCACATGAGTAAATACATTCTTAGTACACCACTATATGAATTATTGACGACTTTCCAATAAAAAAAAAAAAACATTCAGGAAGAAAGCCTTTGTATTTCCCCATTTTCAAAGAATTTAACATTTTATTCAAAGAAAAAAGGATGGTATGTGAAAGTTGTGTGATGTGTACACCACTCTAGATTTTTTTTTACTTATTTGGGTGATTCTAAAATTTTGGTGGTATTTGACTTTTAATTTTTTTGGAATTTCAAAGTCATGTTTTCTTACGTTTCTGGTTGGAGATGGCATGGTCACTTGCTCTTTACCAATTATGTAAAGTGTGCACAAACTTATATTCAAAGTTTTCGAGATAATGATTTTCAAAAAAATTTATGTTCTTGGGAGCGACAAAATGTAACAGAAATGTGATTATAATATGACATGATTATATTAATTTAAATCTTTTAAAAAAGGAATTCTCTAAATTTTAAGGTAGCCTAATGTCTAAAGTCAGTTTCGTTCTTATAAAGGTATAATGAGTTCGATCCCTACCATCAAAATAGTTATAGAACTAACAGTTGACTATTGAAACTTGGGATCACCTGTGGTGTAGTGGTTAGCATGGCAACCTACAATACTAAAGGTCGCGGGTTCGGGCACCCCACGGTGGCCCTAGGATTTTTTAAAGGGAGTAAAAAATCCTTAGCTATGCCGTCCCTCGGATAGGACATAACATGGAGGTACCAAGCCTGCATGATGTCAGGTACTCGTTAAAGATCCCTATCCTAATTATACCTGAATAGGCACAAAATTTAGGACTCCCTCTGTAGCATCGTCCGATTAGCCTTAGTAGCATTAAAATGGACCTTAAATAAACAAACTATTGAAACTTGAAAGTAGTTCCAAAATAGGAGCCATAAAAACTCATTTAGATAGGAAGTCGAAGTGATTCTCTACTTCTTATAAACTGAATTAATATTCAGGTACTTCAAGATAAATAAAGAGAAAAGAACTGAAATTCCAAAATGTACCAACAATGGGTCTTCTTTGATTCTTTCCCGCCTCCTCCTGGCTGTCTCCTCTCTCTTCGCTTTTATTTCTTCATATGTCAATTTTTTTTTTCGATGTCATTTTTTTGCAATGAGCAACTGCGTTATTTACAGATTTACTTGGCGGTTTAAGGGGGGAGGGGGGAAGCTTTAAGGTATACATACATAATCGAAAACTAACTTTCTGAACTGACAATGATTATTAATGAACATAGCCAAGTTACAAATTTAGTCACAAGTCTCTCCCTGACCAACATTGTCACTCCCTAGCTAAAAACAAAATCAGGCTAGGGAGTGACAGGTCAGGGAGGGACGAATCGGCCATTTATCATCAATTTTGGCAAAACTAATTGCAAAATTTACTTCAAGGAGGTAATGGCTCTGAAAAGATTCTAAAGTTCTATAAAACTGTTATAAAAAAAATATGTAATGTTCACTATCTTCATGTTTATAAGGTATAGGGAGTGACTAACTATAAAAATATTGTTTAGCATTACATCTTCATCCACGTCCTGAAAGCAACTAAAGTAAATTTAGGATAAATTATATGAGTCGGGTTCATAAAGTTATCCCACATTTTCTCAGCACGAAATTTCCTTTTTTGAGGGGATTGGTGGATATGTACCCTTTCGAGTTCTGGCTCAATTTTATTTTGCATCCTGAAAGTTTGCTGATTAAATTGGTGCCTGATTTTTTAGAATTGTTGTGACAAAAAAGGGTTTAATTATTTTTCAGTACAGTACAGGACCTCTGCTTTGTGACAGGCTAGGGAGTGACAAAAAGAGCATTGTTGTTGATTTTAGTGAATTTTATCCTTCAAGGTTGAGTTTAGTGAATGTTATCCTTCAAGGCGCTTGAAAATTACAAAGCAGTGTTCTTTACCAATGCGGTAATAAATAGAAACTTTTTTTTGAAAATCCTTCAGGTGGTTGTCGATTTATCACGTTGTGACACAAATACCACCATAATTTTAGAATCACCCATTTATAAAAGCATTTGTTTAGGACTTAACAGGATTGGGAATGACATGAACATTTTAATTTATTCATCAAGGTGTCGCCTACAAAGTGTAAAGTTATGAGCAAACGTTAGTTATAAAAGTTATTTTATTTATTTTACACTTTACGCTGCAGGTACTTTATTTAAATTATTCTTTATTTTTTTTTTTTTTTCACCTACATCATTATTAAGCGACAATACCCATTTTAGTAACACATTTTTTTTTTATTTTGCTTCTGAACAATCTTGAGGCCAGTGGTTTAGATCTCTTGATTATATTTATTCCAAAGCAACTGATATACTGGAATATGTCTTTCAGAGAATATTTTTATAGTTTTTAATATAAAGCTTTTGATTTATTTTGTAATATTTATTTATTTCTCTTTGTAAAACTAAAATATATATTTATCTTAATGAGAATTTTACTAAAAAATATATTTTTTCTTCATTTAATGAAGGTGATTGTCAGCTTTAAATATTTTTACAATAAAACTAATGATATTGGAATGTTTCTTTTATTTTTATACTCCCTGGTATCATGTGGAAAATGTATATTATTTTTTAATTTATCAATATTGTAACGTAAAACAAAACTTGAACGTAAGGTTATAGGTCATTATATAGTTCTAGACCTGTTGTTGGAACAAACTGTCATAGTACATGTTTATGACTACGGTGTTCGAGTCGGATCTTGCCTAATGATACCAAAAAGAAAAAGGAGCTTTCAAGAAGGCATAGGTGTCAAAATCAGAGCATATTATAGACCTTATTAAATTAATGAAGTGTGCATTATTCAAATATTATGGCTTAAAATTCTCAATGTGGATGTAACTATTAACCCTTATTGTATTTTTTATGGATAAAATATTTTTCTCTTCCAAAACTTGACAGGGAACAGGAATTTCTGATTCACAGTGTAAGTTCAAGTGCACTTTACTACTGTACATTTGGAACCTATTAAATTGAAAAAATCAAATAGTTCTAGGTCATAGTCAGGAATGCTTACTATCATTCTTATCATAGAGGAAGCCTATTTATTAAAAGTTAATTTAATTTTAGAAATTGTGTGATATATGTTAAGTTATCTTGTTTTAAAGGAACCTTTGAATTTTTTAAACATTCTTTTCTTAAAATCTCCCGTTTGAAACTTATTGTGCTACTTCTTTGATGATTACTTGGCATACCTTTCCTTTGTAAGACCATGTTTACTGAAATGCCCTTAGCGCTATTATTTATTCCTATGGTCACTCTTATCAGAATGGTATTTATTAATACCTTTATTTGTCCTGTGATATGTTATATTAAAAGTATACTTAAGAAAGATTTTTTGGTCCAGGAAACCAAAGTAAGATATACATTTATTCTTAAAAGAGACAAAATACATTTTTTGCAATCCCTCGTCCTTGCATTTTCGCCATGCTGATTCTTATTATTGGGTTACATCATGAGATTTCAACAATATGCATGAAATCAATATCTTTGTATACCCACAATAACCCCTTGTAAATAGATAATGTGGTTGGTAGCCTAAAATTTGTTAAGGCACCTTTAATACGGCTCAAGTTTGTTCAGGACAAGGAACACCCTGCCTATCAAGTGATCCAAATGAGATGAAAAGTTGAAACTCATTCCAAACCTTACCATGATAGTTCAAGCAGACTTAAATTATTTCTTTGAACTCATTCATATTCAGTGAAACTTCCCTGTAAGGACACCTAAAATTGAAATATATTTGGTCTCTCAGAGAGCTGTTCACTATGGGGAAGTTGAGAATGAAAAGAATATTTTTAAGCTTTTATTTGATTATACTTGTTAAACTTTTAACCTTCGTATTTACATTATTCAGTTTTAAGAAATCACAGAATACATGCATGTATGAGCAAGGGCGGATCCAGACGGTTGTAAAGGCGGGTACAACCACTCCCCTCCATCTGTCCTTCAGCTCTTTTACCTTCCTGTTGCTTTACCACAACCTTATGAAAAGGATATTTTTCTTTTTTGCGGAAGCATTTTTTTATTGACATGAGGAAGAATTAATGATTTCTTGTATAGTCCAGGTATTTCGACTAAACTTCTAGTCAGTAGTCTATAATTCAAGTAAACTCTTTTAAAACATTAAGTTTTTTGTGATTTCCCAATATGGGCAGGTCAAAGTCACACACTGCATTTATTCTACATTTTCTTTTCAAGTAATTGTGCAACAAGTATTCGTACGTTATTCCTATCTAGCAAGAAAGACACATTCACTATATTTCACCCCGTATAAATAAATAGATAAATGTACTTGAGGGCCTCGTTAATGACCTCCTACAGGTGCAATATTTTATTGAAAAATACAACCAATAAGTAAAATCTCCTTCTTGACACACTGTGACTATATTTTTTTGAAAAACAACTAGGATTTATCATTTCATATTTGTCCCCTTGAGAAAAACTAATTATGTAAAATAGATCCTATATAGGATATCAGTTCTTTGAAACTGAACTAGGTTTTGTTTATTCTATCCACTTGAGAGTGATCAAATACATAAATATTGAGCTCAAAACATGTCCGCGTTGTTAGAGAGAGTCTAACCTACATAGGACACTGTTTAACCTAAATCACGGGGAATCAACAAATGTTTATTAGAGAGAGATGCCCGTTACACGAGGTTTTACTGTATTTAGAGTAGTAAAGTTTGCCTTGTCAGTTCTGCCCTTCAATAGAATACCGCTCTCAAGACAGCCATGCTCTACACCTTTCTTTCGGACTGTCCCGCTACTAAGCTGAAGCTTCATTTCTTAATCACACTGTATGTTGGAGGGCATCATAACCGCTACATCAATCCTATTCCAACTCTTGTCAAGTACTAATTTCCAAAGGGCCTTGGAACGAGACCTCGGGGAAGAACCCTTTTCACTTTATCTTCTAGAACCCTTCATTTATCACAGGGGCGGATTTGATTTTTTAATTTAAGGGGTGGTCACGAACCCCCCCCCCCTCGGTCTCAGTCAAGTATTTCCTTTTCCCGACCGCACTTTTGTTTTCGAATTTTTCAAGAGATTATTTCCTTGCATTACAAGTTCTACGATCTAAGCAAAGAAAAGTATTACGATCCGCTTTTAAACTGAAATACACATTTTAGTGTCCCTCGAATCAAAATATGCAATTCCGATTTCTCATCCCACGATCAACAGCGGAAAAAAAAAAAAGTTTCACCATTAAAACTATGGTCTGGTTATAAAACCCATAAAAATATGCTTTCTTATTTTATTTATAAAATTTATTCGGTAAATTAAAATCAATCCCTTTATCGTAAACTCATGAAGCCATGATCTCAGAAGGGGAATCAATAGCCAAACCTAGAAGGACTAAGGGATGTCCAGGATACAAGTGGCCTTCCGTCAGTTTATCCTGAGAAATCTTTTAAGAACTGTTAGACTATCTTTTTTCCTACCTTTAAACTTTTAAAAGCATTAACTATACTTCGGCCAATTTAAGTGGTACTCTTTTTAAGCTTTCAGAAATTAGGTTACACTTAAAGATTCAAACTATTAATTTGTAATTATTTTAGTTTTAAAAGATAAAAAAATAATTAAAAAATTAAAGAAAACAAATTTAGATAACAAATAAATAAGAACAAGTGGTTGGTATCTAAATTATACTTTTTATCGTATAAGCAAATACCGATACATGATACCTACTTATTCTAGTGCTGTGAAGATTATTAGGAAAATCGTATTAATTTAATTTTCCAACATTAGGACTGTGAAGAAATTTTTTTCTCTTCAATAACAGCTTTTTATTTTTTACTTAAATATGATTCTGTAGGAATATAGCTTTTGGATATGATTTTTGTGTAGTATATTTGAAACATGTTAACGATGTTTAATATTATAAAGATAAAAAAATTATATGTTCAAAGATTTATGTTGCTTAAATTGTTGCTCCTGATGGTGGGGCATAAACTTGAAACAGTGATGTTTTTAATTTATAATTATTTATATATGTATATATATATATATATATATATATATATATATATATATATATATATATATATATATATATATATATATATATTAATAAAGAGAAAAAAATTCATCGCATTACACTGTTGGAAAACTTACGTACGAAAATACGTAAAGTTAGTCATTTAAATAGGTATTTAGCCTGGATATTTAAATATATATATTAGATTTGGATGAATAAATAATTAAAAGCATTTAGAGGCAGTATTCGGAGTTAATGAGTTACTTTTTGCGTCACAGAGCACAAAAAAAAAGACTAAGGTCAAAGGAAATTAACTTTTTTTTTTTGTGACCTCCCAGCTTTATGAATTACTTCTATTTCATTTTTATTTAGCTTTATTGTTATGATTTTTGAAAACATTAAAATTATTTAACTAATCACGTTTATTTATCGGATTTCAGCCAAATATATTGATCTTGTTTAATGTTATATTAGGTAACATAGTTAAGATAAAATAATAATTTTTAAAAAATCGCCTTGTTTAGCCACATGGTATCCCCTAAGTTGTGTTAATAATATCCTTCAAGGCACCCCTGGTTTGTTTCAAAAATAAAAATATTTACTCTGAATTGCTGAAATCTTTTTAAATGATACAATGTACACTTACTAAATTTCTTATTTCTTATTATTATTAACTTACTATGATTTATAACTTTATTATTTATTATGATGATTGAACTTTCTCATTTATTAAACGCCTGTTTCCAATATAATGTTCGGAAGCTGGTGATTTGTCATACCTTCGCGAGAAGAGACTAGAAGCGGAACTGGAATCTTCATTTGGAAGTCATGCGTCGTCCAATCAGATTCTTCTGTTCTGAGGGGTCCTTCCTCTTCACACTCACACATACTTAAGTATCCATGCTCATAACAATGGCATTCCCGAAATGGACTTGTATAATTTATCAATTTAATAGTCATTATGGTGTATCTATAATGATATGACTGAAATTTTATAATTGTAAAGCACCTTATATCTAATGCTTCTTTGAACAAAAATATTGAAATTTATAAAGCTCTGATTATGAATGTTTAGAATAGTATGGACCTTTTTTGAATGCAAATATATGTATAAATAAATAGGAATAAAGGCATTTAAAAGCTCAGTTTTTTAAATACGATGATCGGAAAATGCGGCTTCGGCTCCCAAAAGATTTAGGGTAAAAAAGATTCTGAATCAACCTCTTCACCACAGGAGAGTCGATGTGTGATTAAATAAATATTAACTTATTCAATAATTAAGCCCAAATCAAATATACTTAAGCTTGCGAAAGCTTATATTAAGCTGGCATTTGCTCACTCCCTGATGACGAATACCAACATTACTTCATCTGTAGTAGAACTATTCTTATCCGTTCTATAGATGTACTCATCGCCGGTTTATAGTAAGTGGATTGTTAAAAGGAATCTATGAAAGAATAAGAATCCGATAGTACAACATAATCTATAGATCGTATTTCAGGATCGATTTATTATGTCTTTAGATAAATGATTATTCATATATACAAACAAACAATCGTTAAGATTTTAAGAGTACTTTGTTTACAAAGTCATTTATTATTGTTTTTATGTTTTAGCAAATATATTTGCTTGTATACATGTAAGAAATTATTGTAATAACTTACATAGAAGAAGGCTCCATCTCGAGGACGATTCAATATTAGATATATATTGTAATTCTAGTCCATATACGCGCTAGATTACATTGCATTATCTATAATTAAGTTATAGGTACTAAACATACTTATAGGTACTGTGAGATAATAGCTGTTTTGTTTCTTGGATAATAAATTCATAAATATTTTATCGCTGTACACTTAATATGTTTCAGTTTAGACAAGGTTTTAAATAAAAGTAATGGAAGAAAATAATTTAAATTTATTTTTAGAAGGCTTTAATGGTGTCCTAAGTTATTCAATTACTGTAACTAGGAGAAACTTCTATTTCACTGGCAACAAAAGATTCTTTGATGTTATTTTGATTTTTAGTTACCGATAGAAAAAAAAAAAGAAGAAAAAGTAACACTAATTGAACATAAGGCACTTGTGAAAGTTCAATTAACTGACGTAAGAATGCAATCTATTTTCCATTAAATTAATCTTCGAGCCTATTGGAAGCTATGCCATCAGTGCACTCAATAATTATAAAATGCGATATGGTAATATCCATATTTTCTATGACGTTACTAATTATTAACATAATAGAGATTACTTTCCCTCGATATAGAAAGTTATGTAATTGTTTGCCAATAAAAGGAAATAAAATCTATGCTCAGAAACTTGGCAGTTATGTATAATTAATATTCATTTGATGCATAGTCGGAATACGAACCGTATATAATTTCTTTTTCTTCAGGGTATCGTGGTTTTTATTGAATAACAAAGGATTATTCAGAACCTGTTCATCATAATTAACTCCTAAGTGCAAAACTGTAAAGTAAGCACAGTTTTCTTAAAGAAAACAGTTATTTTTTTTAAAAGGTCATTGATAAAAGATATTTTGTGGAGATGAAATAAGAATTTTTTCGCGAATTACTATCTCAGCCCCCGATTGACCACAGATTCCCTATCTTCAGGAAAAATTCTGTATTTAGTAACCATAAAATTCCTCCAAATGGAGATAAAGTTTACTGAAGGATTGGCTCCGATTTGTTATAAAAAGTTGGGTGAAGTTTTGCAAGAACAGAGCTGGAAAGCTAACAATATATAAGATAGATATTGTTAAGAAAGTCAAATATGAATCGTGGACCTGAGAGTGAACTCTCAGGTGAGAAGTGAAGAAGCGAAAATAGGAGACAAATTAACGGTATCCCCAAGTTCAGAAAAATACAGAGAGAAGAAACCGAAGGGAAGAAATTGTCTTGGCAAGGAAGTGTAACGGACATCCATAATGCATACCTACCTTGTACAAGGACTGTACCCTACGATCTACTAGACCTGAAAGGTACCTCTTACCGTAGAACACATTATTTTGGACTGCGAGGTCCTGAAGCAAAGAGTACATTGGTAGTAGACTGAACATCGCTTTTGGTAACACAGAGACCTCTGTCGAAAGTTTAATCAAGTTTTAAAAAAACGAAATATTATCGTCTCATTTAGACAAATGAAGCACAACAAATTACCCATATCATTAACTTTATAAAAATTCATTCAGTGCCGAAATTGTAAATTGGTTAAGCAGAAACCAAAGCCTATTACCTGTAATGTTTGATTATATATTATGCGAATGACCCATTATGGGTAGATGCATTTGTTAATTAAATAAATAAAAAATAGTTATCTCGTGTATAATATAATATTGAAATGTATTCTCCGTTCTCTGAAAATTTATTCTAGAAACCCTTTAACTTCCATGATCTTCTGTATTAAATTATATCTCTAACTCCATTAAAAAATAAATTGACTGATTTTCCCTATTACCCTTCATTTCTTCTACGTTAGTCTCCAATTTTTTCCACCCTTTGCGACAAAGCAGAAGGAATATTCTAAAAGCTTATAAATGGAATCTCGATCTAGCATTTACTTCGCTACTAGTGTTTTTATTTACATTCCTTTGATTTTTTAAACTATTTGGAAAGGTATTTTTCTAGCGAAAGCTATTTAAAAACAAAAATAAATTCATCAAGAATATGCTTAAGCTTGCGTTTTCGTGACTCTGATGATGATTGTTTCTTTCAGTGGACAAGACTTAAGACAAAATTGGCGGTTCGTCAGGAAAAGGCTACTTCAACTGATGTCTCATTTTACATTCGATATTTATCACTCTAATTTATGTTTCACTATTAAAAATTGATGCCAAGGTTAAATTAAATTTAAAGCATTATCTCAGCGGAAATGTTGCGTCCCCTTCAATGACGCTCTTAGCTTGGTTCTGTGATTTTTATGATCCTGCAATTGTTGCTTTGATAGCCTTATTGATAAAAGATAGATTTATTTTTATTATTATTATTGTTTAGATGTTTTGTTTTTAAGAGAAAAGATTGATCATGACCGGGACTTGAACCCGGGCCTCCGCATTTCCGTTGCGGTTCACATATCAACTTCTCTTCAAAATAAAGTATCATATATCATTCATGTTTGGGCAAAAGGGCTCATAAACATTTTTTTTTGTCTCGTCTTCTTAAAATTTGTTATTGACTATTCATTTATTTGTTATTCAATCCTCCTCACCAATACCCATGACGCACTATACGATACTAAATATACGGTGTGTAGGTACTTTAATTTAGGGAAATTCAAGTAGGTTAGAGTGCGAATACTTCGCACGGGTCAGCTAATATAAAATTAATAAAAGACCAAATTTTATCAATTATTATTTTATTTTGCCATTATATAAATTTTGAATCTATTTTTGTTTTTATTTTGTATCTAACGAATTTTGAAAGCTATTTTTTCCCCTCCAATTGTTCGATGTCAATGTCTGAATTGTGTTCCTCTCTTCTTTCTTCAACGCTAGCGCGATACTTTGCTTGGTGACTTAGTAATGTTTTATATATTTTTATATTATTTTTTAATTATTTATTTTCACCAACTACATTTTTTCGTCCCATTCAGAATAGCTGAGCTGAATAGGGACCAATGTCCGCGAAGCAAGGTGACGAGGTGTCTTCAGTCCTTGGTGAATACAAATGAATTGTTTACACATGAAATAAGAAAACTACCATTGATGAAATCGAAATGGCATTTAGGAACTACTCGTTTATTTACTTTTAAAACGCACATCCATTCTATTAAGAGACCATTTGTCCATATATCCATACAGGACCTATCCATATCCATGTCCAATATAAATTTTGGCTATTGTCAAACGAGTAAACATTAATTCTATATGTATTAATTAATACTACTATAAAGTAGATAAGAATCATTCTTGAACTTATTTTTGTCACATTTCAGAGATTATGCAAAGTATGCAGTAGTGTTTGATTTTGAATAATCTTTTTACTTTTATAATGGTTCTAATCCTTTTTTATTACTCAATAAGAAGCTTTGGCATTCAAACGTGAACTAAAAAAGAAAACTTTTAAGTATTTAAGTTCGAAAATAATCAATAGCTTTTTACGTTTTATATATCAATGGATTCCGTAACTCTGTCCATTACCAGCTTTATTTGATGGCGATATACCAATAATTTCGCCTAAAAATATGAAAACACATTTTCGTAAAAAAAGGTTTTATCTCAAAAAATGTAAATTTTTATCATTTTTCGAGACCCCATACATGCTGATGAGATAAAAATCTACACCACATGGTTTACGAGTATGTTAGACAAGAGTACTAAGGACTAAGGAAACACATTTAGAACTGTTTTCATAAACATTTCTTTTTTCTTGCGTTTCCGACAGATAAAGTGAATAAGCTATGCTTATTTTGTTTAAAGTTTATTTATTTATTTATTTCGAGAAATAATTCACCCTAATGATGGAGAGAGTTCGATTATATCGGACAGGATTGACGTCCTTATCTCTTCCCTTCCAGGGCTGTAGCTCCGTGGCTATGGGCCTTCTGTCAGCCAAGTAATCTATTTAATTAAAATATTTCCTTAATAATATAAAAGCCTTGTCAAGGGTTTATTATAAGGTTATCAAGGTTACTCCTTTTAGGAATTTTCGTATTTCATTATATATATTTTCTTATTTAAAAAAATATTAATTTTTACAATAAGTTTAGAATATTGGTCATGAGTCATGAAGACATAAGTTAGTTACCCGACAAACTTTTAAAAGATTTGCTTAAATTCAATGTGTTAGTAACAAAAATGCTCTTGATATATATTTTTTTTCAGGATAAAAGTTTATTTGGTATTTAATATGAACAAAATATTTATTTTTATCCAGGTTACTGGTCTACATTTGAGAAAGCTCACTCAACGGAAATGGATTGTTCAGAAAAAAGAAACGTGACTTTTGTCATGAGTAAGAGTTTACAGTATGTAATTAAAATATTTGCTTGAATTTAGGCCAGTATATTCCAAATGGGAAAGTCCATTTTATTCATTGATTTTTTTAAGTTGTTTTTAAAAATTTTATTAATTAACTACGTTGCTAAAATAAATATTTACTAAAAACTTTTCTCAGTCAGCATAGTACAAAGAAACAAAGAAGGCTAATTGACAGGGAAATTTATTAATTGAATGACAAACTTTTTACAATGATTTGATTTCTTTTATTTTTTATTAGTAGATCAAAAATTTGGCTTTATCCAATTTTGAAAATAAATACTTTATTTTCAAGCACTGTATTTATTCTGCCTTCCTCCTGGATATCAGAAAAGATCCAAGAGTGTTTTAACGTATTGATGACAAATTTCATATTTTTATATACAAAGTTAAAATATTAAACATCTGTAAATATTAAATATAATATTACGGATATCGTGGCAATATTAATAAAATATAATTTATTTCATAAAGCCAATAATATAAATATATGTGAAAAGTATTTTTTTTTTATTATAGTATTTATATCCAATTAAGTATTATGTTTTTATACATAGGTACATATAATTATTTCTATACATTATCTTAATTTATGTTAAAAATATGTTTTGCTGACTTTATATTGCATGAAGTCTAAGATTTATTAATGAACTTGCTGTAAATGAATATTTATATATGAAAAGAATTGTTTAATAATAAAAAAAAAGTAAGTGCGATGGCCGGGAATCGAACCCGGATCAACTGCTTGGAAGGCAACTATGCTCACCATTACACCACCATCGCAGCTGGCCAAAAAGAGCTCTTTCTTGTCCATAGTTTAAATACTAAATTATTTTTCATTTTTAAACGAGGATTCACCGATGCTTTGGTTCATGTATCATTTTTGGTTAGGTTAAACGTTTATCTTCTTTAAAATTATATGCTTTCGAGGTTCTTCCATTTTATTTCAAATTATCATGCTATTTATTTATGAGTCCAGGGGCGGATATAAGTCCACCCTCTCATATAACGAGTAATACAAAGAACTAAATTATGTGTCTAAATCTAAATTATTTAAATGAATCATGAGACAGGCACAGAAGAAAGTGGTGCCACTATAAAATATATTGATATTTTAATACATTGGTTAAATCCATCTGTTGCCAAGCCATCAGATCAAGTAGTAAGTAGTTTGAAATTAATTCAACTCTAAATGATTCAAGAACTGAATCAGTAGTAGCTGGTATCGTCTGGGGTTGGCTACTCCAAGTAATCTTTGATCTACCTCCCACCTCCCACCCAACAGATCTTAGAATATCCATGAATCCATATGATTATCAGCACCCAGTTCATTTATGCCGGATCAATTCCTTGTATTAACTACTTTTCTGACACGAAGTTGTTGATTCATAAAAACTTATCCAACCCTATCTTGGACACTCCAGATTCCCTCAAATATATTCTATATTCACCACTGTTTGAGTTAACTGTTAATAAGTTTAGGTTCGGCCAGGTTATTTAAAGTAAAGGGGCTTTCAGATTTTTAAATCCCATATTTAACACTTGATAGCAATCAAGGCAAGTCTTCCTTTGAGTTGAGAAAGCACAATAATGAACATCACAAAATATGCTTCTATTAAATTAAATTTTTTGGATTTTAGAAATCTTCTTCCCAATAAGCGATATCTGTAAATCGGCATACATTCATACCCAATTCCAACGAAGTAGTTTCCGAATCTATGGTCATTGGAACTTTTGAAGTTCCGATGACGTCTTTAGATTCAAAACCAACTTGTACGTGTTAAGACTTTCCTCTGTAGAATGGGTATTAATTGAACTGAAGCTTTCAGAATGTATTAATTTATTCTACATTTCATACAGAATGATGTGAAACAATAAATATTAGAGAGATAATTTTCCTTCAAGGAAAAAAAGTTCTTTAAAAACATGTTTTTTCAAGTAGTAAAACTGTCATCAAAAAATGCCTTGAGCAAAAATCTCTCTCCAATCAGCCTAATCAACTATATATATATGAATAGAAAGAGGATAAAGTTCTCTATCTAATGATGAAATAATATGAGTGGGTTATTGAGCTGTAAGTGTTTTATCTAAATTTACATCAAATACATTGAAATTAAATTTTAAAGTTGTAAGTTGAATAAAAATAAATATAGCTAAAATATATTTAAAAATATGCTTACAGAAATATATGTCAATGGAATGAGCATTTAATTAGGTTTCAAATGGTATAATAATATTTGGGGACTTCTGAGTTGAAAGAGTTTAAGCTGCTCTACGACGTCCATGTTTAATTAATCCATTACTCATCAATCACGTTTTATCAAGAATTTCTTTATTACTTAATTATTTTTGAGAATCACCAAGTCCTTTTTTTCTGTTTATTTATCTTTTTTCAACGAATAAGACCAAAAATACCCCTAAAAGGGTGTCAACGGGCGTGGGAACTTAATGAAACTTTTTTTCTGGTGAAATTAGATCGAAAAATATTTATGCCCCAGGATTCTTGCCCAGTAACTGAGGAAAAAATATTTCTTATGATTTGAAAACAAATATTTATTTCTCAGGGTTCTTGCCCAGTAACTGAGGAAAAAATATTTCGTATGATTTGAAAAAAAAAAATTATATTTTAACATGATGATAAAAAAAGATGACTTTTTGTTAGAACAATTATCAACTGCTCTAGTACATATTTGTTAATGTTCTAGAACATGTTCGTGACTGTTCGAGAACCTTCTACGCTGGTCGGGAACCATCTGGAATGTTTTAATTCAGACTAAATATAAGGAGCTAAGGAGCAATTGTATGGAGAGTTAGTCTTGCTCTGAAGCTCGAATCATATGATTATTTTTGTATTACCGTATCGTTAAAAGTTGAATAACTTGTTAGTTATTATTGTTTGACAGATATTTTGAATTATAATTTTCGTTTAATAGAAATTATTTAAACCCTCATAAGTGCTAAAATATTATTGGAATGTTTTTAAGTAAAAGGTGGTCATCTTAGTTTTTACAATCCTGGAAAACCCTTAAATATAAATTTGTATATAAATAAAAGAAATAAAAATCAATAATAAATCTGGAGGATATGCTTATACCTCGATATACCTTATATGATTATACGAATAAAATTTAATAACAGATAACGTGGAATTGATAGACCACCACATAAGAATAGTTTGTTTCGATTCCGAAAAAACAAAGAGCTGATACAATGTATGATGGATGACCTGAGTTTTTCGCAATGTAAAAGAGTTCGACGGATCGGTTGGCTCGGAACAAATCAGGATGATTGAAGAGAGAACATTCAGAAGATTGTATTATGGAAACCCCGATGAAGTTAGACTTCGTGGAAGATGGAAGGACGGTGCCGCCGAGGATCTAAAGAGAGCAGCGCTTAAGAGAGGAAAGCAGTTGAGCTTGCCAAGGACCACTTCAAACTTTTTTTTTTTTTTGAGGGGGGAATTGTTGCAATATTTTTCCAAACGAGCAATATCTGATCAGATAGTTTTCGCAAGAGAATGTTTTCCTGTTATTAATCAATTTTTAAGTCACTACGATAAGACATTAAAAGCATATATCCCGCTTTGTACAACAACGTCGAAAGTTGGGCATGTTTATCAATTACCAATCCCCATACCATTTATGTATATGGCTAATAGTTGAGGTAAGTCAAAACGGGCACGTATCTACTTAAATGTGAAACGGGAAATTATATAATAGTTTGCAAAAAATTCATAATGTTAATCATAAGATTAATACAATCGTTAATGTTCACGGATTCATATCCGAATCAGATGAAATTGAAAATTAAATTTTATATTATGTAATTATACTTATTTAAGTTATAAAAACGTTTGCCCCAACAGTTAATATCTTGTCAGGTGTCAGACAAATATTGATTCAGCAATTAATCAAATGCGATGAAAACCATTTTCTTGCAAAAAGCTATTTCTTGGGATTTTTATAGATTTAAGAACTTCTGAGTGGCTATATTGAGAATTATTATTTAGAATAGGGATGATATCTTTATTGTCATTGAAAGAAATATCGGCCTATAACTATAACTATCTGTACCAACAAAATGTCGGACTTGAAATATTAATATTTCAGTGAGTCGATATGTTCATGTATATACTAAATATTTTGAAAAACCAAACTTTTCGAAATTCGGATATCAATATAAATGTTGATTTTTTAGCTCGTGTTACCTGAAATTTTTAAAAATTTTGATTGATAATTGAAAACGGAGCCAACGGTTAAATATGATCACCACCTTATTTTCGAAGGCATCACGATTTCTTTTATTTGCAAATTTCACAAAAACAGTGATCTTAAAGCCTGAAAAGCCCTCTAGAGCATGGCTGGCCCCTCTCCTCATAATTTTGATCCTGGGTACTCGCTTGACGATCTAAATTCTACCTGAGAACATGAAAGATTGTAATTTTTTTTTTTTTTTTAACGATCAAATACATATACCATGTCTAGAGCTTTCAGAATACATATACTGAAGGAATTTTAATTTTTAATTTTTAAATTACAATCACATCAAAATCCTACTATCGCATCAAAACCATCTATTTGATCTAGAAAAGTGGTTCGAAAAATGGAGAATCAAAATTAACTCGACCATTTTAGTCACATCAATTTTTCTTTACGAAAATCGACTTGCCAAAATGTGACAATTAACAACCCAGTTCCAAGAATTTCGTACGATACCTCGGACTGTTCTTAGACAAACGACTAACTTGGAACATACATACCAAAATTAAAAACTAGAACTCAACAGACGGTACAAGCAGCTTTCACATCTCCTGGACTACAGATCATCACTCACCTTAAGAAACAAGCGACTAATTTGCTCTACTAATTTACCACCGGAGCAGAACTTTAGGGTTCGGCAAAACACATCCACAATAATAAAATACAAACTTCACAATCTAAAATTCTCAGAAAAATCACAAATGCACCTTGGTTTATTTCAAATCATACACTGCACAAAGACATGAACATACGGATACTAAAATATTACATACTATACAAATACCAAACATTCCACTCTTCAACGCTACATCACCCTAACCTACCCATCCATTCTCTTTCCTCCTCCCTGTTACCTGGTCAGCCTCGTCGTCGACTGAAACAACAGTGGCCAAGAGATAAATTAAAAATGTATCTTGAAAGTCTAAGTCAAAAACATGTGTGACCAAATTTGCTTGATGAGTCACTGCGCAGGTGCAAATCTACAAGCGGAAAAATAAATAAATTAAAATATATTTTTTGGGCCAAATTGATAGTAGAATAGATGACAATATCAATATAGATGTTAATGGTAAAATGTCGAATATTCCATATCCATCTTGTTCATATGCAAAATGAAATAACCTTTCAAGTTTTTAAGAGATGTAGATAGTTCCAGGTGGTGAGAAAATTCCTTCGGGGATTACCACTAGAAATACTCGGCTGATAAACTACCGAGGTTGAAGCCGAGACGAAGGGGGGAGGATAACGTTAAGACTGATCCGTTAGATTCGGGTTTGGAGGGTGGCCGGTGGATGGAGGTGTCTAGGGAGCGATTGTTAGTGTCGGCATCGGGTGATGGGTATTATTGAATTAATTCGCTTATTGAATTATTTGAATTGAATTAAATTACTAAAATAATAGAAAATATCGAATTAATGAGGAGAACAAAATTCGTAATGGCAGAGTCCTCGGAAATCGAAAGCGTTATATTACTGACGAGGTGAAATGATCTTCCAGAGGACAATCAATTGTATCGGTTGTTCATGACCCTCTTCAAGGAGAATGGTCCCTCGTGCTCATCGATATTTAACTCCACTTCCTTAGAGCTCTCGACTCATTTCTCGAAGTTGCTGAACAAGGTGTATTGGGTAATCTTATACTTAAGTATATAACAAGTTTGTTTAGATAATTATATGTATTTATTTTTTATAATTTTATTCAATATATTAATTGGGTCTTTTTAAACCTGTCATGGTCTAGAGCGGGTACTGCCTCATCATGATGTGAACATGTCTACGCAAAGTCTGGAGGGACCACCAGGGCAGTTCTGACCATTATCCGAAGTCATTAACCGGGTCCCATTCGACACACTCAGCCGCTCTTAAGTGAGTCAAGGCACATCTAAAACTAAACCTGTTATAATGTTTTTTCGTATGTATACAATTTTTACAAAAAAAAAAAAAATTAAAATGTTAATGTTTTGGCCAATATAATATTAGAAAATAATATTTTTTGTACGATTTCTACATTGATAACCGGACAAAAATTAAACATTATATTTTTGTGCGCTATTCAAATACTTGTTTGATTGTCTGATAAATAAATGCTGTCAAGAATGAGTTTTCAACACATAAAAAAACAGGACAGGTCATTTTAACTGCCACTTAAAAAGCAGGAAAGAAAAAAGACCATGACAAAATCCAATAAATATAGATTGTCTAAATAGGCATATTTCTGCTGAAGTAAAATCCGGTTTTGTACTTCTACTATTAGAACTTCTGACTTTCCCTGTAATTAAATATTGAGCTTTTGGGGAATAGAAAACGATTATGACAGGATACAATCATTGAATAAGTAAAATTATATTAGTCAAGTAAAATATTTTATAATTTTATTTAGGCAAACCTTTTTTCGATCACGTTTAAATTAAAATAAGTAAAGCTATTAAGTTTTATATTATTTAGTAACTAATATAATGTCCTGTCTTGCCATTATATTTTGACAATTTCAACGTTTAAAGCTTAGTTTTATCTTGCGTAGGTTCAGAAAAATATTCATTCATATCGTTTGGAAAATACGGTACTAAGACTCAAAGAAAGAAAAAAAAATACCTATTATAAAGACGCATTGCCAGTTAACATGATTTACGACCTAGTTTCTTGCTTATCTCTTCAAGATAACTTTACACAACTAGATAAAGACTCCTAAAAAAAAAAAAAAAAAAAAAAAAAACTGAGTGTAAAGGAAAGTTTCTGAAAAACGGACGAAACTATATATCGATATTCCGTGTATCGAAAATTTCGATATTCTTTTTGTTGTTTTTTTCAATTCAGCCTAATCTTTTATGTGAATAAAATGTCTAGAATTTTCCTGGATCTAAAATTAACATAAATCTTTTCCGGCTCTCATAAATATTTTCAACAAATGATCAGTAAAAAAAAATTAATCATATTTTATCAAAAATAACAAAATAGGATATATATATGTCAGGCTTTAGTAACATTTGTAAAACATTGATATTACTAACTCACAGTCAACCCAAAATCAAAATACAATATGAAACTCGGAATTATATATAGTTAAATATACACTTGTCTCAGAGTACCATTAATTGAAAAAATTGTACACCACATAGAGTTTGAACTATCATCATCATAACTATTTAGCCAGAACTATCATTATAGAGAACTAAGTAACATGAAAAGTGAGTAACATAAAAATAATGAATTTTTAAATACAAATATTTTCCATTTAAGCTCATAAACTATGACTGAACAAAAGCTAAAAAGAAGTTTCGGTTTCGTTTCAACCAGTTTCTGCCGAAAAACATGGTTTCGGCCCAGGAGTGGTTCAGAAATTTTCTGAGGTGGGTCACTTTTTTTTTTCATTTCATGAGGAATGAACAACCTAATATAAAATACGATTTAGAACATAGTGAAGTTGTAATTTACTATTAAACGTTTAAATACAATCCATTTTCAATTTGTTGTTCAAATATTTTAGGCAGTAACCTTGTCATTAAAAGAGGGGGGATTCAAGTTTTGGTAGTTGGTTTTGTTCTTTGTTCTTGTATGGGATGAGACTCAGATGCAAAAACCAATTTTTCAACCACGGCCGCCCGCCCCCCCCCTCCCCCCTCCGGGGTCATTATTATGTTTCCCCAAATCTTCAAAATGTTGCACTTTTTTCCGTTTATAAAAAAATCATGAAGAACGTTTTCGACAAAATAAAAACTCTTTCATACATTTTTATATTATATTATATGCACTAAAATGTGTGACCATAACTGACTCCGTAGGCTAAAAAGCTTCTGAGATACAGCTTTATGTATTCACAAGGCCGCCTTTTTTTTTATTCTATCAGCTACATTATGACAGAGATTTATTTTCATATTAGGTGATTAGATATATTCATTTTATATGTATAAAACTTATTACGAAATAATTCACTTTTTATCATGGGCTCCGGGACTTAGCTGTCGTCTGGTTATAAGTTAACCACCCAAACAGCTCCCCCCCCCCCTCCTCCGCTGATCCCCTATCAAATGTTAAATTCAAAAAAATTTACTTCACTGACTTCTATCAGAAAGATTATGGAGGATATTAAGACAATTGCTTGCGATAATACATGAAAATAACTTAAACATTTCAATTCCAAGATGTCAAACGAAAAGCTGTATCTCAGAAGCTATTTAATCTAGCTACATACCCAGTTTCGGTCTCAAATCTCAGCGAATTTAATATAGTTTAAAAATGTATAGAATGGTTTTTGTCAAAAAAATGCTTCTTCTATTTTCTAATCTTTCGATAGCAGTGGTTTTTGTTTACAATCTCTTATAAATTTTAAATGATAAAAAAAAAAGATTTTTTTTTTTTTATACTGGACTAATTTTCATTTCAAATAATAAGGCTAGCTTTCTAGCTTGCAAAATGAGGTATATTGGGTGCCTGATAATATTGGGCGCCATGCTCTTCTTTTTTGAATACTTTCATGGGGTTAACTTTTTTAATCAACATAAATTTTTATTACTGAAAAACTGAAAACATCAATAAGCTTTTAAATGATATGAACCATCTTTATCGATCCCTACTCATAATATAACATCGAAAACTAACTAAAACTCAACTATTCACTGGCGTGCCTGAATCATTTGGGCTGGGGTCTGGTTTATTTATTTTATTACCGGTTTATATTATTTATTATTTAGATATGTTAATACATATGGGTATAAATATTAGCCTGTTATTGCAAGTTATTTTAACTGTTAGGCCTCTACTAGTTAAGGGGGTATTGTCTAAATTCCCACGGAGACTAGCAGCAATGGGAAGTATGGGCAGGGGTTCGATCCTATAATCTTACCTAGTACATCCCTCATACCACTCTTTTATACCAAGCCCAATTATTGAATGAATATTTAAGTTCAATTACTCAATTCAACTGCCATTTTATAAACTGGCATTGATATTATTGCTGAACTAGAAATTTTGCACACTTAAATGTATTACATATTCACACATAAATAATTTTTGGTTCCGGCCTAAAAACAGGCCCGCGGTCGTAATTCGGTTTCGGTTAAAAAATTTGCTTCGGTTGGACACTAATTTTTATCTTCGACTATCCGAAGGGTGTGAGCGTTCCATAAATTAGTTACAAAAGCTTTACTGTATTTGGTTTAGTGCTCGCACATTGTGACATTTTTATGCTCCTGTTCTTTCGTACAGAATCGAACTCCCCTCAACATCTTCGTCGAATCAATCTCATATCTATCGTAATGAAATTTATTATTTATTTAGTGAAAAAGAAATTAAACAATCTGCCACAATCAAGGGCACATAATATTGGTGATCCTAGGATCCATTCATCGGTAAACAACTAAAGAATCTAATGGGATAACTGAGACATGATTAATGTGTTACAAATTGAAAGGTATACGAAAATACAAATAAACGTATGTGCCTATGCTAAGATTCAGTAACCGACTCTATGTCTTATAATCCCTTGTTCGACAAGGACTCTTAGGGGCGGACACCTAGCGAGAAGAGTTCTCTCGGTAGTTCTGGCCGAGAGAAAAAAGATTTTTTTTTGGATGGTGTCAGTTCTGGAACGGGGACCACCCACAGGTATAACAAAGCTCTGCTCAAAAAAAGTTTCCCGATTATTTAAAATGAATAATAATCCATAAAAATATATAATAAAAAGATTGAAACTTATCAGTCTACTTGGCAATGAGCAATAATTGGTAAAAGACAAGAATTGGAAATATGTAGTTTCAAGTCCCATTGCGCTGAAGAGGAGTAGAAGGGAATCCTTTCCCGCTATTTTTTTTTTTTTTTTAAATATTGGTAATTACAAAATACATCCAGTAAATGTATTCTATTAGAACTTTGGCATTTAAATCTCCAGCAAGAATCAGTAGTGACTTCTGGTTTTTCTATTTAAAAGATGTTATTCTTCAAAAGTAAATTGCAGTAACTGCTGGTGAATAAATTCGAATTCAAGTATATAACACTATAATTAAAGGTTCTTTATGAATGTTGATACAACAAACAGCAGTAATGTCACCTACTTGTTTAACATTTAGACATTCTTTAAATTTTCTAAACCTGGATATATGGTTGGAAAAGATAACTCTTCAGAATGTTCATCAAAAAGTAAGCTGATAGGGACGTTCCTGGGAACATTACATGTTAGTGGGAAAAACTCCTAAATTTAAAGAATTCCGACAACTATTACATGCTATTTGACCATTAAAATTAAGGTTCGGAAAACTATTACGAATGACTAGTTTTTAAGTAGCATTTAAGATTTATAAATCACTTTCGAACGAAATATATAATAGAGGTATAATAAATAAATAAAGAAATATATAATAATAATATAAATAATAAATAAAGAAATATATAATAGGGCTACCTGCCCAAACCATCATTTTTAAATTACTTCTCATACATTTTTCGAGCATATTTGTGTATATCGAATGTTTGTAAGGTAGTTGGAATATGCCAATAGTTTCAATTCTTTATCTGCAACTTTTAAAGATTGAGCATTCATCACGGAATCTTGATATTGGCATATTGTTGTAACAGTATTAAAAATAGTAGCTGAAGCCCTTGCACCTTAAATGAAAAACATTAACTATCGGTTTTGAATACTGTTTGGAAGAGACTTATCGTTTAATTAAAATACACTTACTCAACATAATAGTATCTACAGGAGCACTTAAATTGAGGTTTAAATAAAATATTTCAGCTTTTCTAACGAAATAGAAGCCGTTTTCCTTCGTTTCTGCCTTTGACGGAATAATCTCACCCTTCCAGTACTTGTGAGAGCTCTATTGCCTATTAAAAATTTTTAATTATTAAAAAATGAAAAACAACTATTGACATGATAAAAATCGTTTTAATCATTAGTATAACTGAGCCGCTATTTTATGTTTCGTTTGTTTTGAATGCAATTAAAAAAAATTACATGCATATTCTCTGTTAGAAGATCTCACGGCCATCTTCTTTTCATACGCTTCGGTAAATTATCAGGAATGGAAGAGAAAGCAAGGATGAGAACAAAGTGGTCGCTGAGAAAAGTCCTCTCGGCAGTCGTGGGAGAGAGAAAAAAAGACCTAACCAAAATGGAAGATTTTATTTGAAACAATATAAGGGGCATTAAGGATTATTCGAAGGATTTCTTATTGTAATGATTGGATACGAGAGGTTTGGTGGATTACGAATTCGGCGGTTTGGTGGAACCCCATTCATCCTAAACAAGACAAGATTCGTTTCATAAAGAAATAACAACTTATTTTAAAGCTATAGTATCGGAAACACGATAGAATTCCGCATGATCCAGAGAAAGTTTAACAATAATAGTGATTAGAATGTATAATATAAAAGTAATAACAAGTAATACATAGTTGACCTTTATAATAGGATTTCTTATTGTTTATGTTTAAAAGGAATATAATAAAATAAACATAATAAAATAGAGCTTCACAGAAATTTTCATGGTGTCCCTCTATTTATGAATCCGTCACTAAGCCCATTTTACTGCTGTAAATAAAATAAAATAAGTAAACAAAATATTTTATTATTTCAAGGAATATATTTGAAAAATAAATAAATCCTTAGCAGAATTACAATTATTTAAACCCTGAAAACGTTGACTTGTTAATATTTTATGACTGAGGCTTTTACTGAAATAATTTGTCTGGATAAGCAGTTAACTTATATCAAACCAAAGTTTTGCCAATTCAATTATCAATACGACTAAAAATGGCACCAGTGTAAGAGGGTAATTGATTGAAGAATTACATTCATACACAAATATTTGTAGAAATTTAAATATTTTCATCATTATAACCTTTGTTTTATTCCGGCTGTAGAGACCTCTGCTTTTGGAAGAGCCATGGGGGGCGAGCTCTATGGAATCAGATCCCCACTGTCAAATAAATTAGTTAATTTTGTGACCTGAGTGAGCAATCTCTCCGTGATTTGCTGAACTCCAATGGCTCGTTCTGCATGGCTCTACAGGTTTAACTTAGTGCAGGAGTTTAATTACTGAAGCTCTGCATTATTTTCATAACAAGTACTTCATTATTATGTTTCACTCTAATTATTAACAAATTATATTTAGTCATTGTATACCTTCTTTTCTATCTCGTATTTTTTTTTTTTTTTTTTTCTATTTCTTTTCAACTTAATACCATCTTTTACTATTACACCTATTTTTTCTTTTATACATTATCTTCTGTAATATTTAAAAGAAAATATTAATTCGTTTTTTTGTACAGGCATTTTTTCTGTTGTAAATACTATATACTATTATTTTTTATAAGTAGTGAAATTAATTTTGCAATTAAGTTTTCTACTTTTACTTTTTTTTCTCAGGAAATTAATTTTGCAATTGAGATTCTATTTTTATTTTTCTCTTGCTATGTCAACACCAATCCGGCTGACGGGTACGTCCCAAGCCGTAAATGCTTTGGGTTTTTTTTTGTATTTTCTTTTTTATAAATAATAAAGCTTTATTATTATTATTATTATTATTATTATATTTGTAGAACTAAAAATGGCACTAATGTACCAGTTTACATCACTCTTCAAAATTCAGATAATCATGCTTCAAAAGTTCAGAAATTAATAAACAGTTTAACAGAGGCAGATTGCAAATAGTTCGATACTTGAATTAAAAACAATCTTTGTCCAACTAACTCCGACAATACAGCACTTGAGAACTGAAATTGCAAGGTGAGACCCAACCAGCCCTAGATCAAGGTATATCTGACGATTCACTTTTCAGCAATGTTATTATTTAAATTAGATTTGAAAGATACAAATAACGCAATACTAGGTTGTAAACGCATATGTATAGCCTTACGGCCAATCAGACTCTCTGTCTCTTTGGGTCAAACGAACATGACCAGACATCTGTAAGCCCCAGTTCAAATAATGAGGTACAATACATAGACTACTGTGAGGAACTGTATCTAATGCAAGATCTTCTTGATGGAATTTCTGGTTATTTATCCGGTCCAAGAGGGTCATCTTTCCACCTGGAAGTGGCAGAAAAACGCCATCATTTCCTCCTGGTACAATGGACGGAACGAAGTGCGTGCAGTGCTGCAAACTGTAGTGGAAGCCGCGGACATGCGCCCCCTCCGAGCCACTTGTTGCTACGTCAGCGGAGTGGGGGAAGGACTCCACAGGTAGCCTCCATTGTGCTCGTATCTCTAGTGAGAGGTGTTCTGTGCCCCTTCTAGGATCTTCGTCCCGCGTTCTTGTGCTCAAGGTAAGCGTAATATCTTGTATATTCCGTAGTATTCTCCGGTTCTCCTCTCCTACGGCGATCTGTCGACCGCTCTTGTCATGCCGATTAAGAGACCCTTGTCAGGACATGTCCTTGGATGCAGTAGGTGTGGCATCCAGGCCTTCCACTTCCCGCCTGTCTGTTGTGTAACTCCCTTTTCGTCTCCCCACCATGGAATGTCATCCGATTTCGGTTTTACGAATCATAGCGAAGAACAAGAATGATGACTGTATGTGTCCTTGACTGCTATTCGCCGTTTGGTTATCAACACGAGAATTTTTATGTTAGAGTGAATTGATTGTCTGATGATTCTTGTCTTCGTGCCAGAGGCGTTATTATCTAAAAGAGGAAAAAAAAAATCATTCGCATTTACATTGTAGAATATGCAAATTTCCAAGAACATGCAAATATACTTAAAAACAAGATTAATAATCTTACAAGCGTGCCGTCTATTTTAAACTAAAAATAATTTAACCGAAAACTTCCAAACCTGAAAGAATCATCACTGATTTAGCTATACAAAGTCCAGTATATGACACTATTTCCTTCCTTATTGATAAAGACGCTTGAAGATATAATGAAGAGGAAATGGTTGGGAGTGTGGTCAAAATAAATATCACAAATACGTATCAAATATTTAATAAGGCCTTTTTAATGGCACCATATTAATTAAATATGTGATAGTGGCATATTAGTGTTATTTATTTTTACTCCCCCCCCCCCCCCCCAACATGTGAACATTAGCTCAACAATATAACATAATAGCTCAAAAATACTTGAAGGTAATTAAAATATATAAAAAAAATTGATATGCATTTTCCTCTTGAGAGGTTATGATTAAATTATTATCATAACTTACTAACAACAGTAATATTGGTTAATTCTGTTGTTTTTATGTGGAGGTATTAAATTTTTGTTTATTTATTTCATTTTTTTTGGCAAGGAATATACACTTTTTTTGGCAGTGCCTTAAGTTATTATAATATTAGTTGCTGTTTCGCGGTAGCTTTGTCCCCATCTTAAAAAATGTTTATTTTTTGGCGTTTTCTTAGATTCCCTTGTTAATGACGTTGATGACGTTTAATATTTAAAAATAATTGGAAAAATATTAACTTCATTTAAATAAGCAAGGATTGAAATTTGTAATAAATTTGCGGATAGAAATATGATCATTATCTGTGTCTGTGTTGACATATAATATTGTATTTGATTAGTTTTGTTATTGTTTAGTTTAGTAAATAGTAATCAAACAAAAGCGCAATTAATATAAATAGTAATAATAAATTTATAACAGCATTTTGGATTTGGTTAGTTATATATTAAGATGGTGGAAATATTAGAGCTTTTTGGTTATTTTCTAGCTATTTTTTTTTAATTCTGTAGTTCGTATTGATCGTATGTATTGATCAAACCTTCCTCGAATATAACTATAGTAGAATAGCAGCTATTGATACTCGCAGATAACTATTTATTTATTTTTCCTTTGGCATTCTCAGATAATGAAAACAATGTAATTTGTTCCATTTACTACTTAATCATTTAAATTGTGAGGTATCTGAGGCAACCATTGTACGGCTTATAATCAGGTCTTTGTGGCATAATATTATTATATTATTATAATTGACATTTTGACATTTAATTGAATGTTAATTGTTTTGTTTTTTAATATAATCTTCAAATGGTGATAATATGCTATACGAATCACAATTATGTCTATAATTGAAAAAATGAACACCAAATATACACAGGGGTAAATTCGTTTTTGTTTTTTTAAATTTAAAATATTCGAATTCTATTTCGTTTATCTATTCACAATATTTATAATTTAAATCACTTTTTTATTTTCTCATTCATTATTTTTAATGTTATTGTGACTATATATTTTACTACTTTAATATTAAACCTCAAATTTTATTTTTATGTTATATGTTTGTTTTCAGTAAATACATGAAATTTAAAAACAAAGAATTGTATAATTTTTTCATTTTAATCAAACTAGTATGCAAAATAACTAAAAATATATATTTGAGATTTTGTTAAGGTAAATTTATATAGTGTGTATAAATATAGTATATGGGTCATTATCTGAAAATGTGTAAATCGTACGTCCGGTCCATTTTCAACCATTAAAATGAGAGCTAGTTACTAGAAAAAAATAGGAACTATTTCACTCCTTTTGTTCTTATATGGAGGCTATGTTTTAGCTCCAAACTAAATTTATAATTGGTTAAAAAAAAAAAAAGTAATTGTTTTTTTCACTCCCTCACCTTGTCCGACTCACAGGCAAGCTACTTTAAAAATTCTTATTCTCTCAACAATTGAGTTTTTGATTAAATTGATTAATCGGTTAAGTCAGCTATTACTTCAAGATTCCATGAAAAAATAAGCGGCGTCATTTATTGTTACCGATAACAATAAATAACATAAAAAAGGTATGTCCAGACTTTTTTACTTCACTCCCTCACATCAAGTGTTGGATGGTCTGAGCGTTGAGAGGAACATAGCTGAAAGCCCGGGGTGGAAAGAATCGGTTCAGGGAAGACCCTAGGATCGTTTTGACTGCCGACCAGGGGCTGCGATCGCTAGCCTCCGCTGATTTAGGTTATTAAGGGAAATCTACGCTGTGGTCAATAGCTACTTCACTCCCTCACTTCAAAAAAACTGGTGAATTTCCAAATAATTTTTTCAATAAACTATTGTTTTTGGATGGAGAATGGTCATAGTTTTCGATTCTGCAGTCTTTTTCAACTTTAACCTTCATACAGTGATTAAAAAATAATAAAGACTTTGAAAACTTCACTCCCTCAATTTTTCCAAAAATTTCTTAAATGAGGGAGCGAATGCCTCCATTCTTTGAATTCTCAAAAGATTTTGAGAATGCTTTTGAATGTAAAGGTGACGATTCCTAAACTATGACCAAAAGTATGTAACTGTAACTTAACCTAACTCTAATATCAACCTTACTTTTGGCTATACGCGTTTGGAATTTTATATTTTTGAATTTGAAATTGTTTTTATTGTTTTTCTATTGTTTTTTAAGATTGTATTTCTTTAAAATACACGCGTTTTTGCTTTCACTTTTCAAAGTTTACTACTACCTCAACACATTTTTCACTATCGTTCACTCTCACTTTGAAATTTTTTTCATAATTTTTTAAAAGAACAATTAAAGGTTCTCCTGTCTGGCTACTATTTAAAAAATGAATGTTATATACCACTGAGTACGTATGAATTTTTTCGGCCCGAAATTATAACTTTTAAATAATGAAATTTTAGCAAGTCAAATCTACGCATCTTCAGATAATGACCCATATAGTGTATATAAAGAGTTGTCTATTTTTTTTTTTTTTTCTCTCGGTTTTTGACCGACTGTGGGATATGAGAAACATTTGAAATCATTTTTATTTATTTAATTTATTAAAAGTACCAATATAAATCGATAATACATGGCGTTCAATATAAGATTGGATAATTATACTCTTTTTAATCGTTATTGAGTTTTAAGTTTAAAAAATACTAGCCTTGAAAAGTATTTTCAAGGCATTGAACTGCCGTGCTAAAGATCGTGAATTCCAGCTTGGATGGATATCTTTAATGTTCTGTCACAGGTTGTTTCTGGGACCGAGAGACCATCCAAAGGTCCCCACCCTACTTTTATAAAGGGATTATTCTTAATTTAAAAGTTAAGGAGGAAATTCTGGCAGTTGAGCGTGATCACGGTCAAATCACATCCTTACACTACCTTAATAGTACTTCCTTAGGCTCGATGCACACGAACGACCCGTTGTCGGGCAGCTACCGCACTTGCGACCAGGGGTACATAGAGTATAATGAACCGACTCACACGGGCGAAAACATCAGGTGCCGTTGCGACTCTTCACTTTATATTTTCCCTCTCAGGTACTGCTTCACCGCAGGTACGACTGTGCCTACTTCTCTATGGAGAGACAGGAAGTTGAACGTTTAATAGAGAAAGTAAAGAAGTATAGTGAAGTGTGGGACGTTAATATGTAAAAGTATCACGAATAAAATAAAATAACATCTTTATTAAAATCTTAACATTCACATCTCGTGTGAAATATAACTAGCAACGATGCAGGGACACTGAGTCGCTCCTGTGCCAGTACTACCCTAAGACCATTAATGGATAGTGAAATCGTTCATCAATATATAACAAAAATCATAAATCAATATTTCTTACTTTCGATACCATTCAGGGGATGGTATGGTCAATAATAACCCTTACAATCGTCCATCATTTTAGTGAAATATTCTAATAGAAATATTTTTTTCTATTTTGTCGTAATTTGGATATTACATATATTATCGTACACATGTACTTATATACAATTATTATACTTATACAAATACTATTATTATGTTATATAATTGTAATATTAGAGTAATTTATGTATGTAATAGAGTAATTTACCTAATTAATGTAATAATACTGTTTATTCCAATAAAATCATGGTAAGTAGATTGTGGAAATCATGAGTAACTTTTAGAAATATTTTCGAAAATCATGAAGTTCATATTAAATAAGCGCACTTCATTCTTAATAGCCTGTAAATTAAAATGTATATTACTGATTGAAACATTTAATTTAAACAGCCTGACTTGAAATATAAGGGCATAAATTACAGGGAGGTTTTCCGGATTCGATGAACAATTTTTTTTTTTTGATAAGGGAATCATAATAATAGCATATATGTAGTTATAAAAATAGATACCAAAAAAGAATAATAAAAATTAAATAAAGATTGTGGTCGATTAGGATTTTTATTAACTTTTTATTTAAGTATTTTGAATTTTGGATGGAATACAATGGTGAATGAATGAATGAATGATTTTATTTACAAAATAATATAAATACAAGAATAATATAAATACAAGTTTTACAAGCCTTAGCCTTTTTAACTTACAAATTTACCTTTCTCATGTATTAAAATAAGCAAGAAAATTACAATAGAGGAAAAAAAAAAGAAAAAACCTCCACATTCTAGACAGAGTAAAATTAAATCAACTTAAATTAATAAGTAAAAGATTACTGAGGACGGTATTACAATTTAAACAAAATATAAAAAAGTTACAATTAGTTTAATATACTTGTATACTTGATGATTAAAAAATAAAAATTAAAATTAAACAAAAAAAAAATAATAAATAACATTTTGAATTAAGATTAAAAATAAATAAGGCTATACTAGATCAAAAATAAACAAAATATAAAAAAGTTACAATTAGTTTAATATACTTGTATACTTGATGATTAAAAAATAAAAATAAAAATTAAACAAAAAAAAATAATAAATAACATTTTGAATTAAGATTAAAAAAATACAATGGTAAAATAGAAACTTTGTCTGATGATTAATTAGTTCTGAATACCCGCCTTGCTTATTTTCTGATCTCACATTATGGTTTAGTGGTTACTATTTCCGAGTGATAGCTGCCATGAAATTGAACGTATGTATGTTTTTATTGCTGCCCGTTTTGCTCCTACTGTGGAATAACGCTTTGCAGTAACTGCCTGCAGTAACGTTTTGTTACCTTGCATCAGCCGGCAGCTGTGGATATCGCAATAACACACCTTCCCTGTCCTTTCTCTGAACTCAACTTAATTAACGGTTATTTGAAATGATCAATCCACAGAATTAACCACTAATGTACTCAACCTACTTATGCTGATTGCATGTAAGTTATCGAAATCTTTTATAAAATTTATATTTTTTGGAATTATTATTTCATTAATTGTCACATATACATATTCTTTATATTAGATTTCCTATCAAACTGAAAGGACTCAACAAAAAACTTGTAAAAGACTCGGTCTGAGCTGACAAGCCAGTTATGAGCCGACTAAAAAGAAGCTGGATGAAAGACCTTCAGAGGATCTGTTCACATCCGGAAGGAAGTGCTGCACTCTTGCTCTTTTCTTCCTCATGCCAGAAAAGCCAAAATTTTATTCACACTTTACATTTGCTGATTCCCTGGTGTTTAATTTTCCTAATTACTTCACTAATGAAGTATAATGAGAAACAATAATTAAAGCTGGGCTAATATAGGAGAGAGTTAATAACTGGTGTTGACTTTAGCCCTAAAAATCGTATAAATAAATTTTAATAAATGAATGTATATGTTTATTTATTTATTTTCACAATTTTTAGGGCAAGTACACAGTCCCTATGTACCATGAGATGTTAAAAGTTTTCTAAAACGAAATCTTATATGAAAACATTAATTAACTCCCTCCATCGAATGCTTCTACTGCTTTTGGCTTCTGTCATGGTTTATTTTTCACTTTTTTTTTTTATAGGTCACTTTTCTTTTCTTTTTTTTTAGTACTCTCCATTTTTCATCTTTGTAAAATTAAGTTATAATTTACTATTTTTATTAATTAGGCATTTTTGATAAATTCGAACTAGTTATTACGGAAGTTACCTATAGGGAAGTTTAATAATTGAATTCAAATTTATTGAAAACGGAACATGACATTATCGTCCTTGTATTAAGTGAAGCTTGAAGGTGCCAGAAAACTGTGAAGTACTTGACCTAATATAAAAGATAGCTTGTAATTCCGGTTTCATGCTACATTAATTTTTAATTAGGTTTAAATCACTTAATCATTCGATAGTATGATTGATTGATCGAACCAATAATTTTCAATTCAATATAAAAATTAAAACCAATAGAATGCTATTCTTTAATAAAAATCGTTTTATTTTTATAAAGATTAGAAATTTTTATAAATATTAAGGATAAAGAGCTTTTAGAAAAATATTATTTGACCTTTGAGAAATTCATTAATTTATTTTATGCCTTTTAGAAAAATAAAATAACACCGTTCACAATATTAAAAACTGAACTTATATCTTATTATTAACATTAAATTTATGGAATTTAAAATAGAAAACATATTTAAAAATATATGTAAAATATTAACATGAAAAAAATTACCAATATAAAGAATTCTTAGGAATTATATTGTTTAACGAATATTTAAAATGTTGATTTACCCTTATTTTCTTTTTATATTTGTCGAATATTTAAGATGTTTCTGTAATGTTTTAAGGTATGCGTATATGAACTTATGAAATATTTTTGTGGTTTTAATTTCTTTTTTTATTGTTCGATTTTTATTTGATTTACGATTTCTGTTTCTAATAGTGAAGGGATCAGATGCAAGGGAATCAGGAAATTAAAAGGATAGTATTCTTTTATGTTTGGTTTGTTGCTTCTGTATATCACATTAATTTGGGGGAAATCATTATTTAAGTGATGTACATAGTGAAATTTTAGAAAAAATGTATCCTACTTTCATTTTTATCTAGTCAGTTCCAACCCGCAATATTCCTAAATTACGGAAACGTTCTCAATAAAACTGTTGGTAATTAACAGGTATTTCGTTTACGCGAATCGTCAGTACTGAACTGTCAGATCGAAAGAGTGCTCAATATTGCTCATTCACAGGAAGAAAACATTTTAACTGAAAGGGTTTTTTAAATTGATTGATGAAAAAGAAAATGAATCGTGATTAGAGCAGAATTATTTACCATGATTTGAAACCAACCACATTTCTTTACATAGTTCACATTTGTATACATGTGCTTGAACATAAACGTATCATTCAATATATTCATATAAAGATTATATTCCAATAATCAATTTTCGACCAAAAAAAAAAAAAAAATCTATGAGCTCAACAATAAGAATCTTTAACATTGAACAAAGGCCTTTTGTATGTTAATATTTGGTCTCCGAGGTGCTTGAATGTTGTGTCAGCTGTTTTGAATTGTAAAATACTTTGTACTTATTTTTTCAATGAGGTTATAATGCTTTGAATATAATTTTTTTTTTTTTTAAATCTCGACCGTATATATCGGTCAACACGGAATTTAAAAGATACAGAAATTATTTAGATATATTTATATCAGGTGACACATGAACATTGAATATGAAAAATTGTTTAGGTTTCCTATACGTACTGAACTGTTAGGCACAGCCTAACCAAAGACGTTAAACCCAAACTCGATATAAAGAAGATATTCCATGGTTATTTTATAAGCTTAGTTGGAAAAAAACCCTATAATCAATTTCAGTTTGATTCGTGAAAAGATTTTTAATGATGGCATTAACTGAAAAAATTAAATATAATTTAATTTTACATTTAGGTACATATGAAATAATAATTTTGCAGGATCAGTGGTTATTAATTTTTTTTTTAATATAGCGGTGAAAATTATTTTATTATATTAATTATTTTTAATATAATCACCAGTTGAGAATATTTTGTTAAAGAAAAAATAAAAGAGAAAAATATACTGGATGCGAGATCTCCTTTATAAACAAACCAGGGTAACTGAAACAAGCCAGGGAAAAGGTATTGCCGAGTGCCTATCCCTCCCTCCTTATGCCTGACATTTTATTTATTAAATTAGTTTATATGTCAGATGACTTGCTTTTACCCAAGAATATAATATTATAACAGCAGCTAAATTTGATGGAATTATATGAAATCTATGCCTCCTAGATATAAAATCAACTTATTTTAAGTCATACCAATCGAATCGACCGTTTTTGAAATGTTGGCGTTCATTGTAAAGAAATATTGCTAAGCAAGAAAAATTCGTTGAAAATTTTTCGGCCTAGGTTTCACAAGTAGTAGATGAATTACATTTTATTTGTTTTTCGCCATTTTTTATCTATTTCCCTACTTGGTACTTCTTCCCAAATTTCTTCTTGGTAACTCGGTGTGACATAGTTTCCATTTCGCTTTAGGAGAAGAAATTGATGTCAGCTAATGCTTTCCATCCTTCTTCGTTTTTATTTGTACATAAGTGGGATCAAAGTGTACTTCACTAAAGAAAAAAACTAAAGGAATAAATTCGTACGTTGATGTCCTTAAAAGTCCGGTTTTAAGTATAGAAAAATTCATATAAATGTATTTCATATAAATGTATTAAGAAATTGTATTATTTTTGTTTAAGTTTGCATTAGGGTTCTTTGACGAAATAATAAATTTATCTCTTTAATAAATATTAATTTTTTTAAAAATAATATAAATTTATTATATTAATTATCTGTTAGTTAATAAATAAATAACGGAGTAAGGACGTTACCCGGGTTTTTGTTTTTAATTTTTTAAAAGAACGAAGTTGGGTACAAGATTGGACGATGACAATGAAAATTAAAAAATATACTCGCCAGGACGGACTTGATTTAATTTATTTCTCTACTGGAGAATAACAAAGTTCGTTATGAACTGAACAATCTTGTGCTAATTGGTTTTCAACGGACCTTTGTCAGCAATAGTCGTTTTGAGTGTCATCAGAGAAGTCATTAACAATGTTCTATGTTACCTCTCCAATTGTACAGCCAACATTTCATCGGAAACCTTTTTCCAATGATTCAATTAAAAACATAATTGAATAAAAGAATTAGCCCATACAGAGGTATATAAATCAAATTAATTAACATCACGGATTCTACAGTCACATTTCACATCCAGAGAGTCAAATGTGGAGGAATAAAATAAATTAAATGTTACACTAAATCCTATTGTCGATATTACATGTTACATACTGAATCCTACATTTTCGGCCACTCATTTAGGCAAAGGTATATTTCAAGTACAAACTATGGAAAATTAGGAGCGAGAATAAAACTGGGAATAAAAAAATTAAGAAGTTTCGGGCAAGGTGCGGAACTGGAAAATGGATGGATATTAAAGGAAACAGGTTTTTCGCCGATGGCCTGGGTTGAGGATGGAATACCCCCTCATTATAAACTGGTTCCGATGTACTCGTAGAAGGAACAAGATGTTGAGGGAGGCCAGCGGTGATTAGGGTGGATGTCCTGCCTGAGGTAGCCTTCTGTAAAAACATCTGTAATTAGTGAATTTGAAATATTTTTGAACAGATTAGCAGGTACTTATTGTAATTTAACTACTTAAAACATGAATATTAATTAAATACAAGTCTGCAATTGGTTATAAAAAACACTAGGGGAGACCGACGGGAGTTGAAACCGAGGTGAGTTGAAACAGTAGCGATTTTTCGGAACTTAAAATCGCTAGCGATTTGGCAACTTAGCTTATAAATCACTTTCCTCTGCTCGCAGAAATGTCAGTTCGCGTCAGTGGCGTAAGTCGCGCGGTTATGGAGTTCTGTGTGCCAGGTGACATAAATCGTGAAAAGTAGGTTTTTAACGTTTTTTTATGATGCCTATATTTTCATTAGGGTTTCGTATTATGGCTTAAGTTATACATGTTTCGAAAGCTCATTAACTAAAAATTTATTGTGTATGTTTGGTGCAATTGATTTCTGTGTAGTTGCTTCTTGATTGTGGATTGATTAAAAATTGGGAGGTTTTTTCTTACCGAGGAGATTTGAAACAGGCTGTTTCAACTCACCTCGTTTTGCCCGACGAGGACAAAAACAAGTGAGTGGCATGATTTCCGCAGAGAGGGGAACATCGGTTATTATAGTACCTATTCTGCAGAAGAAGAAGAATCATTTTGCCTTTGTCTTAGAGCCATTTTCAAATAGCAGAGCCAAATAAAAATGGGCGCAATGTCTGGAATACAACAACGGGGCTCATGATACTTGCACAGGTGGGGAACTGTATGTTTGCCGCTACTGCTTGTCAGATTGACCCTTTTTATTATCATAATATTTTTATTTTTGACATTTGTGAGATTATTGTAACATAAATATTTGAAGAAATATTGATCAAATTATTTTATTTCAATGATTTATAATTTAAAACCATTTGTTTATCTCACTGTTATTTTAATTAATGTTAAGAATAGGACGTTATGGTTCTCTTAACTACTTTAGGAGTTGATTATTTGTATTAGACCTGTAGGTACATACTTAACTGATATATCTGCACAAAATGTTAATAAAAAAGTTTGTTTTGTACTTCAAAAGTTTAATTTTAATAAATACCTTTAAATTATATCATCATTTTTATTTTACAGACCTTAATACTTTTCAAAAATCACATGTATTACTTAATACTCTCCTCGACCCCTGTTTCAATTCACCTCAATATTAGGGGAGTTGAAACAAGTTGACTTCTTACGGTTAAGTGGGTTTTTGACCACAATATTTCACACTTACAATTTTTTTATGTTTACCATTAGCAAGTACAAGCCATTCGAACCCGTGACCTGAGTCTTGGAAGCTTATCATACCATACCAGTGGTAGAGATACCTCCAGTACCTTAATCAATTAAAATTATGACTTTAATTAATTAACTATGGCATTAATTTCATTCATAAACTAAAAGGCCCCTTTAGTGGCTCCAAAAAATAAAAACAGGAATTATTATTTTCAAAGTAAAGATATGTTTTTTTGGATACTATAATTTTTTTTAAATTATAATATTTATTGGAAAATTGATAGTTAAACTTCTATTGACCTTTTTTGAAGCGGTCTTTCATTATTTATTGACTCGAAATATCTGCTGAAACTAAAATAGTTGTATTGTAGATCTTTGATGTTAACATCTTTTTTCTTTTCATAATGTTCATTTATTGGTAAAATTTCCTAATTAATGATTTGTGGTTTTTCTTATTTTTTTTCTTCTTAATTTGGTCGATCATAAGAGATTTGTTAGATTGTACATATTAATAATTCGTTTGGTTATTCCTCGTTTTATTTATTAGCCTTATAGTCTAAAGATCCTCTACATTAAAAAAAAAATCTTGTTTAATGAGCTTTAATTTGATGTAAAATTAGTTGAGAATAGTGATGGAATAAACAAAGAATAGCCTTTGTTTAACAATGTTGTGTGAATTTCCTAAATTCGTTTTTGTACAATATGAATAGTGTGGAAAAGTTATATTTCGTACTGGAAATGGAACATTTATTCTTCATATAAGGAATTATTGAATATAATAATTAAGACATCTTGAAAGGGTTTGTTAAAATGGAAGAAAAAAAAAAAAAAAAAGCTCACGATTTAATAGTTAGAAAATATAAATGATGTAATCAGCGCTGAAATATTTGTTTCTGATGAACTCACGTCTGTAACAATTAAGATATCGTGAATAGGTCTGCAAATATGTTCTTTGAAGAATAGAAAATTTTGTCAAAACTGTCCTCTGTTTCTCGGGGACTCAGCACTAACAGAATGAACTAATCTTGACTATTGTTCAACCTGATCGATCATTGGCTGAAGAATTCTACTCTTAGAATAAATAAACAACTAAGTGGTAGAACAGCACTCAATCACATATTACAAATTGCCAACGACTGTGTAATTGCTTTAAGTAACTGTGTAAATGTTCTATGCACTGGGGTATTTTCAACTGCGTAGTAAAAGGAGCAAAGTAAATACGAATCTCTGATATACTTAATAATATTTTTTATAAATTTTATTCGGTGAATATTCTTATATAATAGCAGATAATAGCAGCCGAATTAAAGATCTGCGATTGTTTACCATATCCACCGTTTGAAATTTCGTTCAGTCGCATCAGTTCATTTGATTATTTTAATATCATTATAATATAATATAATATAATAAATTATAGTTTTATTACATACATACTAAATTTAGTGGATTCGTGAACCTTTTTCAATCAAAATGAATAATCTATCGTGAAGTTTGAGTCAGGTTCGACTTGTCACAATTTATTAGAATAAAATAAGATATAGGCTTACTGCCATTCAGAGTCTGGATAACATGATATATGTTGATATTTGTAACATAATATATTATGTATTTGTTTGGTACTTACAAAATATAGGTTGAAAAATTACCTACCTTTTCTCAGGCAGGGGCCGACCAGTATACCATACCGCATAGCAACATTTCATTCTATGACCTGATCTTTAAGAAAGATCCAAGTAATGCCAAAATAATAGCATGGAAAGATAACTTGTATCCAATAACCTAAAGAATGATTGATTTTTTCTGCATTATTTATGTGAAAATAAATTTTTGTTTGTTTTTATTCAACATCTAACCAAAGCAATAGTAACAAATTTAATTGAAACTTCTTTCCCTGGAGTACTTCTGCAAGTGGTAAGGTTTGGATTTACTCGAAATTCAGATGTGGTGTTATTTAAATTCAAATTAGCGATTCGAAGAATGAAATCATAATTTATATTATGTATTAAAAATTTTATTTGAAGTATCACGGAAGATAACATTTAGAGGACAAGTTTATCATGGTAGATAATGGATAAGTAGACTGGATAAAAAAAATTAAAAAATAATTTTTCTGCCTACATTAAATAAAATTTGCGGTATTATATATTTATATTATTATATATTTATTATAGATCAATAAATAACGAACAAATAGCAATTGTAATTAACGCTACAATAAGTAATGTTAAATAATATATTTTATATTGATACTCGTCTTCCCATTTCTGACATTTATCATTCAGAATTCTTTTGACTCTAATGGCTTCTTTCTGACAGCTGTCTGCTTCTTTTGTATGTTTATGATACTTCCTCATGATGATAACTTCATATCCTAGGTAGGAAAAAGTGAATTATTTATTTTCAATATCTTAAACCATTGGGGATGTGAAATGTTTGAAAATTAACCTTCGGATTAATTGGAATGGAAACCGTGGGTCTAGATATTTATTTAACGGATTTTTAGTTAGACATATTTTTCATAAATTAAATCATCGAATCTTATAATTTTCTCCTTCTTCCGTAGTAATCATTAAAAACCGTTTAATATTTTTTAAAATTTCATTTACGTAGTCTTTTTTATTTCTAAAAGCTATTCTGTCACTAATTTATTAACTTTAAATTTAATTACTACAGCTACTAAAAGGGGCTGAATGATGAAGATTCTTTTAAGATAATTTACATGAATTTTGTATTCAGTGTGTACATATATTTCATTAAATGCTTTGAAGCGTGTTCCCGTTCTAACGTAAAGATATTTCTAAAACTTTCATAATTTATTTAAGTCGGGTTTATTTAGAAATACTTTTAATGACTTTATTTTCATACTTTCAATAATGATGAATAATATTAATTTATAACGATTGCCTATGACCCTGCAGGGTAGAGGCAACAAAAAAACCAAATAAATATATAATTTATAATGAGTAGAATGAAAAATCTTTGCAGTGATATTGTGATTAAAGTTAATATCTCAAAAAAGCAGAACAAAACTTAATCGTCTGAAAGATCAATATGGGGTTTAAACTTTGTAGATCTAAAACTTTAATATTTGTTTTAACTGAAACACATTTTCGAATTGCAAATTTTTCATGAGAGGTGTTTGAATCTTTTATTCTTCATATTTAATTATCATCTTAAATTTCCCCACATCGGGATTAAATATCAGTATTCATTTGGTTCAGGAGCTGGTTCCAGAATTTAATGTGAGGTGGGGAGGGGGGCTAAGGGTCTTGGAGATTTGAGAGGTTATGTAAATATAGATTCCTCCCACAGGAAATATTTAAAGATTAATAATAAAACCTGCGTTTTTACAGTAATTTTAAGCAGCGGAATTGTTTGAATAATCCCACCATTTCAGAATTTTTCTGAGATTATCTACAGAAACATAACTACTTATGTTTTTATCATGGGGGCTAGTAATCAGCTTGAAAGCTCCGCTTCAATGAATTATTGCAGTTTTACAAAAAATATAACACCTGTGTTGGTTTAAATTGCAATAAAAATTTTTTACACAAACTATTAAAAATAATCTAGTAACTCCATTATATAACAGTAACTACCAGTGAGAAAATAGTGACTCAAAAGTAACCATATGCTTCGATATTCAAGGCAAGGTGTTCATATGTAGTCCGGAATGGAACATTCCAGAAAGGCCTAGATCATTCCCAAACATCAGGTAACGGTTCCAACAAATTCTAGAGCTTTTATTTGTAGAAGAAATAATTTATTTCTTAAATTACACAAAATCTTATTTTGTTTTATTATCCCATAAAAATATTAAAAAAAAAAAAATTAATGTCTCTAACTGAAAGAATAGTTTATGAACACTTATAAATAGTGTTCTTAGAAGATAAGAACTTCAAATTTGTGTATATGAATGTTTCAATATATCAAAAATTATATTGATTTCTATCTCTTTTCAACCTTTCTCAGCGCCATAATCTTTGGAACGGACATCCAATAAACCTTGAAGCTTGAGGTGTCAGCATGAAACGTCAGCTCTTTTGATCATCACAGTAAAAGGTGCTATCAAGCTAATAACATCTATCGGCGCATTTGTCTGAATAACTTACTGTTGTCTTATTGAGTGAGGATAAGACAACAGTAAGTAAAAAAAAAAAAAATACATTAAACAAAATACTAGTTAACCTTTTTAGGGGGATCATATGAATGAAACTTAATATTAATCGGCTGTGAAATGGACCTAAATAAGAATTTAGTTGGATTTCCGTTTGTATACACGTATGCAATAATTACAATATGGGTCTTAAAATATTTTAAAATAAATATTTCGGAAATGACCTTAAATAAAACAATGAAGACCTACTATATAAAATTATGGAATTATTTTTAAAACAAGTTATTATGAAACATTGATAATTTTTGAGACCAACTAAATTAGCATATTCGTATTAATTTTTCTATTTGTCAGCCCTTACAGATTCAGCCTATTTATAATATACACACTTACGGGACATATAGGGGATAGGGATCAGTGAAGAGCAGAGATTGGCTTAGAAGCGAACTCGGTGGCGGAGTAGATAGAGTACCGCGCATGTTACGCGGGAGACCCGGGTTCGACTCCCGGCCGAGCAAATCTCTTCAAAATATATGTGAGACTTTTCTATAATTTTCTCTCAATTATATATTTTTTAAGCTCCTGCTAGAGTACCATTTAAATCAAACCAGAATATATCTACATAAACCTGTCAGAAAATATATATTTGGCACAAATGCACTGTAATATGTTTGAGAGATTATTTCGCAGCAATCCTAAACATCTGGGTGCAAACCATCTGCGGTTCTGGCAAGCTGCTGCATAGTCATTTGCATAACGAGCTTACACAACTTGTGATGATTTGTAAACCGCTGAAGGGTAATGTACGCCTTTTGATAATTTTAAATTCTTTTTTTTTGTACGTGTTACTTATACTAACTATTTTATTTTCTTGTATATATTTATATGAGTTAAAGAAAGAACGACATTTGCTCATATATACTTATATCTTATATACTTACTGAAGACTAGGTATATTTTGTTAATGCGCATTTTTTTCAGGAAGTAGAAGTACGATTTGAATTTTCTTTTAATAGATAAACAATTTATTGTGGAAGGATTAAGGCTTTATGTAATCATGCGGTGAATCATAGTAAACATAAAATTTAATCAATCTCTAATAAAACGATTAAGCTTGTCTAGCTCCTTGCGTAAATATATTTGACTGCGTATTATCGCATTTTATCACATCGTATATAAGCACATTAGAATTCATACAAGAAAAATTTGTACGTATATCAACCTTAAAATATAGTCTGCACCGAACGAATATAAGTCTCCTTTGAGTGTTGAAAATATACTATTTTTATATAAAGCCCTTTTTAATAGAAAAACCGGCATACTTAAGAATCTATCAATTGATAATTATTTCTTTAATACAATTTTTTTACGAGTCAACAAAATATAATAAATCATTCTTTTTACTTAAAATACAAACTTCTGCTGAACTTACATCTTCTATTTAGTTTCATTTTTTTTTTCTAAAACCTCCTGTTTAACGCAGTTTAAAATATAACAAAACGTGACCTTTACCATAGGAAAAAAAAAAAAAAAACTGAGGCTGCGGTGCGGTTTCACGTGTTTAACCTTTGACTCTTGGGGTTTTAAGGATCGGTTTTACCCTTATCTAATTTCGCGCCCTCGGTTTTATTTAAGAGAATCTTATTGTTCGCCAATATAACCCTTAAACTTGTGTGAGAACAGTTAGCAAGAAATGCAGGACGTACCTAGGAAGTACTGATGGTTTTAAGATGACTAGGATAATGAGGTAGATATTACCTGTCGTTTATAATCCATCAGGAACCAAGTATGTATGTTCCTCTTCCTCTATAGTTAGTTAGTCATTTTAAATTAAGATTAAAAAAAAAATAATGTAAAGAATGTAAATCAAATTTTATATTTAAGAATATTTCAAATAAAAAATAGAGTTTACACCACTTTCGCTAATCGGTAATTCTCTGATCACAGACATTAGTAATTATTACCTAAAGTTGTTAGTAACTAATTTTTTTTAAAGTAACTTTTACAATACTTTACTCCCTTCAAGAATTATATTTTCGATTGTTTCTAAGTATCTAAATAAAAAATAAACTGTCAAAAATACAAATTGAGTTAAAAATACATTATTGAGCTAAAAAGTCGTCAAATAATTATTAATAACAAAATTATTGTTGAAGTTGCTGAATTCGTGCATAAGTTTCTGACGATTCTAAACCTAAATCACCCAGTATTCAACATTTTCTATCTTATTCAAAATTTTGATGAATCTTAAAAATTCCAAATACGTTTTGAAGTACAAACGAATACTTTCTAGTCACACCAGTTTTTTTTTTGTTTTTTTTTCCAAAAAGTCAGTAAAAATTGCACTTTTTAAAATAAAAACTAAAATTTATTTATATCATGGGTTTTCTCCGTAATAAAATCCTCCAATCAGTAAGGGACTAGACGTATTAAAAAACAATAATATTGATTGAATCGATCTTCATAATTTTTTATAGAATCTTTAAAAAAAATTTGGAATGATTTTTTTTTTTTAATGTGCACGAGTTGTGCTTAAAGTTTTAGAATTCTTATTAGAGAGCTATATATTTTTATTTTTATATATTTTTACAGCCCTGATTTCTTAAACTCGCACTAATTATAGATCAATTTTATATCCTTTCTGTTCCCACCTTGATTCCGCATACAAATATATTTTTGCAATATCTATTGACCCATCCACTCTGTTGAATCATGCCAATTGTTGTTTTCCCGCAATCATATATGTGGATCTATGAATGTTTTAAAATGAACCCTTCAGTGATTGATGCATTTTCGGTCTAACACTCCATTCGGAGTAAATTTTCATTCTACACTGGTTAAAAGATGGCTATATAGTATAGGGGCACTGTATGGGTATGCTTGATATTGTACAGTAATAATAATAATAATAGTAATAATAATAATAATAATAATAATAATAATAATAAATTCTTTATTCATTTGTTCTGGGACGTGTCCCTTAAGAACAAAATTATATACAGCTATAAAAAATAAAAATACCTAGAGTACATCGGCATTCAACTTAAGTATTCAACTGGTCGAAAGAAGGTTTTGAATTATTCCAGACAGATCCAATGCCACGTTACGAGATCACATGTTTCTTCCGTGATTTAATACAAAATAATATTGCAATAGGACAAAATAATATTACAACCAAATGTGTTCTTCTCCATTAAATTTGCCTTTTTCGTATATTACTTAAAAATTATTTTTAGAAATATTATCAATCATTGGTTAAATTGTTGGCTAAAAGGCAACACTTGTACACATTTCTCAGTCTGCAAAAAAACCATTACAGTAGGTATGCATGTACTTCTTGATTAAATTTGTGTTGTTCTGTATAAATATTCCTATGTTATATTCTCTACCATCAGTTCGAAAAATAATGTTTACTATATTTCTGAATATATTCTGCAATTAATAAGAAAGTATAAATTCCCTCTATTTCATTATTATTTATTTTATTTATTTTTAACCTGCTATTTTATTTTTTAAATTCCAGTTCACTACGTGGTACAGTTTTCCATCTTGCCATGCATACGCCTTTGCTGTATAGTCTAATTATCGCAAAGGGGATGGGTATAGTGAAGTATTGCGCACGTTCTATCTCGCTTCCCCTTACTGTAGCACTAATTAACACGTAAATATTATACTTGTTGGTATGGAATAGGTAAGGCCGAGTGGGCAAACGCGTCAGAAAATACGCGTTGCCCATGGGCCATATGCCATGGCAACGTTTGGTTGAGAACCGAAACATAGCAAGTTCAAAACCCGGAGCCAGGGGAAATTTAATAATACTCGGCATCAATCCCCCACCCTTTCCCCTGGCCCGGTAAACCCCGTATAGCCTAACAGGCGAGGAAGGGGAGGACTAAGAAAAAAAAAAAAAGATATGGAATAATTCGAGAAGTAATAATTTAAAATTACTAAGTTTATATTACTAATAAAATGAATTATAAAATTTAATTAATATCATGTATAATATAATATAATGCCTTGCAAACACTCAACTACAATAAAATGAAGAAGACCAAGATGATAGAAATGTTTAGCTTATTTGCTATCTGAGAATATTAAATTATACTCATGTTTTTTTGATATAATGTTTCACTATTATCTTTGCTGAGTAATTGATAAGTCCTTTTTTGTGTGTTATTCCGACTGCTTAGTCGATAAGTCTAAGTATTTATCTCTTATTTTTTTTTTAATCTGTCGTGTTTTTAAAAAATGTAATTATTATTAAATAATATTCTGAAACAACAATTAAATTGATTCTACCCGCACCAAAAATTAGGCTCTCTTCACAAATAAACCTCTGTTTTGTAAATTTGCGAATATGATGTTATTAACTTGTTATACTTAATGTTATACTTAATATGTTAAAATGTTATACTTAAATGATGTTATACCTGTTCTCTTTTCCATAGCAACTCGAAATTAGTGAATATGCAAAGTTAGTAATGATCAAACACGGTAGGACTCATTTATTTAACCATCTCTCTAAATTTTGGAAATAAATAAGTTGCAATTCATTAATATTATTTAAATGTTTAAAACTTCCACCTTCAAGAGCAAATATTTGTATCCTGATCCTATACACTGTCTTGTTTTCCTGTCCATCTAATTATATGTATTGAAACTTCTCAGAAGAAAACGTAGGAAAGCTTCTGATAAACGTGTTTTCGTTACCCATTTGTAATATTGCTTTAAAATTCTCAAAATAACGAATATTTGCAATGAACTAATTCATAAATTAAAGTGCTAATATTATCATGAAATGATTGTAGAACCATGAATATAAAGTCCTAAATTTTTGTTTGTACGTTGATCTATCCTTATATTACACAATAGTATGAGTAAGGTGATGATTTCAATATTTTAATTCAGATATAACGGCCAAATACTAATATATTCAAAGTTTTTGAAGATATTTACATTGATTCTTATAGATTTTAATAAAATATTGTATTATAATAATAAAAATGTGAAGTAATGTTAGAAACTGATGTTTCAATTGGTTTAACGTAGCTTCTTTAATTTGGAAATAACAATTTGAAAAATTTTATAAGGAACACGTCCTTGAGCGTGACTTTCCGTTTTAAAAACTAATATAAGACTTTTTTTATTGACAGCTTAAATGGAATTCTTTCATTTAACACTGGCATAAGACAGTCTGGCTCTCAGATACCACGATTCCTGGCCTTGGGAAAATTGCCTTTGGAAAATCTCGCAAACTTTTACAGAATCGATTATTTTTGAAGTGTAAATGGATTCAGCTTATTTGATTTAATAAGGATCGACCCTTACCTCGAAATCGATAAAAATGATCTCAGGATTGTCCGGCTCTCAGCTAACGAATAATCTCCTATGATAGATTGTATTCAATAAAAAATATGTTTTATTTTCGGTTGGCTGTACATACTTTGTAGTCACCTCAACCACTCCTTTCCACCTCTGCTTATCTTTGGTTGCTGTTTTCCAGTATGATGATTCTGTTTATCCAACTACATACCTATTGGCCTACCACGAGGTCTTTTGCCTACTATTGAGCGATTCATTGTCGCGAAAGGGCTTCGAGCCTCACTCGCGTACTAACTCCTATCCATAAAAGTTGTGAAATTGTTAAGTGAAATACGTTCTTTGATTAAAATGAAGACTAAGGGATATGAGACTACTAACAACAGAAAACATGACAAGCGGAACTACCGAACAATTTCAGTTAGCCCCGTCCGATAACCAGACCATGGGTCTGTTTGTGACAGTAATAAAGTTAAAGGGTTCAATACTGTTCGACGGCCGCCTAAGCCAGTAAACGTGGCACAGTGGTGACAAAAGAATTGTTTTGCATATTTTATGAGGCACCATCGCTCATCCTAACCAATGCTAGGATTACCTGCGAGTTAAACGTTCCTACTATACTTTGATGCTGTGCTCCATGAAAACGTTCATGACTGGATTCCTCGGTTAAGCCTGTGTGATTTATAACTGCTGAAGCTTCTAACATCACTGTCAAAAAATTATCTTTTAATGCTATGTAACCTGTAATGAATATGGACTAGAATCATTAAGAAATAAATAACGGCCTTAGTAAAAGCTATAGGTGAATTCAATTTAACCTTAAGCTGGATATATGTATTCAGCAAACCACCGAAAAACACAAGTAGTGTGTGTGGGGTGAGTATCGTCTAAGTAACGCATTCGAAACTTTCTTATGCTACAGAGAATTTCTGTGGTATAAACTTTGTTGGATCTATTTTTATTTAAAAAAAAAATAGAGTAAAAAACAAATTACTATAAAATATATAGCAACTCTTTCGTCTGATTGGCTCCTTCGACACTCTTTTGATTTCCCTCAACAGAAAATCTACATTACTAAATACTGACGCGACATTGTCATTGTTTGGATTCATGTTCTAAGGTTGTGAGAAATTACATTCTGCTTGTTTTAAAATGTAGTAACTCAATTTTTTTTGTTGACCACTGATGATGTCTTTAGCGAGTTTTTTAATAGATAAATTCCGTAATTAAAAAAAATATATTCTTCATTGATAATATAAAAAAAATATATTTTTATAGGATAGGATTGGTATAGGGAACCCCTGCTTTTGACTGTAAATTGAGTAGTTTTAACAATGTTAGTAAAACTTTTACTGGATTTACTTAGCGTAACCCAAAGTAAGGCACGCGGTCGAACCACTGCATTAGCGAGGACTGTAATGGGGGGGGGGGGGGGCTCCTGGAATTAGGCTCAACAAACATCAGCCTAATGACAGCGAAAACAGTTCTACCCTCGGGATACAGCAGCACCCACTCCTCGCCCGTCTTATCTTGGAATTTCCTTGCTTTGGAAATAGTTTCTATCGTCGGGGACCTGATTATATCGTGTTAATTTTGTTTTGATATGTTTAATGATATGAGCAATAAGGAAAAATTAATCTTCTTAGGCTCCCATATTTCTCAAGCTTTACTCAATCCAATTGATCACCAAAATACGAAAAAAATATTCCGATATTCTTAATTAGCTCATTGATGACCCAGCAACCATAAATTGATCCGTATTGACCTGGTTCATTTAGCTAATTATTTTTATTAGATAGAAAGCTTTCTTTGTCAATAGACCCTTGCTGGGCTACGTAATGATAAATTTTAGTGATGGTTTACATAGGTATAAGATTTTTCCTTTATTTTATCTAAAGTATAACTTCAATGAAATAAGGTCATAAAAAAAACAATTATAATAATAAAAAAAAAAAAGAACCCTCTCTAAATTGTATTTTTCAGTTTTTAGTAGGCATTTGAAACGTAGATTACTTTTGAGATGTAGCTATATATTAATCTAGTGGTAGTAGTTAAATGGTGCATCAAGTATAGATGGTAGATGATTGGTTCAGCGCATCTTATTTATAGAGGAAGAGGGGATGTTTGGGTGCGCAGTCAAAATAAATATCACTAATATGTGAGAATTACATATTTTATCTTTGCCAACGTTTCGACCCAAATTTTAGGTCATCATCAGGGCTCTTTGACGTGGCGGGTTCCGAATGTAGACAAAACCATTTGGACGCCCTAGTCAAAGAGTCCTGATGATGACCTAAAATTTTTGTCGAAACGTCATCAAAATAAAGTAGTAATTCTCACATATTACATCTACGGTCAGCTATCTTTTTTTTTTTTTTTTTTCTATAAAACGAAAGAATTTTATTTTACATTATATTGACTATATGGTAGTAATTGAGATCAATAATAAAAAAATGAGTGACCGATAAAAAAAGGATAAATAAATAATGGGACAGCATTCTCTCCTCCTGAAATTTCTAAAAAAATATTATTGGTCCCCTATTTATATATGGGTGCAATGCAAGTGAAAATAAAATAATAAAAATTTTAGTTTATATAAAAACTCACTTGCTGTGATTTGTCATTTTTTTAACCTTTTTTCCGCACTTTGAATATTGAAACCCACCGAAAATGGTTCTCTCCCAAAATTTATAACCCTGTAAGAAATGTGCTCCCACCCTCTATCAAAGCGCCTATGTTCTCTACTTCTTTGGTGACTGCTCATATACTCAAAATATATTATATCAAATCAACCCACAGATATAGTATAGAGCCATCATTATAATGGTTAATTATCTGCATGAGGTGTTGAGGACAGGAAGAGATGGCTTTCTGTAAATTTATAGATTGCAGTACCGGGGAGGATCTGAGAAACTTTACCTTAAATGTCGAATATGTAATTTGGTTGATATTTCGTTTTGCTATTTAATTAGTCAAAAACTATTTAGCACCTCGTTTCACCTGATGTTTGAACAAGTTTTGTGTCTCTCCCATCGGAATCTGTTGGCTGTAGGTTGGCGACCTCCGAGGCAGCATCCTGGATCCCCGTCGGGGGGGTGAGAGATATATCGCCCGGTTACAGTGCGCAGCTGATATGTTAATGCATGCAAATGTATCCATACGTGTACATATAAACTGTGCCCTTATCGCCGATCCTGGTCGTGTAGAACCGGTTGTCATCGCAGTCAGCGCCCTTATGAATGGCATTTGCATGGGAATCGGATCCCATTTTATTGCTTGAAGAATATGGCTGCGAGAACTTTTATTTTTCCGGCCTATGGAATCGCTTATAAGGATGTTCCTGGATGAAAGCCTGATCGGAATCTCATACGTTTTAAAAGGACCCATTCAGCTATCTACGAGATGTGACTTATGAATATCCATCTTATGAGTGGTTATGTCACTTTTATACTTGGACTCTAAGGACTTTTTTTAGCAATATTTATTTTATACTTGCTTTGCCCAGCCACGCTTTGCTGTGGCTTACTCTAATGTTAACTTATATAAGGAAAATAAATAAGACATTTCGGTAAAATTTACCCCTAAACATCATTAAACATTATAGAATACTTAAAACTACTGTGGGAAAGGGAAGGATTATAAAGTTTTACTGACAATTTAATAAATAAAGATAGTTTATAATAAATAAAAATAAATACATTCTTCTACTGATCAGAAAGGGAAGTCGTGTATTCCTAAACTTAATGAATGGTTAAATTCAATCACTCGCCATTTGAGAATGAGTAGGTACACAGACTATGTCCGATATAATTGTTGGTTAAAAAAAAAAAAAATTCGTACCATTTCTTCGAATTTTTTTCCCGTAATTATAACTTGCCAAACTTAGATAAAAGTTCTTTTTAAAAATATAAAAGCACAACGAACGTTCACAAAAGCCAATCAATTATTCAGTGTGAATTTTTGTTTTTTATATTCAGTATTTTCAGTTATGTACTGCATTAATGTGTTACATAACAGTACTTTGTCGGGGGCATTTAGTTAATTTCTGATTTGACTGCGCTCTGCATTGCCTTATCTCCAAAATGAACCGCTAGATCTCCTTCCTCTTGCCTACTCAATTTTACTTATAATGAAATAAAGCCCATGGTGCCGCAGTAGACGCCTTTAGATGACCAGAAATCTTCCAGTGGTTAAATCGCCCCAGCACTTCTGGATATAATCTTATCTGAAATTAGTAAAGTCAAGTATATCTGACGAAGCTCTTTAATATTTATTTCTCCTTTCGGTCTAGCACTTTACGCTTATTGCATAAAATACAATATTACTGCCGAGTACCTAACAGAAGTATCTACTATCTACAATAATAGTTCTCAACATTTGTAGACCTGTGCTTACCTCTAGTGCAAGATTATGGTCGTGCTCTTCCATGCAGCCATAAAACGATAAAGTTTTATTAACAAAGTTGCTTTTTATTCCTCCTATTTCAACATTTACAATATCAGATTTTAGGATAATTAAGGAGAAACCTATTGTAATGAATAGTTCATCTTTCTTAAACGAATAGTTGTATAGTACTGAGTAAGTAAGTAAGGAATTTTTTTCTGTAAATTTCTTGAACGGTTATGTAACGCCTGTAATGGGACAAATTACTGACGTGCAACCTTGGGACAAAACGTGTAATATTCTATTAATTTATTATTATGCATTTTTGTTTTATTGCTGTGCAAGAAAGAACAACAATTTTGTAAATGGTAGCAATTTGAAAACGTGATACATCGAGTGATATCATTTTAAGCGTTATACTTTTGACAAGAAAAAGAATAAATAATATTTCTGACTTAAACCACAAAAACGTTTTTTTAAACCCTGTTTTGTGATATTTTTTGATCTAGCATTAGATAATTTTTATAATGATGACTTTCGAAAAGGTCATCTATCTTTTATACTGTAATAATTTTCTTTAACTCCTCGTACTTAATAGTTGGTATGAAATTGTTTTCTTTTTTTTTTTGTCAATGAGTTTTGTTTATTAAATCATTAAACCTGGCAATAATGACTGAACCTGTTTCAGAATTGTTTCAATTTTATAATTAAAATAAATTAGATATAAGAACTCTTGTCATAATAGACAAAAAGTTAAAATATTCTACTCTATTTTTCCCAAATCAACAAAATTGATCTCTACAAAAAAATTAGATACGCACATGTACATATTTAAACCCTTTCTGGACAAACTTCTTAGCCAAATTTTTGAAATTTGCTGCAGCAGGTCCCAGGGTACATAAATAATAAAATTATACATACCGATTTACGCCATCGAACTATTTCAAAGCTGATACGCACCTTTAATTCTCATTTTATTATAAATTACACGGACAACACACTATTATATGGCCACATGTGACACACCCATTAGATGGATTTTAAAAAGAATCTGGATGAGAGACCTTTTCTCTTGAATTAAGGAATACATTCCAATAAGATGTGATGCTAAACACTTTCGTTTCCCATACCATGTTACACGATGCAAATCTGATTTACTGATCAACTGCTTTGCTTTCAGGTTAGAATAAAAAAAATTAAAAGAAAAAAAATGATAAAAGAATTGAGCTTAAGTAATTGTATTAAGTTCCACAAAAATAAATTTATAGAGTAATATAGTTTCCAGTCGATGGAATAAGTACAAATAACAGAGTAGTTTCTACGTTTCTTTTTAATGCACTAGAGATCTTATTTTCTTTCTCGGCGAAAATATACTTTCTATCGTTCCCTTAGCTTTTTCCTGGATCAGAAGTCCTTGGGACCAAGACAAGGAAAGAGCTCAATATAGAAACGGAATTCGATAGCTTCAATCTTGAAAATACTTCCTGAAGTATTGGATGGCAATCTAAAAATAGTGGAAGAATAAAAATATTATTAGGAATTTAGCTTCACAATTTATTAACTGCAATAGTTCAGTTAGTCAATAATTGAAACCAGGGCACAAAGCAACAATTAATTGCTGCTATATTAAGAATAGCCTTAAATTAATTGTCTATAAAACAAAACATTACATATATTTTTTTTTTTTTTTTTTTTTTTTAATTTCCCTCCGAATTTCATTTTCTGATTCATTCAAGAAAATAAGAATTTTATGACTTTAATAACCTCTTATTAAGCTCATTATATTATATTAAATTGCATTACCCTCTGGAATATTAATAGCTGTTTCAAGGAGAAACACAGATATTTCACAAAAATCCTATGAATCCATTTGCTTTTTGTATCGTATGTATAAGTTTTAAAAAGTAAAAAAATGATCACTTTTTAACACAAATCTTATGCCTTGAGCTTCACAGTCAAGACAAAGATCAAGACCCAGACTAATTGATCCAGTCTCTCGCTCCTTACATGAAGTCTTAAAAGGACTGGTCTAGAAGGTTCCAGACCCCCGTGGAATCATCCAGGTCGACCTCGAACGATCTAGTCCCAAACCCGTGATCTGACGTTTCGCTCCAACCGCTAGTTCGTTCCAACAAAAGGTCTGGGATTTTAAACCATACATTGTTTTTTTTTATCTAACAATTTAACGTTACAATATATATATTTTTTTACAGACTATATAGCTAGTCTTAATGCAAATTTAGTTCTTTTTTTAATGGCGAAAATTGAAAATTCCTTTCTCTTTTTTATAACCTTTACGAGAGATTTTCAATAAAAAACAAAACTAACACTTAAAAAATTGCAATAAAAGCGGTTAATCGAAAAGAGACGAAATATACCAAGCCTTTTATCGAATTTTTTTGTAGGTTATACGATGTTGAATCGCTGGTATCTCTTAGAACTTACTTATCCGAAACAACCTGTACATTTTATTAGATGTTCTCCATTAGGTTGACAGGAGATTCCCTAAGTTCCATTTCGGAGTTGGCTGAACATCAATCTCGGACTCGCAGAGGCTCATTACTGTTTCAGTCAAATTGTTTCCAGTGATGACGTATTTTAGGTAGGAAACAAACTCCTGATTATCAGAGTAACATTTTGTTAGGCGTAATCATCATCTGCGTTGCAAGCCTTTATACGAGATTCGCGATTAGTCTGTCATTAGTGAGAGGGAATAATTTGTTTGTTGCGAATGATTTGATTGTCCCAAAGCAATCCCGCCTAAAATACGCACACATCCCTTTGAATATTAAATTTACAATCAAACCTCTTAAATGATGGAACATCAAAGTTGTTCAAACATTCGCTTTGTGTACGTAGTATACTCGAAGAAATGAAAATGGCCCTCAGAGTAAAGGAATTCAGTATTAAAGAAGAAACTTCTCAGAAGTCTGTGGATTATGAATCTCTCTGTGACTTATGGATTATGGACACTTTCCTTTGTTCTTTCAAGCTTTTTATTCTTATTTTATTTTAGCTTTTTATTCTTAAATTATTTTTTCTTTAGAAGATTAAGTTTCTTTTGTTATTGTGAAAGTTATGTTTCCTATCATTATTATTCTAGATGAGCTAGAGCCCCAGCGCCAAGATTTCTTCTTGTCTAAAACTAGTTCTGCAAAACTGAGATATTTTACCTGTCTTGCTTTTTTTTAAGTCCCAGCTGCGTTTTTATTCGTAATTTCTGTTTATTTTGTATCGGGCCTTCCAAAGTACTTCCTTAAAATGAATAAATACAAACAGCTTATTTAAAATAATTTTTATAGATCATTGTAGAATTTTCCAATTCGTAAATTTTCATTTCAACATTTTGTAATAGCATTTTCGAAACAATTCTATTTGTTTATACTGCCTTATCAGATCGTATGTATAAAAACAGTGTAATATACTTTAAAAAAATAGTAAAGTTTGTAAAAAAAACTTGTATACAAATTAAAGTAAAGTTTGGGTAACGATGATTATCCTAAGGTTATCTGTGACTTTGTAAATGTTTTTACTCATTTTTCAAACACATTTGAAGAACATATATCCAAATAATTTATTTCAAACTATGCAGTTCCATTAATTAAATGTATTAATGAAATATCACTTTCAAATGCTTGTTTCACGGTAAGTATAGAATGTCTCCCATATCTTAAGATGTGGAAGTAAAGACGTCCCACCCAAACAGACGTTTGTTTTTTTAATTATTTCCTTCTCATTAATAAATTAATAACTGGTCGTTTTTCGTATATATATATATATATATATATATATATATATATATATTTATAAACATGTATAATTTTGTATATATGATCAAGTTATTTGAGCATTCAATATTTTTTTTTCATCATGTTGATTAGAATATAAGAATTGGAAGACACTTTAAAAAGTTGTGGCGGTTGGGCAACTCCGTATTGAACTGTGTCATGGGCGAATGGATCAGCAAGTTAGGAAATGTGCATTCATTATAGTGGTGAGCTCCTGTCGGAATAGGGGCGGATCTAGCTTAGGTGATCTTTGGCTTAAATATATATATATATATTTTTTTTTATTTTTTTCTGTGTTTTACCTCAAACAACAATGATATTATTGAGTATATCGGTCCTCTTGCTAACTCGCTTGATGTAAAAATATTGCACAAAAATGACGTATGAGTATAATGAATGTGTTATGTTGTATTCAAGATATTTTGGAATGAAAGGTTTAATGATTTATATGATATTGCTGGCACGATTGATTACCATTTTTTATATTTATTGAAATTTCCAGGCATATTGAAACTAAAAGAATGTGAACAAAAAGAAATACGGCATGAACTGACTCGTTGTGTTACGAACATTAGTAATTCTGATTTATCTGATCTTTTCAGAGATCTCTGAGCATTATCGAGAAAAAAGGAGGGTCACATCGGCTACACGTAGAGCATTTAGCATTATTTTATTTGTGACAAAAGAAGGATAAGTAGAGCTAAGGCTTAGGTCCAAAGGATTGGACACGAAAATTATTTGATGATTTAGCTAAGACCTATTGCTCAATTTGGGTATGTAAATAGCCGGTTTTAACCAAGGAGAAATACCAGTTATATCCAAATAGGCTAAAAACTTTTTAAATGGTTGCATTCTAAACATTTAATTATGGCTTCAAAATTTATTACAACAAGAGATGATACAAAATCAAATTATTGACCTTCGGTAGGCCTTTAATTAAAATAACCGAAATATGTCATACTATTATCCTCTAAATGAGCCTATTGTAAATTATTTGTAGCTTTGAGGATATGTATAATAAGTTGTGTTGGCATTAAAGTAGTGTTGTTTTAGTTGTATCAACACTCTTAAGTGTTGCTTTTTTTTTTATTATTAGGGTAGGTCTAACATGAAAGATATTAATGCATAAGACAAAATAAAATTTTTGTTTATTAAAATGGAAAGAACTTCTATTGTTTTAATAAATAAATAAATGTTTAGATTTATAGGAAAACAGAATTTATAAATAGCCTGAAGCTAGTGTTCGTTGATAACTTTATGATTAGTGTTCAGACAAGACGCTATATTTTATAATGAAATTATTGAAAATTATTTTTAAATACCAAAAACGTCTGCACATTGTCCACATTGTTTACAATATTTATTATGATTTATTCTCTTGTGCTACCTTTTTAATCCAGATTAACATATTTATAATTTTTCTTAAGTTTTTTTCCTAGGAATAAGCAAAATTTTTATCTTTCAACACTGAAGAAGACTGGATATGGATATTATATATATGCGTATTCTTACACGCTCCTTTTACACGGTGAAAAAAAAAAAATCCTGAATCTTTTTCGGCTAGAAATTCATTCGATCTATAAAATTAGTCAAAAGTCATTACATGAAGATTCCGATTTGTTTACAAACGGTGAGTGTAATGCCAAAGTGTTCCAAGCGCCATAGTGTATATTGAAAAAACTGAAATTAAAGTTGAATTTTGTGAAATAGGGTTGTGTTTATTTCTCTCGCTTTTGAAGTAGAATTTATTTCACTTTGTCTTCTATATTATTCAAATATAAAGCAGCATGATCTAAAAAAATAACAATCAGTAATTTTAAACAATAAAATAAAAAAATATTAAATTCGCTTGGCGCTTAGTTCACTATAGTTTTACACCTACCAAATAAATGTCATTAAGCTGTCGAATGGAGAAATATGAACGAAGGAAGGGGCGGCTAAACTAACCTTTTCAGAAAATAAAATCTTAGTTCCGTTCTTGCCTTCTCTTTAAACATTTTATCTGTTTATTTGTGTTTGAAAGTTAACGCACCATTAAATTAGGAAAATAGGTAGGTTATTTTGGTTGTCCCTGAGTTACTAATTAGGTTGGTAACTTTGCTATCAGATCGTTATACATTTACCATTGCTTCATTACTGCTATCGCTAAAGATAAGTTTCACTGGCTTGCTTGGAGTTCTAACAAGAGGATAGTTTTAAGCCTCTATAAACCTCAAGCGGATTATTCATTGTTATTTTATTTTACTCTTTTAAATTATGTTGTTGAAGCTGGGAACTAGACACCCTAGTTGCTCTGGGTTAGTTTAGAGGTCGGTGCTATCACCTGTGAAGCTATTTAATGCAAATACTTGGCTGTACAACGCCTCCTGAATACATTACTCGCTCAGACTGTTCCTCTTGGGAATAGAAACAATATTCGCTCATTTTTCTCTTCATTAGTTGCGTATTCAGTTTCCTTGTGCTGTGAATACTCATCAGTCCTAAGTCCTGCGTCATCTCTTCCAAGTATCGATGCGAAATTCAACTCGCTTCTCTATTTATGATTAAAAATAATATAGGATGGTATATTATCAGGATTTTCAGTCAAAGGTTTTTTATTTGGAGAGCCTACGTTTCGATCCACATGTAAGTAAATACATTCCCGAATTTGATATAATAGCAGCAGCGCATTTTTGAGTTTATCATCACGATATTGTATTGTTACAGATTCTTAAGTTCACTAAAAGACTTAATTTATCCCCAATATACTAAAAATCTCTTCAATTCTCTCCTTCCTAATCATTTAATGAAACTTGGGTGTTTCGTTTAAATTTATATTGGTACCAAGGCATGTGGATATCATCGGTAACGAACTGGCTGACTAATCCTCAAGAAAAGCACTGGAATGACCTTAAGACAGAAAATCTCTTAAGAAAGAAATTAAAGATGCTTACCAATCCATTTTGGACCATCGAACAAACACGAATTTATAAAGAATAATGCATAGTCCTGGAAGAACCTTCCATCTGCAGATGCCGTAGAGAGAAGATGTCTTATTGATTCGGATTAGAATGGGAATTAAGGTACCTAAAACCCCTTAAATATTCAGAAAAAATATATAAACAATATAAAAAAAAAATAGAAATGGGAAATCTTGACTGTTTTTTCAAAAGCTCCGCACAGCAATAATTTTACTAGATTAAAATATATTTTTCATTCCTAAAAGATAGTATAATACTTTCATTAACAGAAAGAACAACTTATTATGTTCAGGAAGTGAGGTAGTAGTGTAGCTAGTTCTTACACAAGAGCCGATTGCACAATGCGTGATCCTTAACCATTCCACTACCTTCACGTCCTTGGGCAGCATTTCAGTCTCTTCTTCGAATTTCTTCATACCAAGAAGAAATATTTGGAACGAGAGATTTATCGTAAAAGGGAACTTTCAGGGGAAGATATAAATCAAGCTGTGCGCGATTGCGCCCAACGTCACCCAAGCCATTGTGAACATGACAACAAGTTTTGGCAATCCATTTGAACTCCTTCTGAGGATATTCGTCAATCTTGCGGACCTACTCAGCGAGATAGCGGTACTGAAGCTCGGTCAAGTCATCTCGAACGTGCTGGGCTATTCCTTAAATTTAACTTGTCTGCTAATTACTCAGGAGTCTTAATTAGTGTCAGATTACAAAATTAATGATGCGAAATTCCGTTAAAAACCGCGTAATATTCGCAAGCGAAAAATTGACATTATGAAAGTTTGAGCCAAATATACACTGTATGGTTTTTGCACTAGTTCTCCTTGAGATCAAACATAGCAATGCGCGACGACTTATTTTTTTTATGTATTTTTTAATCATTGACCATAAATGGAAGATGTCAGAATAATATAAAATCATCAGAATTTGCGACAGTGGGCGTATACATGCAACTTATCCTTAATATGTAGGATTGGAAACGTGCAGTAAACCTTATGAACGAAACTACTAAAGCCTTACTACTTAGTTATTTACATCTAATGCCTATCTTTTCAACATAGTTTTTATTTTTTATGAATTGTAGCCAATTATGCTAGAACTAGATCTAATTTAATAGTGAATTTTTAAATCTTTATAGAATCGACTTTAAAAAGAATAGGAATCTGCCACTCAGATCAAGCTACCTGTACTACCTAATGGTGGCCCCATTGAATGGAAATTTTTCCTTATAACTCAAAAACCATTAATCACAAACATAATTTTATTCTCTCAAAAACGAAAGAGCTTACCAGTTCACGTCGAACGATTTATTTTAATTTAACATTGAATAGGTAGTTTCAGCATCAGGCTTGTATTTAAAAAGATATATTCATTTCAGACTTGCATATAACTGACGAGTTAATTTTTATAATATTTCCTCTGGAAGATATGCATTACTAAGGCAATAATTAACATCCTAGTGCTTTTCCAATTTGTCCTCTTCTATTTCTGTGGATTCTTTCTAGGCCTTATCGTGTACTAAACATTAATTTTGTAGAAAGTATTTTTATTTTATTTTTTAATATTTAACAAAGCAACGATATTTGTTTCCATTTCAATAGCTGTGTTTATTTTACTAAAGTATTTATAAAAAAAAAAAAAAATAAAAAAAAAAATAAAATGGTTTCATAATCCTCTCAGTCCTCAATGGAGTAGTATACTCTCAGACGTAGGCGTAAGGCCAAGGTTATTTTTGTAGTAAGGCTGTTTATTTGGGCCCAGACCTCCTTTGTTTAGTGAAAGTTAGTTATAAGTTGTAAATTATTGCATAAAATCATTTATTATGACGAAACTGTAATATATTATTATCGATCTTTTATTAGTTTATAGTTAAAATTTTGTTAGTTGTGGATAGTCTAAAGAATGGATTTTCCGTTTATTGAAGCTATATATATATAAAGCATAATTTATTATTGTATTAGGAAAGTCTAGATCATTCATTTTGTAAAAACAATAGCATCAGTTTTGTTTATATATGATTCGTTTTTTAACAATTTTCTTTAATCGATTGATAATTACGTCTATTTCTTTCGAAAAGAATAAGAACGGTGTATGTGAGAGCAATAGGATTCTGTACATTAATAATGATTCAGTCACTTTTGTTTCAATTTGTTCACCTAAATATATATATAGCTTTCAAGACAACTTCTCTTTAAAATTAGTAACAAATTTATCTGTATGGATCAAACATTTGCTATAATTTAAAAGAGGTTTTGAGGATTTTCATTCTAGTTATTTTTAATTTATATAATGTTAAGAAAGAAAGCCTTTGGTATAAGGCAGAGTAAAGCTTCTTAGAACTAACAAAATAGATGGATAAAAACAAATAGCCATGCTACTGGGAGTTGTGTATATACATACTAGTAACGATTAAAATATTACATTTTAAACATTATTCCACAATATTTTTTTTTCAATTTTACTCCATGATTACCAACAACTGATACAAAGAAATGCCATTTATACATCGAAATAAATTAAATGGAAAATTGAATCTTTCTTGATACAATTAAATATAAACAATATAAAAAAAAATATAGACATATAAATAAATCTAATGTTCTCCATATCCTTCCAAACATTCTTGATAACAAAAAATTAAAATAATAAGAAATAAATATATCTATTCATTTTATATGAAAGACCTAATCTTCAACGCTTCAACTATATAATTAAGTAAATTATTAAGTTTTTTGAGAGAGTCGATGTGAGGAAGAGCTGCTAGGCGATAGTCTTCTCTTCCAAGGGTGTATTGGTCTAAGTATCCCCGTCAGATAGGGATGTAGATAAGGCATCTCTGGGGAAAGTGTCATAGGCTGTTGCTCTTCCAGGCTGTTGCAAATCGTACAAACAGCCTCACAATCTATTCGGTAATATATCTATCCTTGATGTTGATGAATGTAAAGGCCTATTGTTCTCAGCTGACTGAAAATTCTCACTTCATTTATGGGACATATAAAACTCTCCTATTCCCAATGTACTAATGAGAAGGTAAATTGGGCAGTGCCCAGAATCAAGTATCCTGCTAAAATCCCTTGATTCTGGATTGCAAATCGATTTCTCTTCGAGGTCTGGCATACATCTTCTGGCCACCACCTTGCTTGCAAAATGAAAGTCAGCATTTCTTTCGAATGGAGCACCCATTGTATACATAAGACAAACTTCATCCTGTAATTATTCAATAACAAGACTTTGATATGGTCCAATAGATCTTGCTGGGAAAAGCGATACAGTTGGATAAGTGTTAAGAATAAGTATCCTACTCTGGCAGGGGTCTCAGGAACCTATGTCAAACCGTTATTAACAATGATGAGAAAATTGAAGAGATGGCTATTGTTAAACCTCATTGTTCAAGGAGTCCGAAGACCTAAGAAAATTGGTAAATGGAGTCAAAGAAAACCAATAAGACAAACAAAACTTCACCGAGCTATATAAAAAAACGCCTGTGCCATCTATTTTCAACTCTTACTGTTTAAAACAAAAACGTTTGTATGAAATGGGACCACACTTTTTATTGATAAAAGTGATCAAGCGAGATGAGTCTCTCCTTCTATTGCTATGAGATGATTTGCTTTATAGATCACGTAACCGATCAGTTCCGCTCTAAGACTACAATCCCTTCTCCGAACGGTTCTGCCTTATTAGGCAGCTTTATCTTTGTCCGTCAATTGAGAATTATTGCTCACCTTCATTCTCCCGTTTTTGGGCGAAACAAAAATGATTTATTTAAGTCAATACTTTTTTGTTTTTTACTTATTGGCCAAAGAACCAGACACCCAGCTCACATTATCACGATACAGTGAGTCAGATAGGTCAAAATTCTCTTACTCCATCTTAAGTGTAAAAAACACTTTTTCTAATCTATAAAGACATACCCTTTCCGTTATAATTATACCAGTCTGAAACCTATGAGCTTTTAAAAATGAGTAACAAAGCATCTGTCAATGTTTGCATACCTGGTTTCCCAGTGAAGAAATAAGATTATCATAATAAATATTTGAGAGGACTTGTTAAGTTTTTGATCATGAATGTCTTCACTTTTTCACAATGGTTTAATCACAGCTTTCTTAATTTCAATCATTTCATTGCGAAGATTAATCAATCCTTCTTCTGCATACATATCGGAACATTTTTTGGAAACTCCTACTTCCTAAAATGGAATCCTACCTTCACCCAAGTACTTTTCAATTTCTATTTTCAGCTATTTAAATGTAAAATTCGATCATTTCAAGGACAAGAAGGAAATAAAAAAAAAATCTGATAGCCTAAAGGTATGATTGACTTATCTATTTTATTTTTTGGTTAAATCCGTTATAGTTTAAAATTGACCTTAGCGGGTAGAGAAGGAACAATAAAAGCTGCTGATCGGCATACCACTGTAATGGAACCTTCCGTTCCCTAGGGTTTTAAATTGTATAAATTCATATCCCAATTCAGACGATCAAGTGTCCAAAATCCGCTCTCTCAGTTAAAATGTTGTTGTGTTGCATTAACTTCAAAGTTAAATAATGTTTCATTCAGGATATCGTTTCAATTTAACTGTAGTTTAATTATCTATAGCAAAATCTCACTCGTAATGGTATATGTGTATCTATATTTGTTTATAGGTAATCGAACCCGAGTTTCCAGTCTCTTATGCGTAGTAAGCTGCCACTGTGCCACTGAGATCGCATCCTAGCCAAGTCAATCCCATCTATTCAATGATCCCTTTATTTCGATCTTGCCTTTTTTTGCGAATTTATGCGGGGCTAGAACTATTCGTCCATGTAGTAGGATCTATTTAAAATTTAACTTTTGCTGAAGATAATTTTTAATATCAATATTTATAAAGCATTATCCAATAGTCTTTGTTTTTCAAGAAGATCCATATTGCCCTATAGAATGCCTTGCAGCCGTCACCCTCACTAATGCTTGCGCCTTCTTCTCCACTTGCCTCCGACCACTTTACCTCTTCAACGTTTGACACCTGAGACGCCATCAAAACCTCTTTGTGACATTCGATCCGCCTCAACCATATTCAGTTTTCCCTTATAGCTATATCTGAGACTTTCCATTTCCTGGAATTCTGCATTATTATTTTATTCGTCTTCTATACCTTTTTTTCTGATTGTGCTTATAATCTATTATCTTTTATAATTTTTTATGCCTTTTATCAGTCTTGAATGCTCCTTTCTTAATAAAATTAGTCATAGCTGTTATTTTAACCTTAAGAAGTTATTGCTATAACATTTTCTTTGTGAGAATGTGTTCTTTAGTAGAGAATCAGCTAATCAAAGATCAAGATATTGTGATATTTGAGGTGAGATAAAAAACTCGAAAGCCAAATCCTGTTACTAGGTCCTCCATCAGGTTGCCAGCCGACAGGTGTGTTCTTGATTATGCAGGTGGTTGTGGAGTGGGTTGCCAGGGTCTTTAATTTGCCCTTGTAATTTAAGTATAATTCAACATATTGTTCGTGAAAGACAATAACTAAAACCAATTGAATATTGACACCGATTTTAAATAAATAATTATACTTTAAACTATTTAAAAACAAACTTACGACAAATCATAAAATAAGAAATTATCAAACTAGAATTTTCAAGACGTTTCTTCTTCAAGAGAAAATGGCCAAATAATTTTATTAACATAACTTTTTGATAATTTCTTTAAATATTGTATAAACATTTTATGTTATTTTCTTCTTTTTTTTTAAATTTCGTTTCGTGACATTTTTACTGTTTTTGTGAAATATTCTTTTAAAAGCTATTATACGTTTAACTGCTTAGATAGTCCACAGATAGTTGTTAATGTTTCAAACGAGGTTGCTTGTTTAAGGCTCTGAATCAAAAAAGATAAGACAGCTTACGTAACTTCTAGAAACTGTGAACCTATTACCGAAATATGGTTTAGAAACTGCACATTTCAATAAATAGGAGAATTAATAATATCCTTAATTTCAATTGTTAATAAATTAAAAAAAAGAATTAAAATATGTGGGTTAAACATTCTGTATTAAACGTATATAATTATTTGCAATGAAAACACAAATAATTAAACACTTTGTAACACAAAAAATAGCCATATGACTTGAGCTTCAGAACAAGATTAACTCTCCAGTCCCTCGCTCCTTATATCTAGTCGTAAGAAGAACAGCGTGGAAGGTTCGAGGCCAGCGTAGATGGTACTCGAACATCGTAGTCACTAATATGTACTATGACAGTTTGTAATATGCAACTGTAAGATCGTTCCAACAAGTCTATAACTATTCTAAGCCATATGTTTTGTATTATGTTAAAGTATAAAATATTCCTTGAGAGCTCTATGTATAGTAAGTATTCATATTTGATATTAGTATTCTGTAGCATTCTGGGGGTTTTGATATTTTTTTAAATAATATTTCGCCCCACTCCCCCGACTACCGCGGCCAACGTTTTCAATGCGATCTCTCGTTAGTTCTCGCGAACTAAAATTAAAAAAAAAAACCGTAATTATTACGGCCTTTTTTTCGCGACTAGTTACCTCTCGCATAGGTAATTAGTCAAAAAATCTTTATTAGGTAAGACTATAGATTGTACTATATATGTATGTATAGTATATATATATCCTATATGTACTATATATATACTATAGATACTGAGGCGCTACAAATTTACCTGTAATTTCTATTACAGATATAATTACAGTTTGATATCAACTATTTAGGTTTAAAAATATAACAGTTAGGTTTAGTTTAGTTTTCAAATAAAAAGACTAAATGATTTCTGTTTAAATCATATTTATGCCTACCGGTAAAAATTAAAAATAAAATGGAAACTAAATGTGAGCTTATCAGGATACAGCCTGCCACTTGAATTATGGAGAGTAAATCACTATAACAGAATCGTGATGAAGTCACTAAAAGTTGTGTAAATATCTGGATGAATTACGATACTTGAAGTGTGTATTTATTAAGTTCTCATATAAGATTATTTTTTATCAGATCATGACCGACTGCATTAAAGTAGTCGATTTTTTGGCCACTTATTTTAATTATCTCATTCCAAAATTTCTTTTTATTATTTATTTATTTATGTTTTGCTATTTATTTTCTTTTGTTTTTGAAGTCGGTTGCTTAACTATTTCAAATCAATTTTATATATTATAGGTTTTGAATTATATCTAAAACCTACGATATCGAGACAAAATGTTGGACTGAAATGTGTGAGGATCCTGATGGGAAGATGCGTTCACATTTATTTTTATTTTATAAAAATATATGTTTAGCCACACAAAAAAATAAATCTATATCATCTATAGTCGAAAAAAATGTTTAACTTTCTTTTATTCCAACAATAAACAACGTCTTATATAATGATGCAACTAAAAACCGTCTTGTGGAGATAAATTGCTTATCAACTTTTCTAGAAGGAAATGCAATCCCGTAAAAAGAAAAAGATACTCTTCACGGGGAATGCCTTTTTCAGTCTCTCAATCTATGCAGAGAGTCTATTACCCAATGATACCTATAATTAGATGGATTCAAGAAATCGTTGGAACATAATTGATTATAATAATTATAGACATACCCACTTCCTCGATTAAGATTTAAGATAGGGGAAATTCCGCGAACGTTTAATATTAAATTCTTGCTCATACACAGCTTTCTCCCATGTCGAATTTCTACTAGAAACTGGATCTGGTATAATTGTTTCTTTGAATATTTTCTCGTCACCCTCCGAGGAGGACTAAAATAGTGCGAAGGAGGCGTCGGATACGTAGTAAAGTAGGTCCGTGCATAAGCATGCTGTGCAAGTAGAGAAAGTCCCGCGGAGTTCCTTTTAGGCAACCGCGAGCCCTTTGAGCTGTCCGCACCCGATATGGATTTAGAAGGAAAGTTGTCTTTCTTTACAATCACAACAGTGGTTCCGTGTTTTAGAAACCTGTCTAAGTTTATAAAAGTTGAGATAGGATAGCTAGAATATAGGAAGATTTAGAATCCTTTCTATGGGTAAAAGCGCGTGTCCTGGATTTTAGATATTCGATAACGAATAAAGGCGAGAGCCTTTTATGATCTTTGATTTATTTAAGTCAACAGTGAACTGTACTTTGCCTTTACCTCCGTCAATTATGATTCATTATTTGACTGCTTGTGTTTTAAATCAAAACTAAAAATGTTTTTAAAAAAGTTAGTTTGTTTAAATGAGAGAAAACAACAGCGCCTGAATTCGAATAATCCTAATTTAGGAAAAAAAAATTATATACATATAAATAAATAAACCTGTTCAATGAAAGTCAACCCCACATTTATTTCGGGGAGTAAAATTATTTGTCAAAAACCTTGATTGTCAAAATTTAGCTATATCATTTCAATTCTTCACAACCTGGTCAATCAGCCTACGTATCTTATCCTTAATCCATTAAGTGGACGAAAAATAAATTAATTGGTTGCTTCAACATTTTTATATTTTAAAGAATTTCACCATTAAAAGTACAATCCATTAGAAGTACAAAAATTCGATTAGTTTATTTTTGATTTTTTTTTTTTGCTAATGGTGGCCATCTTATTTTCGACCATCTTATTCCAGCCATCTTATTTCTTATTTCGAGTAATTTTAGTCCTCTGCGTCAAATGTCTTTCACTCATCCCAGAAAAAGATCTGAACTTTTATAAAGGTTATTATGCGTATACTTAAAATGAAGTATTACGGTCCATAATACCCCTGCAAAGTTCTAAGAGGTAATTTTACAAAATTGGGTTTCCAAAAAAAAGTTTGATAAGAAGGCAAGTGACTCAGTGTTGGTCATTTTTTATTTGATAGATAAAGATGGGTGCTATATATTTACAAAGTTTCAAGCTGTGAACTTCCACTTTAATTACAAATTTTTAAAATCTTGAAATTTCCAAAATTTTAAAGTTGAAAGCTTAATATCTCTGTTGGGCATGAAAATAAAAATTTGAAATTTGGTTAAGATTTAGTCCTTGACTAGAGAATTGATCTGTCAAAATTTCATTTTGTGGACTCCACTAATTGAAAGGATGTAAAACATTGATAAGTATTTTATCTTAAGCGATATTATTTTATTTTCGTCTTTTATTATTATTATATTGAAATTATTCCTCTAACCAAGGACTAAATCTGAGCCAATTACAAATGTTTGTACTTCAAATGTATTGTTCTTTCTATGTTAAAAATATTTTTAAAAAATAAAAATGTTGAAACAACTCGATAGGAATTGACTATAACACTCATCACTATAAAATGCAACCTGAACTGAAAAATTAATGTTTTATTCTTTAAAAATAATAAATCCTAAAGTATGAGAATTTATCTTGATTAATCTATAAATAAAATTCAATTAATTAAATTTTCCAAGATTAAAAGTATTCACAGAAGTATTTATTGTACTCATAATTAATCTCCTCTGCATAAATTATATTTTTTATAAATAAATTACCTTATTTCATGTATTTTTTAAACGAATGTATGCAGTAATAATACTATATTAATTGATACATAACAACACAGTAATATGATCAGAAGCTGCGGTGCGCGTCACAAGTTCACGGTTGGTTGCCGGCAATCAGTGACGGCGAGTCAACCTTGAGGCTACGGTCAGTAGAGAATCCCTCACCACGATTGGAATAGGTTGTAGTCTAGCCCCCAGCGATTGACTCATATCTATGAATTAATAGCCTGACCTTAATAGAGGCATCTTCTCTTTCCTATTAGTCCTAATGAATAATAATTTTCTCTAGGTCAAATAAGGAGTTCATGAATCGAACATTGGCCCCCAACCTTACCAATTCATCAATCCTTTCTTGACTAGACACATATATAAATAAGGATTTAGGATATTCTTAAGAAATAAAATAAAAAAATTGAACTTACACATTTAGATCACTAAATTATTATTAAACCAAAAAGATTTCAGCTTGGTGGGGGAAAACTAGCTCTACAAGTTATCATATATCATATTTGCCAAACCCCTTTTAGATGTCAGAAATTTACTAACCACAGAATATGATTATTTACGTAATATATTTTAAAGGACTTTAAAAAAATAAATATTAAAATCACTCCTGGCCTATCCTTTAGGTTCAGTACCGATTAGGAAAAATCAAATTCGAAAATTCCATTATAAAAAAACGGGTGAATACGGTTAGTCTCACGGATTTCGACGAAAGATGTTTTTGAGGTTCCTGTTCAAAAAATATGTGTTAGACACATGGGCCTAAGAAGCCGATAAAAAAAATTAAACATAAGTTTCTATCTCGATATAAAGAAATGGATATCGGCGTAATTCCAGCACCAAATTTTCAATAATTCATGTCCCTTAAAAAGGTAAAAAAAAATAATATAAACAAAACATGTAAAAAAAAAAAACGCTTATTTAATGAAAAACAAAATATAAAATAAAAAAGTTTTAAATGTTGTAAGGGTCTTGAATTGGTATCTGACATCATTTTCTTTGTAAAAAATCTATAGAGCTAGTGTTTGCTGAAAGATCTATTCGTTTAAAATTTTTATTAACCTAAAACAGAATATATAATACAGCTGTATTTTTACTTAATTAAATCTATAAAAAAATGAAAATTTCGATGCAAGAATCGATATATATATATATATATATATATATATATAATTTTATATCGATAATTATATTATAATTATATATATTTATTTAGAATAGATATATATATTTTATATTTCTTAATTATTTATATATAATTAATTAGTTCAATTTTTTCTCGACTTTTTTGTCACACAGGCCCCTACGGCTAAATGCGTGTTATAAGTAATGATAATAAATAAAAAATTCTTCACAGTTTCTAGCTCACTTTAAGTATATATTATCTTTTATTAGTTGTTTTTATCATACCACTATTATTTCTTATTCCTGATTTTAGACTAAATGATAAAAATATCCTGTTTTATTCTTCGAGGACCTTCCGTGATTGTTATAATGTATATTCCTTGTTCGCAATTTCTGTTATCTTCTTAGAAGGCTATGTCGCTTTTCCTGCTTCCCCATGTACGGCTGCTGGTTTTTTAAGTTCATTGTATAAAAGCGTTGCCGTGTTGTATGATGTAGAGGGGGCATGCCTTTTGGGTCGAAACGTTGACAGAAAAAATAAAGAAAAAGTTTTTAACTAAAAAAACTGATAATCAGGCATCCTGATTCTCTTAAAGAAAAAAATCTACCATTTTTCAGTTCAATTCACATGAGCTGTTTCAAGGAATCGCCGGGTTTTTAAGTATCAATTTAAATCTTGTGTAACTCCCTTGAACTTAACCTGTTTCAGGGAATCGCCGGAGTTTTAAGTGATTTTTATATCAGTTAAATTATTTTTAATTCGTTTAATACACAAATGGACATTTTGACTTATTAAACAAGAAATGAATTTATGAAACCATATTCCTGTGAAGTGAAGCCGGGATGGTTGTGAAGAGGATGGGATGCTTGAAGGAGCTCGGACATGAGTATGCTCCACCTGCACGGCGATGTAGGTGGCCGCGATGAGTCAACCGGAGCAAACAGAGCCACCCACAGCCGGGCTCCACTGCGCTTGTTTATTTTTCAGGGTCTCCGCTAACAAGTTTATAGCCCAACACAGCGTTATATTTACTAAACCGGTTTTCTTCCCCTTGGCGGAAAACTTTTTCACCTTTTGCCCTGTTGAACTTTTCTCTTATTGTTCCAGCCCTTGCCTCCGAACGGGATGAGTTGCACTAGAGTCTTGGACACCGAACTTAAGCCGAATTTAATTGAGATTTTTGTATGGTATCGTTACGGGTTTTGGCGATTCCGCAAATAATTATTTGTAGAACATTGAATGTAATGCCATTGATTAAAGAAATGTAATGCGATGATTCTATTCCCCTGACCCCGAAGTAATGTGATGCAGTGGGATTCTTGGATGTTCGGCATTTTTATCAAATAAACGTTTGTAGCTTTATAGGCTTGTAAATAAAATCAAAATAATATGTTGAAGCCGCTGGAATAATATTATTAATGAGTATTCAACAACGTAGCAGAAGACTGAAGTCGCTGGAGTCTGAATCGCTTTTCTGGGATGTCGTGCATTTTCCTTCCAACAAATATCTTCAAATATTCTCTCACTATTTCGCTATAATAAAAGTTCAATCATGGTGAAATTAAGCCATGGGTTTGAGTAAAAAAATTTACTCAAACCCTGAACTGACCCGAGGACTGATATGTAGACTTAAGACGATATGAAATTTAAATTTTAGGGTTTTTTAGCTTTAAATTATTCGGTTAAATGAAAACTGTGCTGACTCTCAATGTAATGGAAAGTAAAGTCGAGAGGGCAAACACCCGATCAGGTTTGAAACCGTAAGAATATTTATATTATTCGGTTGTCGGACAAAACTCTATTTTTCATTCATAAATTTATAGGCTCAAAATTACTTAAAGCTTTTTGTCAGTGCAGTTATAAATTTAAATAAGAGGAGAAAAATTTATTTTGTTAGTTTAATTAACATCATTTTATGCCATTAAGGCTAATCGGACGATGCTACAGTGGAAGTCCTAAAAATTGCCTATCAACGTATAATTAAGATAGGGATCTTTAACGAGCACCTGTCATCGCACAGGCTCGGGACGTGCTTTTACGTCCTATCCGAGGGATGGCTGAGCCAAGGATTTAAAAAAAATATTTTATTTTATTAATATGCATTATCATTTAATTCAAGGTGGGAAACTGTGTAATGTTTCCTTTAAACTTCTTTATTGTAATAATTGGTCAAGAATTTCATTCAAATATTTTTTTTCCCATTTAGGGCCGTTCAAGGCTGAAATGAAACAAATATATAAGTATGTATTATGTAATGTATCAGTATAAAAAAAATTAGAAATATATATGTACAAATATATTGCCAATATATAGTATACAATAAATATATAGTTAGATATAGATAGCTAATAACAAAGGGAAGAAATAAGTCCCAACTAGTAATCTGCATTGATTTTTTATTATTTTATATTTATTGTATAATTCAAATATATTATCTGATTTCTAAAAAATACAAGGAAATATGGTTAAAAATATATCACACATGAATAAGTAACTGACGGTCAATTTTTATATTTATTAGAATTCTTAACATCCATGTCATGTGAACATATCACTATTTGGATATTATCTCTATTTAGTATTTGCTGCATTTAATAATATCATATTAATATGTAATTAATAATTCATTTATCATATTTTATCAAGGTTTGGTGAATTAATACATTTAGATTAATAAAAAAGGCCAATTTCACCAAAAAACTGTAATAACAATTTATTTTTTTATTCTGGCAACGTTTCGGCTTCTAGAGCCATTTTCAAGCCATGCATCATACTTTGGAATTTTTCTTATGGTGATTTAGAATAAAAATATTTTTAAGGTTGTAAATAAAAAACTTATTGCTGGAGGCGTCATTTTTAAATCCATCTGTCATACATTGTTATATCTGCCACCACTAACTCCGAGCAACTGATTGGATTAGTTATATAGTAATCGTAAGTTTTTTATTTACAACCTTAAAAATATTTTTATTCTAAATCACCATAAGAAAAATTCCAAAGTATGATGCATGGCTTGAAAATGGCTCTAGAAGCCGAAACATTGCCAGAATAAAAAAATAAATTGTTATTACAGTTTTTTGGTGAAATTGGCCTTTTTTATTAATCTAAATGTAATTAATAATATTATCATAATATTATATATGTATATTTCTAAAATTCTCTGTACTCATACATATCTGTATTTGGTCGATATAAAACCGTTGTGAACTAAGCTCCAAACCAAATGAATACAGTTTTAATTTTTTTTTTTAATATTATCTATTGTTATTATATTTTTTTTTTATCATGCCTCTTTACATTTGAATAATATTTAAAAATACTGAAATATACCGTACTTTTAAAGCTATAGGAGTACACACAACTCCAAACCAAATGAACATTTTTTTTTTTTTTTTTAAATATTATCTATTGTTATTATATTTTTTTTTATCATGTCTTTTTACATTTGAATAATATTTAATACATACTGAAATATACCGTACTTAAAAGCGATAGGAGTAAACACAACGCTATTCCGCAAAATTCAACTTTAACTTCAGTTTTTGAAAAAATGAGTTTGGCTCTTAGTCCACTTTGGTGTCACACCGACCATTTGACTCATATGTTTGTCACAGGTGGAAACATAAGCTATTAAAATAAAAAAAAAGTGTTCTTGACTGAAATTCTCTAATATTAATCATACCAGAAGTATTATAACTTACATTATATATAGCATGTAAGAGTTCATTTCAATAGATACCAATACCATTTCAAGACGATACCAAACATGAAAAAATCGATATTTTATTATTTAAAAATTGCGAAAATTTCCGCAAGTTAAACCCGCTGTGACGCAATTCATTTCGCCTAGCTTTAGTTTTGTTACTGCACTGACAGCTAGGGCAATATTTGCTTCCCTGTTCTATTTTTATCACCTCTCCAAATACCTTAGATAAGATAAGGCGGTAAACATCCATCTGTACGCCAATGCTTCATTTCATTTTATACATACATTACGTAGTTCACTTTACACACACTCACAGACAATTTTATAACAACCTAAATAACATAAAATAAACATAAATATAATAACATAAATTTTTTTTTTACACACAAAGACAAACAAGTTACTATTATTAAATAGTTAAATAATTTTAGAATGTATATGTTTATTATATATTTAACTAAATATTTAATTGAATTTCCTTTTTTCCAGGTGTAACTGCTTTGCCTGGTGTCAAAGAATTATTGTGAATCTGCACTAAGAAGAGGTAACGTTTTTTTATTATTACACATTGCTTATTATATCTCTCGTCTAACACAACACTGGTCTGAATAAATAAAAAAAAATCGTGAAAGCCAATTCAAGTTAATTTTTTGCTATTCTTTGATATCCGTTACCTGATTTATCCGATTGCTAAAATGTTTTCAGAATCATCACTATCGCCGTCTAAAAGCAACCTTCATGCACAGAGATATTATAAAAAAAACTTATGATGATTTATGAAAGAATTTAAGAAAGTGAGAGATACGTCATTTCGTTCCTTATTTATTTTTATTTTTTTACAACAATAATAAGTATTTTTGAAGAGTATAAGTGGTTTGATTTCTGTAGCAATTTCTCAGGTTTCTCATTTTTTAATTGATCATAGATGTAAAACAGACGATGGATTGAGGATTGTGACTTTGAGTGGTAATTGGTTTAACTGTGGTAATCCAGGTTATTTAAACATTTAAAACATGTAATATTATATCGCGTCAAAGGAATAAGAGAATAAAGAATACAGCACTAGTTACATTTCGTACGATCTAAATAAGGACTCACCGAGCATGTTTTACAGGATTTTGAACTTATTTTTTAAAGGTGAAAGTGGTTATAATTGGATAGTTTATGATAGGTGGCGTATAATAAAAGAAATCATCTTTAATGATTGCAGGATTAAGCAATGAATAACATAGTTGTCTATTTTCTATGTGACATTAATCAAGTTGTAAAAACTGATTCTATCAAAACAAAAGATTAACGGAAAGTGCTATTATTGAGAGCATGGTCTTCAAGCTCTTAAAGACCTATCATCCCAGTTCAATCAATAAGTGGTTGAGTCGAATTTAGCCCAAAATGGGGGAAGTTGTTGAAAAGAAGCAAGGAGGCGGTTTATTTTTTTGAATAAATGTATAAGTGTGGCCCTAGGATTTTTTAATGGGAGTAAAAAATCCTTGTCTATACCGTCACACAGATAGGATGTAAAACGGAGGTCCCGAGCCTGTACGATGTCAGGTAGTCGATCCTATATTGACAACTTGGATAGGCCTAAGGATCCTAAATTGGATAGGCAAAATTTAGGACTACCACAGTAGCATTGTCCGATTAGCCTTAGTGGCATAAAATGACGTAAAAACAAACAAACAAATTTATAAGTGAGGCGTTCAATTGAAATTTAGTCATTATAATTTGCGTTAAATCTGTTTTACTCGTTCGGTTAACAATTAGTCAACTGCAATACCTCATTGTTGATGAAATCTTTTTTGTTGGTTAATAGCCGTGACTAGTAGCCACTATTTTGGTTATTTTTAAAAAATTTCAACGCCTGATTTTATAACATTATCCTGAGTAAAAACTTGTCCTGAAAAGTAAGGAAATTTGACTTAACAACTCATAGACTGGGATGACAGATTTTTGATATTTAAATTTTTGTGAAAATAATACTTTAACCTGAAACGAAACTTAAATATGATCTAAAATAGTTCTAGAATTGTTGTTGGAACAAACTGTTCGAGTACCATCTACGCTTGCCTAGAACCTTCCAGAAAGTTCTTCTTCAGACTAAATATAAATAGCGATTGACAGCAGTGTTAGTCTTGCTCTGAAGCTCAAGTTATATGGTCACATTTGTTATTGTTACATATTATATCGTCACAAATTTATATTAAAATCGATTTATACTTTTTGTAAAAGTGTTAATTATTTGTGTTTTCATTGTTTGTAAGGCATTGTAAATTATTTTTTTCCTTTAATAAAAATTGCTTAACCCACATAAGTGTTACAATAATTTATTTTATATAGGCACATATATTCTAAATCCATATAGTTCGATTTCCCCATATGTAATCAGCTGAGTCGGTAATAAGTACCCTAATGTTGTTTTTTCTATACTGTGTAAATGAAGCCGGTATTTGGTGCTCGATAGAGTAAACATATGCCGCAGGGGGTTCGGATCCCCGATGCAATCTAGTGTAGAGTAATTTAATTCGACCCTTGTCGATCAAAAGCAGTGACCCATATAGTTCCACAATATCCCATTTGAGTCCACAGCTCCTCCGCCTTATAATAAATTCAATCGAAATTCTCTTCCTTCATCATGCCATGGAGAGCTGAGTTCAGTAAATAACCATTTATCAAAACACATTTAGTGTCGACACAATAATGGAATAATTTACTTTAATAAAATGTAAATTAACCTGAGTGATATAACAAATGCTCATGTAATGAAAAACAGTATAATTAATGAAATATAATTAAAGCTGATGCAAAGAATAAATTGAATAAAACATAATTGGATTGTGTATATGGAAAAGATAAGATAGAGTATCATTATTCATAATAATGTTGTTTTTTTTTTAATAATAACCAGAAATGGACATTACAAAAGATAAGACATTTAATTCAATAAAGTATCAGCCCTACTTCTTAGGGTTCTCACACAGCATAATCAATTCTACCGCAGAGACATAATCGTTACCATTATTTGGTTTTAATATTTAAAAAAAAAAAAGGCATAACATGTACTTCCATACCTATTTACATTCAGAAAAATTGAAATCTATATACAAACAATGCAGGTTTTCTTTTTGAGTGAAATTAAATTAATGGATGTGGATATTAAATTAATCTAAATTTTTACCTTTGAATATGCGATTATTTCAAACCTGTTATGTAAAAATTTTACGAGTGAAATACAAATATTTTTCAGACTATCGTTTATGAATATTGTGTTAATTAATCGTTTTTCAGCAATTACGCTTAACAGAGCAATAAACTAAATATCCTTTAAAAAAACATGTTGATACTGATAAAAAGTGAATAAGATGATTACATAAGCTCATAAACTGAACATTGCTGGAGTGGATTACGATAAAACAACCTAATGTTACTAGGTATATCAATATTATGGGTCTGGTATTATTATTTATTTAAAACAACTTTAATTGTAAAATAATATTGTAATGCATTAATTATGCAACGATAAAGTTAATTACGGCTCAACTCCTTGTCTAGGGATCCCCCGAAAGAAAATTCAATAAATAAATAAAAAATGTCAGCTTGGCGAAATGAAATGTTATGGTGCTATTCGATAAATAATTTTTGTTACATTTTAATTTTGAATTCAATTAAAAAATATTGACTATTTCTGGATGGAAGAAGGAAAATAATAAAAATATATTTCACTTCACTCCTTC